>ML660651.1:262731-314647 GCA_007570785.1 Antilocapra americana | reverse complement strand
CTTTCAGGATTTGAAATAGCGCAACTGGAATTCCATCACCTCCACTACGTTTGTTCGTAGTGATGCTTTCTAAGGCCCACTTCACTTCACATTCCAGGATGTCTGGCTCTAGGTGTGTGAGCATATCATCATGATTATTTGGGTCATGAATATCTTTTTTTGCATAGTTCTGTGTATTCTCATCATCTCTTCTTAGTATCTTCTGCTTCTGTTAGGTCCATACCATTTCTGTCCTTTATTGAGCCCGTCTTTGCATGAAGTGTTCCCTTGGTATCTCTAATTTTTTTCTTGAAGAGATCTCTAGTCTTTTCCATTCTATTAATTTTCTCTATTTCTTTGCAGTGATCACTGAGGAAAGCTTTCTTATCTCTCCTTGCTATTCTTTGAAACTCTGTATTCAAATGGGTATATCTTTCCTTTTCTCCTTTGCTTTTCACTTCTCTTCCTTTCACAGGTATTTGTAAGGCCTCCTCTGACAGCCTTTTTGCTTGTTTGCATTTCTTTTCTTGCTGATGGTCTTGCTTCCTGTCTCCTGTACAATGTCACAAACCTCCATACACAGTTCTTCAGGCACTCTGGCTATCAGATCTAGTCCCTTAAATCTATTTCTCACTTCCACTGTACAGTCATAATAGGGTTAATCATTGATAAATCTGTGCAGATTCCTCAAGAATACAGCTTTCTTTTCATGTGCTTTAAAACCTTAAATAGTTAAAATTAAGAAAATAGTTAAAATCTGTTTTAGCTATACTGAGATCCAACATTTTTTGCCTCTATCCAAATTCGTATTTCCTGTCCTTTAATTATTGGGTGCTAATCTTTGCCAGGCAACATGGTGGGTACCGAGTGATAGATAAAAGACATAATTCTCACAGTTCCTATCCTACTGTCTTGTGACCTGTCGTTCATGATTTCTCCAAAGACTATGCTATGTACACTTCTCCAAGTAAACTCTGCACTCTTCCACTGTGACCTGACTGGGGCATTTTCATCCACTTAGGGTATCCTTTCATTTCATTTCTACCTTTTGAAGCCTTATCCATTTTCAAAGTCTATATTAGATAAGAAATTTACTATAATTCTTCTCAAGATCTCATAGGAGGAAGTGATTTCTCTCTCCTAACTCAAAACTAGCAATTTTTACATATTTACATCACAAATTACTTTTTAGTTTACTTTTTAAAAATGTCTTAAGTTATTATGACCCCTAGAGGGAAGGGACTCTGTTTTATTAATCTCTTGTGTTGCCAAACACTACCTAATATATACATACAGGCATACCTTAGATATACTGTGAGTTTGGTTCCACACCACTGCAATAAAGTGAGTTTTGCAATAAAGTGAACCACACAAATGTTTTTGTCTTCCAGTGCACATAAAAGTTATGTCTATACTATACTGTAGTCTCTTAAGTATGCAATATGCAATAGCATGATGTCTCAAAAATGTACATACCTTGATTATAAAATACTTTTAGATAAACCAGCATGTAGATTAAAAGACAAAATATTGTAAAAACAGCTATAACTAGAATAAACAGTACAGGGATGAGCATGAACATTTAAAATATGACATCAAAACACAAAATGTGGGGGAGGGGAATAAATATTGTAGATCTTTTAGAAATGTGTTTGAATTTTCATGACTATCAGTTTAAATCAAGTAGATATAATTATGGGTTAACATATTAATATATGAAACCCATGGTAATCACAAATCAAAAACTGACAATAGATACACAAAACATAAAAAGAAAAGAACACAAGCATACTACTAAAGAAAATCATCAAACCACAACAGAAGAAAAAAAAAAAAGAAGTGAATAGAGAAGAACTGCAAAACCACCAGAAAGCAAGTAGTAAGTAAAATGGCATAAGTACCAACATATCAATAATTACTTTAAATGTCAATGGAATACATGCTCCTAAGGTAATAGCAAGGACTGTTTGCTCAGTTGCTCAGTCATGTCCAACTCTTTGTGACCTCTTGGGCTGTAGTCTGCCAGGTTCCTCTACCCATGGGATTTCCCATGTAAGAATACTGGAGCCAGTTGCCATTTCCTTCTCCAGAGGATCTTCCTGATCCAGGGATCAAACCCATGTCTCCTGCATTGGCAGGCAAATTATTTATTGCTGTGCCACAAGAGAAGCCCCAATAATGAGGATTACAAGATATAATAAATATAAAGTACTTAAAATAACACATGGCACATAGTAAACTTTTATTATTATAAATAATGACAAATATTGAGTTGAGACTTTCAGGACTGGAGGTCCTGCAAAAGTAAATAAGTAGTGATGTGTTAAAGAAATATTGTCAAAAATCTCAATACTACTCTATTTTAATCCTAGCCTTTGATAACCTGAAGGAACATGTAATATGTAGACCATACATATTTCATAGGACTGCTATAAAATTACAGGAAGTATTTCATGAAGAGCACTTTAGCTCAGTACCTGCCTTACTGTAAACTCTGAATAAATATTAGCTATTGTTATTTTTGTTATTAATAAAAAGGTATTAATGAAAGAGAGCTCCATTTTTGAGGCTTTGGGGATACTAATGCTAAAAAAGCACTAATTTATTTTAGGAATAATAGTAACCTAGAATTGTTCTATAATTATCACCACTCATTTATATAATTCCAGAATTGCTTATTCCTTCTTTTTTAAAATTTATTTATTTTAATTGGTGGCTGATTACTGTATAGTATTGTAGTGGTTTTTGCCATTTGTTGATGTAATTCAGTCATGGGTTTACATGTTTTCCCCATCCTGAACCCCCCTCCCACCTCCCTCCCCATCCCATCCCTCTGGGTCATCCCAGTGCATCAGCCCTGAGCACCCTATCTCATGCATTGGACCTGGACTGGCCATCTGTTTCACATATGATAATATACATGTTTCACTGCTATTCTCTCAGACCATCCCACCCACGCCTTCTCCCATAGAGTCCAAAAGACTGTTCTGTACATCTGTGTCTCTTTTGCTGTCTCGCATATAGGGTTATCGTTACCATCTTTCTAAATTCCATATATATGTGTTAGTATACTGTATTGGTGTTTTTCTTTCTGGCTTACTTCACTCTGTATAATAGGCTCCAGTTTCATCCACCTCATTAGAACTGATTCAAATGCATTCTTTTTAATGGCTGAGTAATATTCCATTGTGTATATGTGCCACAGCTTTCTTATCCATTTGTCAGCTGATGGACATTAAGGTTGCTTCCATGTCCTGGCTATTGTAAACAGTGCTGCAGTGAACATTGGGGTACACGTGTCTCTTTCAGTTCTGGTTTCCTCAGTGTGTATGCCTAGCAGTGGGATTGCTGTGTCATATGGCAGTTCTATTTCCAGTTTTTTAAGGAATCTCCACACTGTTCTCCATAGTGGCTGTACTAGTTTGCATTCCCACCAATAGTTTATGAGGGTTCCCTTTTCTCCATATCCTCTCCAGCATTTATTGTTTGTAGATTTTTGGATAGCAGCGATTCTGACTGGCATGAGATGGTACCTCATTGTGGTTTTGATTTGCCTTTCTCTGATAGTGAGTGATGTTGAGCATCTTTTCACGTGTGTGTTAGCCATCTGTATGTCTTCTTTGGAGAAATGTTTGTTTAGGTCTTTGGCCCACTTTTTGATTGGGTTGTTTATTTTTCTGGTATTGAGCTGCAGGAGTTGCTTGTATAATTTTGAGATTAATTCTTTGTCAGTTGCTTCCTTTGCTATTATTTTCTCCCATTCTGAAGGCTGTCTTTTCACTTTGCTTATAGTTTCCTTCACTGTGCGAAAGCTTTTAAGTTTAATTAGGTCCCATTTGTTTATTTTTGCTTTTATTTCCATTCCTCTGGGAGATGGGTCATAAAGGATTCTGCTGTGATTTATGTTGAAGAGTGTTTTGCCTATGTTTTCCTCTAGGAGTTTTATAGTTTCTGATCTTACATTTAGATCTTTAATCCATTTTGAGTTTATTTTTGTATATGGTCCTAGAAAGTGTTTTAGTTTCATTCTTTTACAAGTGGTTGACCAGTTTTCCCAGCACCACTTGTTAAAGAGATTGTCTTTTTTCCATTGTATATTCTTGCCTCCTTTCTCGAAGTAAGGTGTCCGTGGGTGTGTGAATTTATCTCTGGGCTTTCTATTTTGTTCCATTGATCTATATTTCTGACTTTGTGCCAGCACTGTACTGTCTTGATGACTGTGGCTTTGTAGTACATACAGCCTGAAGTCAGGCAGGTTGATTCCTCCAGTTCCATTCTTCTTTCTCAAGAGTGCTTTGGTTATTTGAGGTTTTTTGTATTTCCATACAAATTATGAAATTATTTGTTCTAGTTCTGTGAAAAATACCATTGGTAGCTTGATAGGGATTACCAGATGGCAATCTATAGATTGCTTTGGGTCGTATACTCATTTTCACTATATTGATTCTTCCAATCCATAAACATGGTTTATTTCTCCATCTGTTTGTGTCCTCTTTGATTTCTTTCATCAGTGTTTTATAGTTTTCTATATATATGTCTTTTGTTATTTAGGTAGATATATTCCTTTTTTATTTTTTTTTGTTGCAGTGATGAATGAAATTGTTTCCTTAATTTCTCTTTCTGTTTTCTCATTGTTAGTGTATAGGGATGCAAGGGATTTCTGTGTGTTGAGTTTATATCCTGAAACTTTACTATATTCATTGATTAGCTCTAGTAATTTTCTGATGGAGTCTTTAGGGTTTTGTTTATAGAGGATCATGCCATCTGCAAACAGTGAGAGTTCTACTTCTTCTTTTACAATCTAGATTCCTTTTATTTCTGCTCTGATTGCTGTGGCCAAAACTTCCTAAAATATGTTGAATAATAGTGGTGAGAGTGGGCACCCTTGTCTTGTTCCTGACTTTGGGGAAATGCTTTTAATTTTTCACCTTTGAGAATAATGTTTCCTGTGGGTTTATCATATGTAGCTTTTATTATGTTGAGGTATGTTCCTTATATTCCTGCTTTCTGGAGGGTTTTTTAAAATCATAAATGAATGTTGAATTTTGTCAAAGACTTTCTCTGCATCCATTGAGATAATCATATGGTTTTTATTTTTCAATTTGTTAATGTGCTGTATTACATTGATTGATTTGTAGATTAAAGAACCCTTGCATTCCTGGGATAAAGCCCACTTGGTCATGATGTATGATCTTTTTAATATGTTGTTGGATTCTGTTTGCTTGAATTTTGTTAAGGATTTTTGCATCTATGTCCATCAGTGATATTGGCCTGTAGTTTTCTTTTTTTGTGGCATCTTTGTCTGGTTTTGGTGTTAGGGTGATGGTGGCCTCATAGAATGATTTTGGAAGTTTACCTTCCTCTGCAATTTTCTGGAAGAGTTTGAGTAGGATAGGTGTTAGCTCTTCTCTAAACTTTTGGTAGAATTCAGCTGTGAAGCCATCTGATCCTGGGATTTTGTTTGCTGGATGATTTCTGCTTATAGTTTCGATTTCCGTGCTTTTGATGGGTCTGTTAAGAATTTCTATTTCTTCCTGGTTCAGTTTTGGAAGGTTATACTTTTCTAAGAATTTGTCCTTTTCTTCCAAGTTGTCCATTTTATTGGCATCTAGTTGCTGATAGTAGTTTTTTTTTATCATCCTTTGTGTTTCTGTGTTGTCTGTTGTGATTTCTCCATTTTTGTTTCTAAGTTTGTTGATTTGATTATTCTCCCTTTTTTTTCTTGATGAGTCTGGCTAATAATGGGTCAATTTTATTTATCTTCTCAAAGAACCAGCTTTTAGCTTTGTTGGTTTTTACTATGTTGTCTTTTCTTTGTTTTCCATTTATTTCTCCCCTGATCTTTAGGATTTCCCTTCAACTAACCCTGGGGTTCTTTGTTTCTTCCTTTTCTAGTTGCTTTAGGTGTAGAGTTAGGTTATTTATTTGACTTTTTTCTTGTTTCTTGAGGTAAGCTTGTATTGCTATGAACCTTCCCCTTAGCACTGCTTTTACAGTGTCCCATAGGTTTTGGGTTGTTGTGTTTTCATTTTCATTCATTTCTATGCATATTTTGATTTTTTAAAATTTCTTCTGTGATTTTTTGGTTATTCAGAATCATGCTGTTTATCCTCCATATATTTGTATTTTTAATAGTTTTTTTCCCTTTAGTTGATATCTAATCATACCGCACTGTGATCAGAAAAGATGCTTTAGATGATTTCAATTTTTTTGAATTTATCAAGGCTAGATTTATTGCCCAGGATGTGATCTATTCTGGAGAAGGTTCTGTGTTCACTTGAGAAAAAGGTGAAATTCATTGTTTTGGCATGAAATGTCCTAGAGATATCAATTAGGTCTACCTTGTCCATTGTATCATTTAAAGTTTGTGTTTTCTTGTTAGTTTCTGTTTAGTTGATCTATCCATAGGTATGAGTGGGGTATTAACGTTTCCCACTGTTATTGTGTTACTGTTAATTTCCCCTTTCATACTTGTTAGCATTTGCCATACATATTTTGGTGCTCGTATGTTGGTTGCATATATATTTATAATTGTTATATCTTCTTATTTGATTGTTCCTTTGATCATTATGAGGTGACCTTCTTTGTCTCTTTTCACAGCTTTTATTTTAAAGTCTAATTTATCTGATATGAGTATTGCTACTCCTGCTTTGGTTTGTTCTCCATTTGCATGTAATATCTTTTTCCAGCCCTTCACTTTCAGTCTGTATGTGTCCCTTGTTTTCAGGTGGGTCTCTTGTGGAGAGCATACATAGAGGTCTTGTTTTTGTATCCATTCAGCCAGTCTGTGCTTTTGATTGGGGCATTCAGCCCATTTACATTTAAGGTAATTATTGATAAGTATGGTCCCATTGCCATTTACTTTGTTATTTTTTGTTGGAGTTTATATATCCTTTCTGTGTTTCCTGCCTAGAGAAGATCCTTTAGCATTTGTTGAAGAGTGGGTTTGGTGGTGTTGAATTCTCTCAGCTTTTGCTTGTCTGTAACAGTTATGAATTCTCCTTCATATTTGAATGAGATCTTTGCTGGGTATGGTAATCTGGGTTGTAGCTTTTTCTCTTTCATCACTCTAAGTATGTCCTGCCATTCCCTTCTGGCCTGAAGAGTTTCTATTGAAAGATCAGCTGTTATCCTTATAGGAATCCCCTCCTGTGTTATTTGTTGTTTTTCTCTTGGTGCTATTAAAATTTGTTCTTTGTGTTTAATCTTTGTTAATTTGATTAATATGTGTCCTGGTTTGTTTTGCCTTGGGTTTATCCTATTTGGGACTCTCTGGTTTTCTTCGACTTGGGTGACTATTTCCTTCCCCATTTTAGGGAAGTTTTCACAATTATCCTCTCAAATATTTTCTCATGGTCTTTCTTTTTGTCTTCATCTTCTGGGACTCCTATGATTAGAATGTTGTGGCATTTAACATTGTCCCAGAGGTCTCTCAAGTTGTCCTCATTTCTTTTAATTCTTTCTTTCTTCCTCTCTGCTTCATTTATTGCTGCCATTCTATCTTCTGCCTTACTTATGCTATCTTCTGCCTCAGTTATTCTACTGTTGATTCCCTCCAGAGTGTTTTTGATCTCAGTTATTTCATTATTCATTATTGATTGACTCTTTTTTATTTCTTTTAGGTCCTTGTTAAACATTTCTTGATCTTCTCAATCCTTGTCTCCAGCCTATTTATCTGTAACTCCATTTCGGCTTCAAGATTTTGGATCATTTTTACTATCATTATTGTGAATTCTTTTTCAGGTAGACTCCCTGTCTCCTCCTCTTTTGTTTGCTTTGATGGGCATTTATCATGTTCCTTTACCTGATGGATATTTCTCTGCTTTTTCATCTTGTTTAGATTGCTGTGTTTGTGGTGGCCTTTCTGTATTCTGGCAGTTGGTTATTCCTCTTTATTGTGGAGGTTCCTCCCTGTGGGTGAGGTTGGACGAGTGACATGTCAAGGTTTCCTGGTTACTGAAGCCTGTGTCGGTGTTCTTGTGGGTGGAGCTGGATTTCTTCTCTCTGGAGTACAATCAAGTGTTCAGTAGTGAGTTTGAGGTGTCTATAGGTTTGGTGTGACTTTGGGCAGCTTGCATATTGAAGCTCAGGGCTATGTTCCTGGATTGCTGGAGAATATGTGTGGTATGTCTTGCTCTGGAACTTATTGGCTCTTTGGTGGTGCTTGGTTTCAATGTAGGTATGGAGACTTTTGGATGATCTCTTATCAATTAATGTTCCCTGGAGTCAGGAGTTCTCTGGTGTTCTCAGGTTTGGGGCTTAAGCCCTCTGCCTCTGGTTTTCAGTCTTATTCTTACAGTAACCTCAAGACTTCTCCATCCATACAGCACTGATGATAAAACTTCTAGGTTAATGGTGAAAAGATTCTCCACAGTGAGGGCCACTCAGAGACGTTCACAGAGTTTCATGGAGAAGAGGGAGGAGCGAGATATAGGTGGCCAGGATGAGAAGAGGGGAAATCAAAAGGGGAGAGAGCAATCTAGCCAGTAATCAATTCCCTACGTGCTCTCCACAGTCTGGAACCCTCAGAGAGGTTCACGGAGTTACATAGAGAAGAGAAGAGGGAGGAAGGAGATAGAGGTGAACAGAAGGAGAAAAGGAGGAATCAAAAGGCAAGAGATAGATCTAGGCAGTACTCTATACACTAAGTGTTCTCCACAGCCTGGCACACACACAGATTCACAGAGTTGGGTTGAGAATAGCAGGGGGAGGGAGGAGATAGAGGTGACCTGGGGGAGAAAAAGGAGTGTCAAAAGGGAGAGAGAGTAATTAAGCCAGTAATGACACTCCTAAGTAAAAACGGGTACTGAAGATTGGATTCTTAAATGTACAGTGTTGATAACAAACACCATAAAGCAAAGATTAAAAATCTAGAGTAGAGGCTAGACTGTCAAAAATACAATATTTAAAAAAATTGCAAAAATTATAAGAAATATATATGAAGTTTGCTTTAAAAGTAGGTCTTTTTTTGCAAGGTAATAGTAGGTTATAAAAATGAAAATTAAAGGAGTAATACAGGACTGAATAAAGGGAAAAATTAATTAAAAAATGATGATAGTAATAATATATCTAGGAATTTCTCTGGAGCTGTTGAGGGCAGTGTGGGATCAGTTCAGTTTTTGATGGTGCCTTGTTCCAGCTTATACTTCTCAATATCTATAGGCCCCTTCCAGTGTAGTTGGTGTTAACTACAGGGATTTTAATCTGTTGCACCTGTCACTTCCAAAGCAGTTCCCTCTGTTTATTTGGCTTCTTCTGTTTGCAGGTCTCTTCAGTGTCTAATTTCTGCCCTGACACAAAGGGGTGAAGGTGGTCTCTTATTTAGGCTCACTTGTTCAGTTGTGCTGTGGGGAGGGAGGAACACTGCAAACAAATATCACTGGTGTGTGGGGAGTGCTCACAGTGTCTCGGCCACACGGGATTTGCCCCCACTCATGGCGTATGTGCTTTCCCAGTCTACACTGCTCAGGCTTCAGGTTGCTCTGCAGGGAGCATGCCCTGGGTTGTGTGAACTTCCCAGGTCTTAGCCACTCAGGTTCAGGTTCTTGGGTATGCTACAAAGGCACAGACTTGGTTGGGCCTGCATTTTGTGTCCTTCCCAGGTCCGAGCACCTCAGGCAACCAGGTGCTTGGTGAGTGTACTCTCCCCAGCTGCGGTGCATCTTATCACCTCCCTGGTCCCAGCCACTTGGTTTCCGGGGAACACCCATCTCCAACGTGCGGTGTGTCTCTTCTGCAGAGCTGATCTCTGGCTGCGACCCTCTCGGTTCATGTCAACCATCCAGAATCTCAGGAAGTCTTTGGTTAGAAACTGGAAGCCTGTTCGCAGTCTGTTAGGGGATGCCCTCTCTGGGGCTGAGTTTACCCCTTTCTGGCTCTGGCTGGCACCCGCCTGCCCCCTGCATCTGGCAGGGGATTGGCTGGTCACAGCCTACTAGCTCTTCTCTGGTATTTGGTTAGTCTTTTGTTCTGTGAGTGGGGGACAGTGCCTTAGGTTAGGGCTTTTCGCAGGATAGTTGTCTCTCTCTTTTTTTCCTCTCTCTCTGGCTATCCCACAGTTTAGGTTTCTATCTCCTATTAGCTCAGATTGCCCTCAGGGCATTCAAGCTCGGTTCTTACCCTAAGCAGTGCTGCCCACTCCTCTCCATTCAGCCCCCACTTGCTGGTGGCAGATGCGAGTGTCTGGGGTGCTTGTCTGCTGGGAGTTGCCGTTAGGCATGTAGTCTTTGGGTTTTATTTATTCATTTATTTTTCCTCCCGGTTTTGTTGCCCTCAGAGTTTCCAAAAATTCCCCCAGACCTGCCAGTGAGAGGGTGTCCTGGTGTTTGGAAACTTCGCCTCTATTAAGAATCCCTTCCAGGGACGGATCGCCATACCTAACTCTTTTGTCTCTCTTATCTTTTATACTTTGTCCTACCAGCTCTCAGAGACAATGGGCTGCTTTTCTGGGTTCCTGATGTCCTCTGTCAGTGTTCAGAAGTTGTTTTGTGGAGTTTGCTCAGTGTTCAAATGTTCTTTCGATGAATTTGTGTGGAAAAAGTTGGTCTCCCTGTCCTATTCCTCTGCCATCTTAGGACTACCTCTTGCTAATTCCTTCTTGAAATTGTTTTTAGTAGATAGCCTTCTGATTCACAAGTAAAATCTCTGTAATTATATTATCTACTGATTCACAAGGAAAATCTCTGTAATTATATTACTCCCTTTTTAGAACCTTTCAGAGTCCCCAAAATTCATATTCAATAATGCAAATTGAAAAATCATCTTACACATGTTGAAAAATACATTTACACTTAGCTCATGGACTAACAAGAAGTGGCAACCCAGTCCAGTATTCTTGCCTAGAAAATCCAATGGATGGAGGAGCCTAATAGGCTACAGTCCATGGGGTCACGGAGGGTCAGACCTGACTGAGTGACTTCACTTTCACTTTTCACTTTCATGCATTGGAGAAGGAAATGGAAACCCACTACAGTATTCTTGCCTGGAGAATCCCAGGGACAGAAGAACCTGGTGGATTGTCGTCTATGGGTTTGCACAGTCAGACACGACTGAAGTGACTTAACAACATCAGCAGCAGCAGTAGATTAACATAGTTGTACTTTGATCTGATTGCCCAAAAGAAAAGAGAAGAAAGGTACCTCCTCTCTCTCTTTTTTAATTGAGAATCTTCTATGGTAAAAAAAAAAAATCTTCCATTCAGTTCAGTTGTCTGACTCTTTGCAGCCCTGTGGACTACAGCATGTCAGCTGTCCATCACCAACTGGTGGAGCTTGCTCAGACTCATGTCCATCGAGTCGGTGATGCCATACAACCACCTCTTATCCTCTGTCATCCCCTTCTCCCACATTCAATCTTGTCCAATATCAGGGTCTTTTCAAGTGAGTCAGTTTTTGACATCAAGTGACCAAAATATTGGAGTTTCAGCTTCAGCATCAGTCCTTCCAGTGAATATTCAGAATTAATTTCCTTTAGGATTGACTGGTTTGATCTCCTTGCAGTCCAAGGGACTCTCAAGAGTCTTTCCAACACCACCATTCAAAAGCATCAATTTTTCAGTGCTCAGCTTTCTTCATGGTCCAACTCTCACATCCATACATGACTACTGGAAAAACCATAGCTTTGACTAAACGGATCTTTGTTGGCAAAGTAATGTCTCTGCTTTTTAATATGCTATCTAGGTTTGTCATAGCTTTTCTTCCAAGGAGCAAGCATCTTTTAATTTAATGGCTGTAGTCATCATCTGCAGTGATTTTGTAGATGTTCCAAAATGTGCCATGGTGAAGATGTTCCATTACCTTTACTAATAATAGCTGTGAAAATAATAAGAAATTATTTGCATTATTATTCTGGGGGTGATTTTTCATTAAAAAAAAACCTTTTCAAAGAGCTATAAAACTAAGAAATGTTAAGTGCAGAAACTTGGCAAATCCAGAAGTATAAAAGAAAGAAAATTGCCTGTAATCCCACTCATCTCAGATACTTTAATATTTTAATGTGTGTTCTTCCAAACTTACTTTTTTTAGTGTACATTTCCTTTAGCAAAATGTTTTATTTTGTACATACTATTTTGTAGTAAGATATTTTTCTCTAAGTATATTGTGAACATTTTCCCATGGTGATATATGTGCTTCTATAACATGTTTATTTTATTTATCTTTTAAAAATTTTATTTCTCCTACCCCTACCCCTCACCTCTGGAAACACAATTTGTTCTCTGTATCTATGAACTTATTTGTTTGTTTTTAGATCTCACGTATAAAAGAGAGCATGTATATTTGTCTTTCTATGTCTGACATTTCACTTAGCATAATGCCCTCAAGGTCCATCCACATTGTGACAAATAGCAAGATTTCTTTCTTTATGGCTGAATAGTATTCCTTTGTCTGTATATATTACATTTTCTTTATACATTCATCTTTGGATGAATACTTAAGTTATATATCTTGCCTATTATGAATAATATTGCAGTGAACATGGCATATATTTTTTGAGTTAAATGTTTTTGATTTCTTCAGGTAAGTTTTCTGAAGAAGTACTGCTGGATAATATAGTAGTTTTATTTTTAATTTTTTGAGACATCTCCATACTATTTTTCATAGTGACTATACCAATTTACATTTCCACCAAAAGGGCTTAAGTGTTCCCTTTTTTTCACATCCTTGTCAACACTTGTTATTTGTTATCTTTTTGATATTAGCCATTCTGATAAGTGTGAGGTGTTATCTCATTATAATTTTGATTTGCATTTCCCTGATCAATGATGTTGAGCATCTTTCCATTTACCTGCTGGCCATCTGATCCCTTGCTTAGAAAGACGTCTCTTCAAAACTTTTGCCCATTTCTAAATCAGAGTGTTACTTTTTGCTATTGAAAGTATGACTTCTTTATATATTTTGTGTATTAACTGATTGTTGGTCAGATAATTTACAGGTACTTTTTCCTGTTCAGTAGGTTGCCTTTTAATTTTGTTGACTGTTTTCTTCACTGTGCAGAGGCTTTTTAGTATGATGTAGTATTTTTGCTTTTGTTACTTTTGCTTTTGGTATCAGATTCAAAGACAGTTGTCACCAAGATCTATGTTAGGGAGTTGCTACCTAAATTTTTCTTCTAAGAATTTTATCATTTTAGGTCTTATGGATCTTACTAATCCATTTTGGAGGCAATGCCAAAGAATGCTCAAACTACCATACAATTGCAGTCATCTCACACGCTAGTAAAATAATGCTCAAAATTCTCCAAGCCAGGCTTCAGCAACATATGAACCGTTAACTTCCAGATGTTTAAGCTGGTTTTAGAAAGGCAGAGGAACCAGGGATTAAAATGCCAACATCCACTGGATTATCAAAAAAGCAAGAGAGTTCCAGAAAAAACATCTACTTCTGCTTTATTGACTATGCCAAAGGCTTTCACTGTGTGGATCACAATAAACTGTGGAAAATTCTTAAAGAGATGGAAATACCAGATCATCTGACCTGTCTCTTGAGAATCCTGTATGCAGGCCAGGAAACAACAGTTAGAACTGGACATGGAACAAGACTGGTTCCAAATAGGAAAAGGAGTACGTCAAGGCTGTATATTGTCACCTTGCTTATTTAACTTTTATGCAGAGTACATCATGAGAAACACTGGTCTGGATGAAGCACAAGCTGAAATCAAGATTGCCGGGAGAACTATCAATAACCTCAGATATGCAGACAACACCACTCTTATGCAGAAAGTGAAGAGGAACTAAAAAGCCTCTTGATAAAAGTGAAAGAGGAGAGTGAAAAAGTTGGCTTAAAGGTCAACATTCAGAAAACTAAGATCATGGCATCTGGTTCCATCACTTCATGGGAAGTAGATGAGGAAACTGTGGAAACAGTGTCAGACTTTATTTTGGGGGCTCCAAAATCACTGCAGATGGTGATTGCAGTCATGAAATCAAAAGACACTTACTCCTTGGAAGGAACGTTATGGCCAACCTGGATAGCATATTAAAAAGCAGAGACATTACTTTGCCAACAAAGGTCCGTCTAGTCAAGGCTATGGCTTTTCCAGTAGTCATGTATGGATGTGAGAGTTGGACAGTGAAAAAGGCTGAACACCGAAGAATTGATGCTTTTGAATTGTGGTGTTGGAGAAGACTCTTGAGAGTCCCTTGGACTGCGCAGAGATCCAACCAGTCCATCCTTAAGGATTTCAAGCCTGGGTGTTCATTGGAAGGACTGATGTTGAAGCTGAAACTCCAGTACTTTGGCCACCTCATGTGAAGAGTTGACTCATTGGAAGAAACCCTGATGCTGGGAAGGATTGGGGGCAGGAGTAGAAGGGGACGACAGACGATGAGATGGCTGGATGCCATCACCGTCTTGCTGGACATGGGTTTGAATAGACTCCAGGAGTTGGTGAAGGACAGGGAGGCCTGGCGTGCTGCAGTTCATGGGGTCACAAAGAGTCAAACACGACTGAACGACTGAACTGAACTGAACTTGGGTAGGTATAAGATAGTGATCTAAATTAATTCTTTTGCATGTGGCTATCCAGTTTTCCCAACAACATTTATTGAAATGTCTATCCTTTTCCCATTATATATTCTTTACTCCTTCATTATGAATTAATTGACATATATCCACAATGTTATTTCTGGGCTCTCTAGTCTGTTCCATTGATCTATGTGTCTGTTTCATGCCAACACTGTACTGTTTTAATTACTATAGCTGTATAATATAGCTTGAAATCAGGAAAGGTGTTGCCTCCAGTTATATTCTCCTTTCTCACAGTTGCTTTGGCTATTCAGGGTCTTTTGTTGTTCCATATAAATTTTGTAATTTGTGTTCCATTTCTTTGAAATATGTCATTGGAATTTTGATAGGGATTGCAGTGAATCTGTAGATTGCCTTGGGTAATATGCACATTTTAACAATATCAATTCTTCTGATTCATGAGCACAGAATATGTTTTCATTCATTTGTGTCTTTAGTTTATTTCATTAATATTTTGTAGTTTTCAATATATAGATCTTTTACCTTCTTGGTTAATTTTATTCCTAGGTGTGTATTCTTCTTGATGCAATTGTAAGTGGGATTATTTTCTTAGTTTCTCTATCTGATAATGTGTTATTAGTGTAAAAAGGTACAACAGCTTTTTGCATAATGGATTTGAGTTAGGTCATAGCTGAATGGCCTAATTTCTTCAGTTTAAGTCTCAATTTTGCAATAAGGAGCTCATGATCTTGAGTATCCCTTGGATTTTCAGCAAGGAGATCAAACCAGTCAATAATAAAGAAAACCAACCCTGAATATTCACTTGAAGGACTGATGCTCAAGCTGAAATTCCAATACTTTAGCTACCTGATGTAAAGAACTGACTCAGTGGAAAAGACACTGATGCTGGGAAAGACTGAGGGCTAGAGGAGAAAGGGACGACAGAGGATGAGATGGTTGGATGGCATCAACTACTCAATAGAATTGAGTTTGAATAAACTCTGGGAGATAGTGAAGGATAGGGAAACCTTGCGTGCTGCCATTCATGGGATTTCAAAGAGTTGAACATGACTGAGCAACTGAACAACAAGCTTTTTGCATATTGATTTTGTTTTCTGTAATGTTAGTGAATTTGTTTCTTAGTTATTACAGTTTTTTTAATGGGACCTAAGGTTTTCATATTGTCATTGGAAATAGTGATAGTTTTACCTCTTACTTTTTAGCATGCATTCCATTTATATCTTTTTCATGCCTAATTGTTCTGGCTAGGACTTCCTTCCTTCCTTTCCTTTTTTTTTTGCTTTTTGTCTTTTTAAAATTGAGGTGTAGTTGATTTACAATATTATATTAATACTAGTTTTATGAATACAACATACTAATTCAAAACTTTTATAAACCTAGACAGCATATTCAAAAGCAGAGACATTACTTTTTTGGCAAAGGTCCCTATAGTCAAAGTTATGGTTTTTGCAGTAGTCATGTATGAATATGAGAGGTGGACCATAAAGAAGGCTGAGTGCTGAAGAATTGATGCTTTTGAACTCTGGTTTTAGAGAAGACTCTTGAGAGTCTTTTGGACTTCAAGGAGATCAAATCAGTTAATTCTAAAGGAAATCAATCCTGAATATTCATTGGCAGAACTAATGCTGAGGCTGAAGCTCCAATACTTTGGTCACCTGATGAAAAGAGCCGATTCTTGGGAAAAGACCCTGATGCTGGGAAAGGTTGAAGGCAGAAGGAGAAGGGGGCGACAGAGGATGAGATGGTTGGATGGCATCACTGACTCAATGGACATGAGTTTGAGAGGGAGAACACCGTCTATGGAAGATGGTGGAGGACAGGGAAGCCTGGCATGCTGCATTCCACGTTGTCACAAAGAGTTGGGAACGACTGAGCGACTGAACAAAACAACAGTGTAGTATTTAAAGTTATCATTAAGTATTGGCTATACTCTCTGTTCTCTACAGTATATACTTGAAATTTATTTATTTTGTATATAGTAGTTTGTATCTCTTAATTCCCTATCCCTATGTTGCCCTTCTCCCCACTGGTAACCACTAGTTTGTTCTCTGTGAGTGTATTTTTGTTTTGTTATATTCATTCATTTGTTTTATTTTTTAGACTCCACATATAAGTGATAACATACAGTATTTGTCTTTCTCTGTATGAGTTATTTTATAGCATAACACTCTCTAGGTCCACCCATGTTGTTGGAAATGGCAAAATTTCATTAGTTATTTTGGCGCAGTAATATTCCTGTGTGTGTATCTATACCACCACATCTTTATCCATTCATCTGTAGATGGACACTTCATCTGCTTCTATATCTCAGTTATTGTAAATAATGTTGCAATGAACATTGAGATACATGTATCTTTTCCAATTAGTGTTTTTGTTTTCTTTTGCTATATACCCAGGAATAGAATTGCTAGATCCTATGGTAATTCTATTTTTAATTTTTGAGGAAACTCCATACTGTTTTCCATAGTAACTGTACCAATTTACATTCTCACCAACAGTGCACAATTGTTACCTTTTCTCCATATCCTTTTCAACATTTATTTGTGGATTTGTTTATGATAGCCATTCTGACAGGTGTAAGGTCATAGCTCATTGTGGTTTTGATTTGCATTTCCCTGATGATGAGTAATGTTAAATATCTTTTTATGTGCCTGTTGGACATCTGTGTGTCTTTTTTGGAAAAATGTTTATTCTAGGTATTCTGCCCATTTTTTAATTGGGTTGTTTGGTTTTTGATATTGAGTTGCATGAACTGTTTATATGTTTTGGATATTAACCACTTGTTGGTCATCTGATTTGCAAGTATTTTCTCTCATTCAGTAGGTTGTCTTTTTTGTTGTTGATGATGTTTTCTCTTGCTGTGCAAAAGCTTTTAAGTTTAATTTGGTCCCAATATAGTTAGAATAATCTTCCCACTCATTAGTTCATGAAATTGCCTAGCCCATAAAAGCTAACCACCCCACTCTTCGAGGTTACTCTTGCCCTCTGTGACAGCCCACACTCTTCTCTGTGGAGTGTGTTTCTCTCTAAATAAATCTACTTCTTACCTATTACTTTGTCTCTGAGTGAATTCTTCTGTGATAAGACATCAAGAACCTGAGCTTCATTAGGTCCTGAAAGCAAGTGTGTAATCTCAGTTGGAAAGACCATGAGTTTTGGCCAGGTTTGAGTCTTGGGCACATGGGCTAGAGTCCCAAACTGGGTTTTCACCAGGTTCGAGTCCCAGCCATGTGGGTTCAAGTCTCAATCTGAGGTGAACGATTTCAGTGCTACTAACAGTGATTTCATCTGTGGCTAATTATCTATACAGTTAAAATTTTCAACAATGAGGAAGTATTTATTCTTAGTAAGAAATACATATAAATTATTATTAATTTTAAAAAGAACTCTCTCTTTCTAAAAGAAAGAATTTCAAAAAGAAGAATTCTGATTCTGAGGATGTTAATCCTTTGTGCAAGTGAGCATCAGTGTCTAGAAGGCTAGTCCATTCAGCTGTAGGCCACTGTGTTTTTGCCAGAAAAGTGACTTTTTGTGTGTAATACCATATGAATTTATGTTATTTTATGTGAATCATCATTGTTGATATAATTCATATAGGAATTAACAAAATAATTAAATGCTTTATTTTTCTTATTATCTCAATCCTTTCTTGTTTCAGATACTTCATGTGGTTAATTCAGCTTGCCTAGTTTGGATTTTTCTTTTGTTGATATGTGAGGCCACCAAACAGTTTTCCATTCTCAGATCCCTGTGGGGGAAAAAAGTCAAAATAGAATGTGCTTTCCTTTAGATTATCCTCTCATTTTGATACAGACCTCAAAAGATCAGAAAAAAGGATTTTTTTCCAAAACATTTTACTTAGATCTAATTAAGGGATATAAAATGTAAAAATACAGTAAATCCCCTACCTATGTATGAATTCTAAGAACATGTTTGTAAGTCCAATTTGTTCATAAGTCCAACAAAGTTAGCCTAGGTATGCACCTAACACAATTGGCTGTACAGTATTGTACTGTAATAGGTTTATAATATTTTTCATACAAATAATACATAAAAAGCACATACAAAATAAAGAAAACATTTTCATCTTACACTGCAGTACCTTGAAAAGTATAGTAGTACCACCTGCATCACTGCTGCTTTTACACTTGCTTCTGGACATCCTGGGCTCAAAATAAAGATACTGTACTACTGAACTCTATACAGTCATGTACAGTAAAGTACACAAAAGCACAAGAACTTGTAGAGAAGCATGCACATGACCATGTATGCCAGACATGTGAACTAACTTATGTGACTGGATGTGCGAACACACATTTGCGTTTTTTAAAGTTTGCAACTTCAAGGTTCATATATAGGGGACTTACTGTAATTAATACTTGAGTTTTCATAATAAAATATATATTAATCTTGAAAATTGCAAGAGATGAATTTCTCTGGTAATCCTATGTAATCTTATTTCACAAAACTAGCATTCATGTCAACATTTTTATCTCTCAAAATAAATGTTTGAGGACCTTGCTTTGTGGGTGGAGGTAGAGGGCGCAGCAGGGAGTAGTAGTTACTTCATGTAGTTTTGTAGAGCATGAAGCATGAGAAAAGGGTAGTGGAGAACCAGGCAGAAAGCCTCATCATTAGCTTTCTCTCTTTTTCTTCATAGGTGCTAATATACCACCTGCCCAGTACTCTTTTATTGCTGTGGTCAGGGACAGGTAAGCAGTGTGGTTTGGGGAGAAAGTTGAAGGTCTGAGCAGGACTGTCTCTGAAATACCAGCTTGTAGCCTAAGATTCATTGAAATTACTAAATACGTCTGTTAGGATTACCCAGATCATTGATCAGAGACAAACTTAAAGATTAATATGAACTCATTTGTACCTCAGTTTCCTTATTTGTATAAAGAGAATAATTGAATCATTTGGGGAACAAAATGGGATAATGCAAGTAAAATACTTATAAAAGTATATATCATATAGTGCTCACCTAATAGTAGTAACTATTATTGTTATTACTATGTGGTTCTTGGGCATTATGTGGGTGAGATCAATAAAGATGGAACCATGGAAAAGAAAGCGAATTAGGTAATATTTGCAAATGGGACAACCAAAATGAGAATACAGTTTTGTTTGCTATCTGAGAAACTTAACATGAAATTTACATTTTCAAAGAAAAAAGAAGACATTTATACCTTTGTATATTCCTGCAATCAGAGTCCACATATTCATGTACCATCTTCTCAGATGACATTTCTTCTTAGTCCCAGGAAAGACCACTGTAGTCCAAGCCTCAGAGAATTATTTTGGGATCAATACTGGGTTCCTCTGGTGGCTCAGTTGGTAAAGACTTTGCCTGCAATGCTGGAGACCAGGGTTCAATCCCTGAGTTGGGAAGATCCCCTGGAAAAGGAAATGACGACCCACTCTAGTATTCTTGCCTGGAGAATTCCATGAACAGAGGAGTTTGGCAGGCTAAAGACCATGGGGTCAGTAAGAGTCAGGACTGAGTGACTAAACTTTCAGTAACAAGGAAGTGGAGGCCAGGCTTAAAATCCCAAAGATTTGGGAAATAATTCTTTTCATTAAGGGAACACCCAGGGGAGGGAGATTTGTATTATAATTAGTATCATAATTATTATTGTGAGAGAGAAACTGACATGAGCTGAATTTTGGAAGCTGAGTAGGTGTTCATCAGTTGAGTGAGACACCCTGAGGGTTGGGGATGATTGGAGGGGTGTTCAGGAAACAGAGTGGTGTGGGCAAAAGCAGACAGGCATGAGAGACCATTAGACTTGAAAAAAAGCGGTTTGAGTCCTTTTGTGATGCTTGAACATACAGTGTAAGAAAGAGATGGCAGAGAAAAAAAAAGTCAGACAGGCAGGGAAGAATCAGATTTCTTGTGGTCTTGTAGACCATAGCAATAAATTTGGGCTTTCCTTTGATAATTAATAAGGGATTATGGCTGAAGATGCAAGAGCGGGAGACTAGAAGAGTATAGCAATAAGCCAGATAAGGAATGATGGAAGGTAAAACTAAGAAGTATCAGTGGGGATTGTAAGGAAGATGAGGATACAAGAGAAGGTAAGAATCTGTAACTTGAGGTAGTTACAGTGAAAAAAGTAAAACGCACATAATCTTCCAATTAAAGCTTTTATTTATATTTTACAAAGTTATTTAAAATATGAAGTCATAGTCGGTTATACATTTAGCTATTTGTTTTTATTGATAATAATACATGCCATGAAATAAGAACTTTCCCAGAAAGTAGATCAAGAGTATTGTTGGATCTATAGCCCTGAAATCTGGCAGAGATGCCAAGCTTCTGAAACTTTACTTCTATCTTAGAGGTCAGTACTGGTCTAGGAAGGTCCTAGATAACCTGGTAAAATATGGGTCTGGTGTAGAATGAAATCTCTAACTTCTAATTTAAGTATACCCTGTGGTCTATATTTTAAAGCCATGTTTCATTGCTCTGACAGGTAGGTTTGTTGTGTGACACCAAGCTTGTCATATGCTGGATCTCTTTGTCCTCCTTGAGTATCAAAATTCCATTCTGAGATAACCTTTTCCTATGCTAGTTACGGGTTTATTACAAATTAAAGAGTTAAAGCAGCCACCCAAATATTTTGGGAAGCAACCCACAACCAAGCATCAATAATAAACCTCAGGTCAACTTCCTATATATCAAAGCACCATATCCAAAAGGTCAAGGATGTAAAAAATGACCTTTACATTTTATACACTAAATAGCTTTTAGTTATTGTTTTTGAAAAGTTATCAGAGGACATAGAAACCTTCAAACAGTTAAAATTAATAGAAATTTAAAAAGCGTTTATTTAGACTTTAGTGAACACTCAGATATTTGTTTGTTGCAGATCTATGTTATTACACATTTCATTTTTTATGATTGTAAATACAATTTAAATGTAGGAGTACATGTGATCTATACTATACTCCTAGCCCTACTCAATATGTAGCTATATCTTAAATATAAATTTATGCTAAAGTGAAATATAAAAAGATTATTCTTCATAATATAAAGTAGAAGTGCTCATTCCTTTTAGCATACTGTCTTGCAAATAACGCAATGAATTAAAAGACTGGTCTTGGTTCAAGAGAAAAGCTCGATGAAAATAGATATAAAAATCAACAAAGACTCCAGCATTTCTCAAAGAGAAATCTGAACCCCCAAATCATCATTCACAATTTCTTAGTAATTATAATTTGAGATAAATTCCCAGTTACTTCCAGATTATAGATACATCTCCCAGTGATGTCTTGTACAGATAGACAAGGAAGGGAATAAAAGGAAGCAATTCATGAAAGCCACTGGAGGATAACACTTAAGAGTTACATTTGGTTTCCTTTTCTAGAAGTCTGAGTAAAGATTACAGTAAGGGGGAAAACTTGTTATTTTACTAAAGCCATTAAAAGATAATTCAGGGAGATCTTTTAAGCCAAGTAGCCATATTGATAACATGCATTCCACTCTCACGTTTAAGACACAAAGGTCTCCATTTCTCTAAGGGAACTGCTTTTTCCACATGACCCATTCTCTCTCTTGCCTTGGAGCCAAGTAATTGGAACCCTAAACACACGGCGGAGCTTCTGTTGGAACCTGTTTCCAACAAAACAATACAGAAAGGGATTAATGCAGCTGTTGGTGAATCCCAAGAGAATGGCAAAAGGAAGTGCCAGGTCAATGACTGCTATAACTTCACAGCTATTAATGACACCCATCCAGGCCAGAGCATCCAGGAAGGTCAGAACATGGAAGGGAAGCCAACAAATGATGAACGCCAGAACAACAGCAGCTGCCATCTTCAGAACTTGGTCACGAGTTATTCTATTCTTCCCATAGCTATTGGTCTTCAGTAGATGTTTTCTGATTCCAAAATAGCATGTTGCTATGAATATTAAAGGGATAATAAAACCAAGGATATTTTTCATTAAGGCAATCCCAGCTGACCATTGGGCATACTTTTCAGGTGGGAAAGCCATTATGCAAGCATTCACCCCTAAATATTCAATGGTTCTGACATCCCGGAAATAAAATGTTGGCAATGAGGATAGACAAGCCATACACCAAACAAGGGGAACTGTATAAGATGCTTGCCAGGGATTTCTTCTTTGAGACAGAAAGGGGTAGATGACAGATTGGTACCTATCAACACTCATGCAGGTGATAAAAAAAATGCTTGCAAACATGTTCAGGGTCAGGAAAGAACCAAAAACTTTGCACATCATAGGTCCAAAGAGCCAGTCATATCTATGAGAATAATAGGTTGCCCAGAGAGGAAGAGTAGCCAAAAGAAGTAAGTCAGCCACAGCTAGGTTGAAGATGTAAATGCTGGAAACCTTCTTAGGACCCTTTTGACAACAAAACAGTATAACCACAATAGTATTGACAAGAAATCCAACCCCAAAAATAATGTAATAGAGAACAGGAATTGCATCTAAATGCTTATCTGATGGCTTATGTGAGCAATTAAAGGTAGACTCATTGCCAGAAATGTTCACAAGTCCAACGTGAAGACTGCTGGTAATGTTTTTGCTGATGGTGGCAAGGGAGAAGTTGGCCTTCATGTCGATTGAAATGTCAGCAGCTTCTAGTTTTTACACCTTCTGGGGGAAAAAAAGAACTTGTAGAACACATACAGAATTTAGGATATTATCAAGTCGTTAGCATTATAAAAGTTTGTTGAAACAAAAAAGGTAGGTGATTATAGAAAATGTTGGGAAACAGAAGCATGCCTTATGAAATAAAAATGAACTTTACTTCTTAAAGAAGAGAAGAGAATTCTCTCAATAATACCGAGAAATTAAGACATTCTGGCATCAAGACTGAAAATTCTAAGCAAAACTACTTTTTGCCCTTCTTTTCTGCTGTCAAAAAAGTTAAAGAAAATGAATATTTCAAAAGGTTAGTCAGAATAGGAAATATATGAAACAAGAATAAACTAAGAAATAAGAAAAGTTAGCATTTCAAAAACACATGAGCACGTATCTCTGTATACTTTCTAGAAACTACACCACTGCCTGCTATTGCGTAGAGAAATGCCTTATTCAAGTAACTAATTATATACAAATCATTCCAACTCTGGAGAAATAAGTAACATAACCTATGGAAAAAATAAGTGTACAAAAGACTTAAAGAGAATATGCAAAAGGGACATATTGAGATGGTGGGTTATGGCTGGTTTTTACTAATTAAAAATAATTCCTATAGTTCTGCTTTTCCATTGTTTTCACAATAATAATATAATTAAGAGGTAGTTATGGAATATGTGCATCTTTTTAAAATCCCCATCACATTTTAATAGAGACTATTACTTTTACATATGGATATTTAAGTTTAATCCATATAAAAGAAAATCTACTTTCTTTTTTTAATTAGGAAAAGAAAATTTAAAAATAGCCAAACTAGATTTAGGGTCAAGTAGGAAAAATTGTATTGTTCAATGAAATAAGAATTGAATATCAATGATTAATCATAATATAATTGTATCAATTTTTCCTTTGCCTTTTTTTTTAGTTTAGTAGCTAAGTAGTAACAGTGCTACTTGGCTCTTGAATATTATAACCAATATTCAGATTTTTGTGATACTGTCATTTTTAATAGCAACATTATTTTAAAACAAAAGAAAATTAGCTGAAGATAAACACAGTAAGAGAAAGACTATTCCTTTGGATAGTTTCAAAACACATATAAATAAACTACTCAGTGAAAATGTAATCAGCAAAGAATCTCTTAATAAACAACAAATTTATCACTTTTGTTTAGAGCTTTACTGTTTCATAATCTTGACTTAACAAATTAACATGAACAAAATCTAAAATAAACTCACTTGAAGACTTATTGGTTGTTTGAGTTTAAAACTTAGTTATCATAAATCAGCTTGCCTCGTTCTTAAGTGCACCCCTGTAAGAGAAACAGTAGTTTAATAATTTAGGAGTTTTGTAAAATATAGTGTTAAAATACAAGAAAAAGGGAAAGTGCATCCATTAAAAAATTTTTCATTTAATGTATGTTTTACTTTCCAAATAAAGTATGTATAAATTGTGCAGACCTACCTTAAAAATTCAGGCTGAAGAATGCTTTTAATTTTGTGCTTATTCGTTCTCTTAGAGTCAGGGACGTAATAGCACCAGATCTCTGGTTTCCTTCTTATATATTCCGTCTGTCCACTGGGAGCCTTCAACCTACATAATTCTAGGGCTGACTTATGAACACTTGCCAGCTTTCCAGAGGGTTTTTTTTTTTTGGCTGCAAAACATTAATCTGAAATTCTCACTGTCTCCAATCATAACAGCTCATTCAAATAAATCTCAAACAAAAAAATGAAGTTTCCACAAATGTGTTAGAGAATTTTGAAGTCAGTGGCTTACTTTAAAAGAAGAATATAATTATTTGCAGAGTTTTCTCTTTCTTTTACCCTGATACTGGCATTCTAAAATGAGTTAAGGAGTGGAGACTAGGGAATTTATTCTAGTAGTAAGAGTTAAATTCCACTAGCTTCTTTCACAACTTTCATTACTTTTTGAAAAATTTTACCCCTGTTTAATAAAAGAACAGCAACAACTTTACTTGAAATCTAATGTTTCTAAAATTTCTCCCTTGTGTTAAGCAATTTTTGTTGGCTTTTGCTGGAGAGATAGTGACAGGAAGGATATAATTCTCATGTCTTCTAAAAGAAATATTAACAAGTAGTGTCTCCTTTCATGCTGCTGCTGCTAAGTCACTTCAGTCGTGTCCGACTCTGTGCGACTCCATGGACTGCAGCCTAACAGGCTCCGCCATCCATGGGATTTTCCAGGCAAAAGTACTGGGGTGGGGTGCCATTGCCTTCTCCGCTCCTTTCATGGGTCTCTATCATATTTGTGGTTCAAATACAAAGTATACAACATCAGAAGGATTAGGCAGCTATTGCAGCCCAGATTACTGTTTTTTCTTTTTGTGGGGTTGAGGGTGGTTAGCCTTACACAATAAGTATAGTAGAAGCAAGAGTGACAAAAGAAAGATAAATACAAGTGATGGTAGTGATTATACCAGTTGACAATAAATGCCATTTGCCAAACACTGTGCTAAGTGATTTATACTCAATACTTTAATAGAGAGGCAATATAGCACACTAGTGTATGTACATGGCCTCTGGGTTCCAATTACCTGGTTCACAAGCTCAGCTATACCACTTAGTAATTCCATGACTATATCCAAGTTACTTTCCTTCTACATGTCTGTTTTCTCATCTGAGAAATGGGGATGATGTTAATTACCTACATCATGGAGTTATAAGAATTAAATGAGTTGTTATATTTAGAGTGCTTAAAAATTGTACCTAGCACATATTAGGTACTATTATAAGCTATTAATATTACCTTCATTTAATAAAAATCAGGACACTAGGGCTCACAGAGTTTAAATAACTTTTCTGAAGTCACATAGCTATTAAATGGGGGCATTTGAATTGAAACCAAGGCACTCTAATGTCAGTACCCCCAGTCTTAACCTCCACAGTACAGGAGGCAGCATTAGCTGGTCCTTTAATCTCACCCTTTGTCCTGGCAAAAAGAAAACATGCAACATTTACAAAAAAGTCCTTGCTGGCCATTCATAAGCTATTACAAAAGCACTGAAGAAGTGGGGGAAGAGTTTGAAGGATTGTTGCATGGGAGAAAACATTTTTCTTCATTTTCTTCCCAAAATGGAGGACACAGGTAGGCAAAATGTATGGCTAGTTAACTGCAGTGAGTACAGAAAACCAGAGAACCCAGGACACTTACATGAGTATAAAGGATTCCAGTTATTTCTACTGATTGTATTTTTTCTGGGAGCAGTAAGAGTACACCTAGCTGGGCTGCAGGCTGCAGGTGAAGTAAGAGGGCAGGCAGGCTCTGAGGAGGTTGCTGGGGACCTAAGTAAAGGTCCCACAGGAGTAACACAGCAAAGGGGGGGGGGTGGGTGACAGAAGACAAAATTACAAATGACATGAAACAAAACAGATGGCTTTTGACATTTGTCTGTATTTCCATTCATTTTGAAGTTGGTCCTATAGTACACAGACAGATGGGATCAGCAAGAAGAGGTCACTATTGCCTGAAAAACAGTACGATTCAAAAGTTTGCACAATACTACATTAGTGTTTCTTTCAGTAGACTGTTTGAATGTGGAGCAAATGCTCCTGATATACAGACACAGCATTTTACGAAATCTCAAAATATTTTCTTCCTATGTTCTGGACAGATTCAGGTTGGGGCTCTGTCCAAATGATGGAAAACTGATGTTTGGAAAACAAGTGAGGGGGCACATATGGTTATCGGCAGGAGAGTTTAAATGGGAACTGGTTTCACTCTTTGTTTAAGCCTGGTTTCTCCCTCCATTTCAAATGTTTGTTTTTACCATGTACAGGGGAATTTTCCAGGCCAGGGCCTCCTGAGTGGTCACGATGGGTCAGATTCCCACCCTGCTCTATTTCTAGCCCCGTCTCATGCTCCTTTTAAAGAAATAGCCAGGAGGTAAGCTATAAACTTTTGAGAACAAACTGCAGACTTGCCTCCAGGAGACCTAGCTTTGAACACCCCTGAGGAGTAGGGGACCTTGTCTAGAGCTTTTGTCCTTCATTACAGTAAGTTCTAACATAAATAAAGTTTAAAGAGGCACACATTTCCCAGAAGACTTAAAGGACATTAACTCTGTTTCTTTATAATTTTAGGAGTAAAACTTTTCACAGGTCAAAGAAAAACTATGTAACTACAGAGAGATAAGGGAGAAAAAAAGCAAAAAGAAAAGAAAAAGCAAAGAAATAATAATATTGATACCACTTGAAGTGAAAAACACAGCATATTATTGATTCAGTAAAGAACTCCAAGTTAAGCCAACAATGTAAATACACTTGAGAGTCAAATAAATGTCGGTCAGGAGGAACAGTACAACACGAAAAAATTCACTCTCCTGGGGGCAGAGAGTAATTTTTTCTGCTGGAAGATTGACTTTAAAGCCCCAGGTCATTTGAATAAATTATGTAGCTCATCAGGACAAGTGCAGCTTGGCTAGCAGAATTAAACAATGGTAAATCACATTGAACTAACTTTTTTTCTAGTGAATACTTTTTATTTATTGTGAGATTACTTAACAGTAAAATTTAATGGTCCAGGTTTAAAAGAAAAGAAGGATGTTCTCCAGAGGAATTTCTATGCTAAAAATATAAAAAAAATCTTATCTGTCTCTCTTATCCTCACTCACACACACAGATGAGGTTTTGTAGGAGAAAAGAAACTATAAAGTACAAAAGTCTGGATATATGTGCCCTAGTTATAAAGGTGAGGATTAGAGGTACAGATCATAAAATGATTAAATACATACTGGCCTTCTTTTTCAGTTTGTTTTTTGGTTATTTTAATTTTCCTCCACCCCAGCTACCTCTCTGAGTCCCTATCCAGAACAGTAGTGTTAGGGGAAGCTCACTGACTGAAACCGCCTACCCTGGCCAGGCACCATAGTCACCATTTACATGAGTTACTTTACAACAGGAGGTCCTAGTAAAGCACATGGAACTAATAAACCACCACTAATTGGAAGATTTCAGAAAAAGTTAAAGGAAGGTACCACGTGTCTGACCACCTCCCAGAATCCTTATTGCTGGCATCCATTTTGACTGAGCAATGAGTGCGCCACCAGGAAGGACTCTGAGTCAGAATGATTGGCCAAAGACAACCCAGAAACTAATCCCATCACCATAAAACCCGAGACTGCAGGCAACGTGGCAGAGGAGTCCTCCTGGTTTCCCTTACTCTACTGCTCTCTGCCTGGGTGCCCGTTCCCAATAAAATCTGTTGCTTTGTCAGCACGTGTGTCTCCTTGGACAATTCACTTCCGAGTGTTAGATAAGAACCCACTCTCAGGCATTGAAAGGGGTCCCTCTTCCTTCAACAGTAGCACTTCCACTTTACCCAACTTCAACGCGCACACACACACACACACACACAAGTACAAAGCACACCCCATTACCCACATATATACTTAATACACATACATACTAATCTTTTTTCAATTCAGTTACCATAGCGAAGCTTTACTTTAATTACCACTGGACTTTTCCAAACCTGAGGGTCCCTGAAAGGGGAGAGTTAAGAAGAGTGCCTTGTTATTATGTATTTGCAGATTATTTTTGTGCTTCTCTTTAGTTTTCAGTATAATGAGAACAAGAATGTCAGGATGAAAGCTAATGAGAAAAAACAATAAGGATCAGAAATAGCCATCATATTGACCATTTTGTATAAACCAGCCTAAAAAATTCGGTAAAATGGCCAATATGAGTGATTGTATCAGTTTTATGCCAGGCATCACAGAGAGTAAGAGAACTATTAAATCAGTTAACAAGGTGGAATCCATGCAGTGAAATGAATAGATGTCTGACTCAGTACATTCCTGAGGCCAGTTGCTTCCAGTTGAACCTGGTCACAAAAACATACGGAGAAGGAAGAGTTCCAGTTTCCCTTTGCCTCAAAGGCATCTGCAGGCCTGAGTATCACGTTCAGAGTAGGATCTCACAAAAGACACCCTAGTTCTGCCAAATAACACCTCAATGTATATAACCCAATTGTTGGAAAGATAAACAATTACAAATGAACATATAGTTTTGTTCACATTCAAAATATCAAGTAACTGATATGACATTTTCTCCTACTTATCTGACTGAATTGATTATGTAGGGTATCACAATATGCATTCCAAAATATGCCACTTTAGCATAAGGATTATTTTGAGCTAAAGACTGAGAAGAAGCAGATACAAGAAAAGCTCTCCAAAGCGGGATACTCCATGACCCACGTCCCAGAATACTGGAAATAAAAACACGAATAAACAAATGGGACCTAATTAAAATTAAAAGCTTCTGTACAGCAAAGGAAACTATAAGCAAGGTGAAAAGACAGCCTTCAGAATGGGAGAAAATAATAGCTAATGAAGCAACGGACAACAATTAATCTCAAAAATATACAAGCAACTCCTGCAGCTCCATTCTAGAAAAATAAACGACCCATTCAAAAAGTGGGCCAAAGAACTTAACAGACATTTCTCCAAAGAAGACATAAAAATGGCTAACAAACACATGAAAAGATGTTCAACATCACTCATTATCAGAGAAATGCAAATCAAGACCACAATGAGGTATCACTTTACACCAATCAGAATGGCTGCAATCCAAAAATCTACAAGCAATAAATGCTGGAGAGGATGTGGAGAAAAGGGTACTCTCCTACACTGTTGGTGGGAATGCAAACTAGTACAGCCACTATGGAAAACAGTGTGGAGATTCCTTAAAAAGCTGCAAATAGTCCTGCCATATGACCCAGCAATCCCACTGCTGGGCATATACACCGAGGAAACCAGAATTGAAAGAGCCACGTGTACCCCAATGTTCATCGCTACATTGTTTACAATAGCCAGGACATGGAAGCAACCTAGATGCCCATCAACTGACGAATGGATAAGAAAGCTCTGGTACATATACACAATGAAATACTACTCAGCATTAAAAAAAATTCATTTGAATCAATTCTACTCAGATGGACCGAACTGGAGCCTATTATCCAGAGTGAAGTAAGCCAGAAGTAAAAACAACAATACAGTATATTAACACATATATATGGAATTTAGAAAGACAGTAACGAGAACCCAACATGCGAGACAGCAAAAGGAACGCAGATGTATAGAATTGACTCGTGGACTCTGTGGATGAGGGAAAGGGTGGGATGATATGGGAGAATGGCATTGAAACATGTTAATTATCATATGTCTAATCAATCGCCAGCCCAGGATTGATTCTCGGGGCTGGTGCATCGAGATTTCCAGGGGAGAGGGAGGAGGGAGGGGAGAGGGAGGGGTTTCTGGAGGGGGAGCATATGTAAACCCATAGTGATATCATGGCATTGTATGGCAAAAACAATAAAAGGGAGAAAAAAAAAAGAAAAGCTCTCTGCCTTCCCCCATCTGCCTAAAAGCGGGACATAAGTATGTCTCCGTTTCTTTTACCAGGAAGAGCAGAATTCTTAATGAATAGGAGAAAACTTTAGACTCTATCAGCCCAGAGTGAACACCAAGAAGAATCTACATAACAAGCCTTACTAAATAATTTTTATCTTCCATTAGTTTCCCCCATATAGCGTTGACCCTTGAACAAGGAAGGGGATAGGGCATCAATCTCTGGGCAGTTGGAAATCCATGTGTAACTTTACATTGGGTCCTCCATACCTGTAGTTCCACGTTGGCAGAATCAAAAAACATGGGATCATATACAGTAACAGAACTTATTGAAAAAACTCTGTATGTAATTGGACCCTTGCATTTCAAACCCGTGTTGTTCAAGAGTCAACTGTATTTATCTTCCCACAGTTTGACACTCAAAATCTAAATCCGTTTTTGTTTGTCTTTTCACTGCTCTGCAATTATATTGTTCTTTGTTAAGATGCTATATAAGCCCTCTGATGACTCCTTTGAGTTGAGTTACTCATGACTGAGTTCTCCTACTCAAATGCATAATGTGTATGTTCATAAACTCTGTTTTTTTCTACTTAATTTTTCATCAGTGAATTTTTCTGTCACAGCCACTGAACCTAAGTGGGTAATATTTTTTATCCTACAATTAATTTAACTAAATTATCCAAAATGACCAGTTAGTTAAATTGAACAAACCAACGACTTTTCTTATCAAGTTTTAAATACTACTGTTAGGTAACAAAGATGTTCTGGGGAAATTTTGTCAGGTTAGATCTCTCATAGGGCAATATATCAACAAATCATTAAGTATAAAGTTTAGTCCTCAGGCTTGAGGTCTAGAAACTGAATTTTCTCAGGTTACCCAGGCTCTCAGCAATAAACTTGTGCCAACAAAATTCTTAGAAAACTAATGTACCACCTTGACTGCTAACATATTCATTTATAATACAGATATACTACTTTGCAATGACCATAAGGCTTGTGTTCCTCATCTAAAGCACTCTCTCTATCTCCTTCACAATATCAGTAAAGGTAAATCAGGCTTGGTGACTACACAAATAAGACCAGGAAAACTGGTAACTGGGAGCATATTTCACTTCAGCTCTGGGAAATTCTATAGCAAGGATTATCATTCTAGAAGCCAGACTGATGATTCCCCCAAACCATTCTCTCCACTACTTTTGCCTCTCTGAACCCTAATTTCTTGTAGCCACCCAATTCTACTGATGCATTATTTTAAATATTACTATTACTTATGAAGCTATAGTCAAGTCCCTGTTCTAAGCAGCCAAGAAGACATTAAAACTCTTGATTGATTAATTAGACAAACTGTCAAAGTTGGAGGATGGTGAGGATTGAAGCAGGAGGGGAAGCAATGCCCTGATGTTTGTCTACAACAAAGATAGAGGGAAAAGGTGGAATAATATCTCTCCAAAACTGGCCATCAGTTCACAGAAAATAATAAAAACGAATGGCTATTTGGCTTTGTTTCAGGGACTCATTTACCCCAACCTCTCCCTCAGGCCCATAAAAGGACAGAAAAACAATAAAATGATATGCATCTTTGGATATATTTTGCTTTTTAGGCATAAAATTATTTAAGATTGAAAGAGGAAGATGACAGGAAGTTTGGGGATGGGGTTCTGGGGTCTTAATTCCGAAGAAGTGAAAATCAGACTTATTATTGAAAATTCTTAAACTGCTTAAGCTTTTAGACATTTATCTTACAGATATGTGTGGGGTTTTTTCATTTGTTTGTTTGTTTTATTCTTTTTTTGGCTTGGGGGATCTTAGTTCCCTGACCAGGAATCAAACCCATGTCCCCTGCAGTGGAAGTGCAGAGTTCTAACTACTGGATCGCCAGGGAATTCCCAATCCTACAGGTGGTGCTGGTGGTAAAGAACTCGCCTGCCAATGCAGGAGACATAAGAGACACAGGTTCCATCCTTGGGCCTGGAAGATCTCCTGGAGAAGGGCATGGTGACCCACTCCAGTATTCTTGCCTGGAGAATCCCATGGACAGAGGAGCCTAGTAGACTATAGTCCATAGGGTTGCAAAAAGTCGGACACGACTGATGTGACTTAGCACACACATAAAGATATGTAGATTCATGGTGTTTAACACAGATTTGTAAAATCTATAACTGAAAGTAGAATTATTATTGCAAATAATATTCAATGTGTCCCCAAAGAAAACAGTTCATTTTCAGATATTTAGAAGTTGATAGAATTCTTTACAATTATGTTATTGCACATTATTAAAGTATTAACTCCCCTGTTTTATATTGATCCTGTTTTATATAGGTCAAAATTGAATTATTCAGCTTTACATTTTAAAAATTGAGATATAATTCACACACCATAAAATTTACCCTTTTAAAACATACAATTCAGTGGTTTTTAGTGTATTCACAAAGTTGTGTAATTACCATTATATAATTTCAGTAGATTTTCATCACCTCTGAAAGAAACATGATGCCCATTAGCAGTAGCCCCCATTCCTCCCTCCCTGCCTCTATTCTCCTTTTATTTTAAGCTTAAAAAGTGAGCTGTAGCCTAGAGATTCCAAAAGACATTGTCTAGAAGAAGAGATAACAAATCAATATGTAAATAAATGAACTTCAAGAACAAATTACTATTTTCATTGTAGTTTAGTTATTTTCAATCACATTAATCCCCACAGATTTCAGTAAACACTGATTCAGTGAACATTTAGTACTGTCCATTTAAGTCTACTTCCTGTTAACTGTACACATTCTTGTTGAGTTATTTGTTCTGAACTCCCAGTCAGAAGGTTTGGCATTAATGCAAAAAATAAACGTCATTTACATAGCTTCAGGGTTGATTCCATCTGAAGGTTCCTGACCTTTTTATGAATAGAAGTCATTTTTCACTTCCCCAGACATGAGGTCCCCTGGGGTTGTTAGGCAGGTGCTGACATTAAAGAATGTGAATAGAGTACAGGAAAGGGTGCCAGGTACGGTGCTGGGTACTAGACACAATTTTCCCATGTACTTCTCAATGATCTGAGAGACCCTTATCATCCTTGTTTTATAAATGAGGAGAAATTAGGAGACTGAAGTACCAAGGGGTTAAATAACTTGCCCAAGTTCAAACAGCTAGTAAATCATAGAACTGATGCTCAAACCCCAGCCATTATTTCTCCTATACCATTCTGTTAAATATGAGGCACTAGATGAATTTATTTCCCCAACTCAAGGAGAACTTTTAAGTCTTCTTGGAGTCTCTGGGTAAAAGTCATTTAGAAACATGTTTTCAAAGCAGGATAGCTCAGCAAAAGCAAATAATTGGTAAATATGATAACAATCAGGGAAAAGCTCATAAGTAAAATGTTGTAAAAGGAAGATTTTTGTTTTTAGAATCTTAAAGTAAATGCCTGTAGCTAAGATGAAGTCAGTAAGGTGAAAAAATCTTGAACTGCAATAGCATAGTTCTTTGTTTATACAATTTAATTGACTATACAAATCTCTTCAGAGTATTGGAAAAGCTTTTAAAAGAAATCTAAAACTGTAAAATATATAAAATAAAAGAACAGTGCAGATACAACTTGTCCTATACTTTCCAAATAAATTTGTTTTTAATCAGGTTGAATGGAGAAGGAAATGGCAACCCACTCCAGTACTCTTGCCTGGAAAATTCCATGGATGGAGGAGCCTGGTAGGCTGCAGTCCATGGGGTCGCAAAGAGTCAGACACGACTGAGCGACTTCACTCACTTCATACTTTATCACTGGAGAAGGAAATGGAAGCCCACTCCAGTATTCTTGCCTGGAGAATCCCATGGACAGAGGAGCCTGGTGAGCTGTGGTCCGTGGGGTTGCAAAGAGTCGAACATGATTGATGTGACTAAGCACTCACACAATCAGGTTGAAAATTTCTAAAAGCTTCTATTAATATTTTTCCCTTTGAAATTTTGTCAAATACTCTGAGAAGTTCCAGGCCCTACAGGCACTCCTATGTAAGACTTGGTATCTTAAGATACTAATAGAGTCAAAGAGAAATGTGAGCTCCATTACATATTGGGATAGGTAGTTGTAAAGAGTTGGACACAACTTAGTGACTAAACACCAAAAACAACCTAATAATGTCTTTCATCTGCACAAGACAGTGACTCTAGGCAGGAAAGGACAGATGAGGAGGCAGGTGAGGAACATCCAACTTCATTGCTTCAGCTATTGAAAAGTAAATCTTTAAGAATATTTCACTGATTTGGGCCAGTAGATTAATTATCATAGTTCTGTGCTTGTTTGGAGGTTCAAGCATAGAAGCTAGAGAGAAGAATGGTTCTTCTCTCTTTGGAAGGGAGCACATGAAGAATGAAGGGATGAAACGATGATCTCCTCCACCACCCAGCTGGGCCAAATAGGGTCAGTACTGGATAAACTGGATTCAATGTTTTATAATGCTAACCCTCTGCATGCTCATGTAGGATACTGTTACATTATCCACACCAATTTTATAGTCTGAGCTTCATTAAAATACTCATTCTTTCAACAAACATTTCCTCAAGGCCTAGCACGTACTAGTGCTTAGGCCAAGTACTGGAACCTCAGAGATAAATAAAACTTGCCCCATGGTTCCAGGAGCTTCCCATTTAATTTATTACAAAGAATAAATGTTTTCTAACGATTTTTGTTCTTTCTGACTTTGTGAATATGAATAAGCCTTAGAGGGAGTTCTTAGGATAAGGAGATGAGCAAGGAGGAAAACTAATGAGGTTCACCTGTCCTCTGGAGTGTTTTCTACTAGGAGAGGGAAGTGAAAGCAGAATCTTTCAGAATGCACAATAGACTGGTGGGTTTTGGGAGACTGATGCTGGTTCTGTATTGCCACTTATCACTAGCAGAGTCCAATCCCTTCCTCTCCCTCTCTGTCATCCACTTCCTTTTCATTGCCCTTCCTCTTCCTCTCTTTCAGCAATTCATCTTTGCATTGTGTCCTTTTTACTATTTTTATAACTTGTGTTAGACTGAAATGACAAATGTATTTTTCCATGTTACGTATTCAAAGTGATAGGCACACCATGGCCATCACTGATCTCAAGGACCAGACAGTTCAAATGGTTAGATAAACAACATATGGATCATGTGGACAAATCAAGGTAATAAAGTGACTGATTGTCACAGAGGCTGATCTAGAAGCAACAGTACTGTGTGCTTTACATTTACAGGACATTCCAAATGGACATACAACTGCTGATGACTCTGTGTTCACAGATTAAAAATAAATTAAATAAAGAGGGTTTTAAAATATGTTATATCAAATACACTTTTAAAAAATTTTAAATGCATCAATCTATTTTCACCCACATTTTGTCATATAGTACAGTAGTGAAAACACAAGCCCTGGAGTAAGATGAACCTAGGTTTCATCCTTGTTTTACCAATTATTAGCTGTGTCGATGATGACATTCAACCATCCCATCTTCTGTGAGCCCCTTCTCCTCCTACCCTTGATCTTTCCCAGCATCAGAGTCTTTTTCAATGAGTAGGCCCTTCGCATCAGTTGGCCAAAATATTGAAGCTTCAGCTTCAGCATCAATCCTTCCAATGAATATTCAAGGCTGATTTCCTTTAGGATGGACTGGTTTGATCTCCTTGCTATCCAAGGGATTATCAAGAATCTTCTCAAACACCACAGCTCAAAATCATCAATTTTTCACTGCTCAGCTTTCTTTATGGTCCAACTCTCATATCCATACATGACTACTGGAAAAAACCATAGCTTTGACTAGATGGACCTTTGTCAGGAAAGTGATGTCTCTGCTTTTTAATACACTGTCTAGGTTTGTCATAGATTTTCTTCCAAGGAGCAAGTGTCTTTTAATTTCATGGCTGCAGTCACCATCTGCAGTGATTTTGTAGCCCAGGAAAATAAAATCTACCACTGTTTCTACTTTTTCTTCATCTATTTGCCATGAAGTGATGGGACAGGATGCCATAATCTTAGTTTTAAGAATGTTGAATTTTAAGCCAGCTTTTTTATTCCTGTCTTTCACTGCCATCAAGAAGCTAGTTAGTTCCTCTTTGTTTCTGCCATTAGAGTGATATCATTTTCATATCTGAAGTTGTTGATATTTCTCCCTGCAATCTTGATTCCAGCTTTGGATTCATGCAGCCCAGCATTTCACATGATGTACTATGCATAGAAATTAAATAAGCAAGGTGACAATATATAGCCTTAATGAACTCCTTTCTCAATTTTGAACCAGTCCATTGTTTCTTGTCTGTCTGATTCTAACTTTTGATTCATGACCAGGTTTCTCAGGAGTTAGATAAAGTGGTCTGGTATTCCCACCTCTTTAAGAAATTTCCACAGTTTCTTGTGATCCACTATCTGTGTTACCTTTGATAACTTATTTTGCATCTCTGAGTTCCAGTTTCCTTGTCTGGGATATTGGAAGGATTAAATGAAATAATATATACAGCATTTAGTATAGTACCTAGAATATTGTGTGTATATATACACACACACACACACACACACATATGTATATACTATGTAGAATATAGTATATTCAATTAATATTTGCTATTTTGATTAAACTACTGTTATTACTCCTCAAAAGCAAGTCAAATAGTGGTGCACTATATTATTCTGTGTTGTCATTTTATACCAAAACAAGATAAATGTAGTTTTGCATAAGGCAGATGGCAGCATAAATAAAATGTTTTCTGGAGATTAAGCAATTTATATTCTTATTTCTACAAATATAACATAGAAAGAATAACAGTACTTCCTCATAGGTAGTTGTGAGGATCCTAAGAAACAACATATGTGTGGAGAACACAGAGCAGGTACCTACGTGGTAACATTCATGTGCATTTTTGCTTTTGCTGCTATGATGATGTTTAAAGTTAATAACTGTTATTATTAACCATATTCATTGCTATTATTATTAATGATTGTCTAAAACTGCCTAAACTGATTCTGGTCATGTGCTTTGACTTCTAAACAAAGTAATAAACTAAAGTGTAGCCTAGTAATGACTAATGAGGAATTTAGAATGAAAGGCACAGCTTATGTACACAATATATAAATAAATGTCAGATCATATCACACTGTTCAAAACTTCCCAATAACTTCTCCTCTCTCAACATGGCCTACAAGGCCTCACATAATATAATCTGCACCCCCCAACCCCCATACACATGATCATCACCATTACTTCTAAGACCTCAGCTCCTACATATTTCTGCCAGTTTTCTCCACCCAGTCACACTGACTTCCTTGGTATATTAATACCTAGTCCCCAGGTGTATTTTGCACTCAAGGTTGCCACAGTGCTATCCCTACCATGAGACATTCTCTTTCTTCAGAGAGCCATGTGCCCTACTCTCTCACTTCTCTTGCATCTCTGATCAGATGTCATCTTATTACAGAAACTTTCCCATCTGTCCCTCCATACTCTTCTTTTTTAAAAAAATATTTATTTATTTATTTGGCTATACTAGATCTTAGCTTCCACATGCAGTATCTTCATTGTAGCATACAGTATCTTTTTCATTATTGTTGTGGTGATATGTGGGTCTAGTTCCCTGACCAAGTATCAAATCTGGGCCTCCCTGCATTGAGTGTGTGGAGTCTTTGCCACTGAAACACCAAAGTCCCATACCCTGCTTTGTCTTACATTATAGTGCCTATCACCATCTGGCATAGCATTCACAATTCTCCAAACAAGAATACTGGAGTGAGTTGCCATTCCCTTCTCCATGGAATCTTCCCGACCCAGCGATTGAACCTGGGTCTTCTGCACTGAAGGCAGATTCTTTACCATCTGAGCCACCAGGGAATCTGACATAGCATTCACACACACACACATACATGCATACATACATATGTAATCATATTTTATTTACTTGCTTTTTTCTTATACAGGAAAATAATCTCTATTAATAAAAACTTTGCCTATTTGGTTCACTGATGTAAACTTAGGTCCTAGAGCCAAATTTGACTCAAAATAGAAGCTCAATAAATGTTAAATGAACAACTGTCACTTAAACAAAATTGCTTTTTAATCAGAAGTGCTTTTCATTAGTATGAAGCAAAGGACCAGATGGAAAATTTTCATATCAGTTATACATAGATTTCTGACATCTCTCCATTCTAAAATGTATCCCATATATGGATTTTGTTTTATAACTGAAGTAGATCTAACGATTTCTTTCCTATTGGTTTTCACTGTTGTTGTTCCTAGGTTCAGAATAATACCACCTTTATGTCAAATGTTTGTCATCATTGGCTTTGATATGTTAACATTTCAAAGTCTATTTAAAGTTATATAATTAAAATGCAATCTGAAGCTCTCTTTTGCTAAATAAATTAATCAGGTATAGGGCACAGAGCTTTATTTGTGCTATTCAAATTTTATAAAATTTCATACCAAATACAATAGTAAAACTGGATTTTAATTATTCAATTACTGATAAATAAAATAAAACCTTATATTATGACCTGTTTGTCAAAATTCCTAATTTTTATTACTAAGGAAAATTGCTTAATATCTATGCCCCAAGGCAGAATTCAACCAAATAATTTCTAAGCTACAGTATCTATTTTATCTGATGTTGAATATAAAAGCCAATGACCTCCACCAACTCATTCATTCTTTCAAAAAGCATTTATTGGGTATTTTTAAAATTAATATGTTTAGACAGCACACTAAGTTCTAGAGCGTGATACAAAAATGACCAAGAATGTTTCAGCCCTTAGAAGCAAGTCTAAATTGACTGAAAGATTTTAATAAAAATATCAGCATTTAACATGCATGGAAGGTGTAGAAGGAACATTAATTTTCTTTTGGCAAAACTTTCAAAGAAAGAGTAATTTCTATCAGGCAGAGAAAAGGGAAGAGAGGAATTTAAAAAGGATATATGTCAAAGCATTGTAAAGCACCTTCCTAGCCCTACTAGGAGGTTTAGATTTAATCTACTGATAATGAGTAAGTTTTAAACAGAAAATTAGCATAATTGGGTCCTTTTTAAAAAGAAATGGTAAGACAATCGGCAGGATAAATGAGTGTGAAAGAAATGAGAGCTATGGAACCTGTTAGGATACTTGCTGTAAAAGTCCACATACACTCTATGTTCTTCATCAACTTCAAATATGACTTGAAATTTATCATAAAAGAAAAGTTTGAAGAAAACCAAACCCTACAGTCATGGCAAGTTCAGAATTTGTTTGGTTTGAAGAAAAGATTGTTTAGTTTAATAATCCACGTGCTATCCCTTCCTAAAAATGTCTGACAATTTTACTTGTTACACTGCAGTCTATAGAAAAGCAGTGTTGACCTCTGGAAATAAATTGATTTAAGTGTGCATCTGAATTTTTTTTTTTGTAAACACAACCAACCACTTACTTCTGATATACATTATCTATTGATGACTCTATTAAGCTAATTACTGTAACAGGCCCTTCAAATCTCCTCATAAGACCATAAACTTGTGGTCTGAATTACCACAAGTTTAGCATATTTCTAACCAAATGTCCACTTTTAACTAACTTTTATTTTCTCCTGTATTTTCAACCTGTGTGAAGGTGCCTCTATAAAGTTTGAGAGAAAGAGTTTATTTTTCCTGTCTAGACTGATCCAGTTCTAACATCTAAAGTTTGAGACTTTGCATTTATGAGGCTCCTTTGAAAAAGTATTGCTCAGGGCTGTTATTCAGTAAAAGAAGTAACCATCATGGTTACTTCTATTCACACAAACACATGCAAAATTTTTGATTATGCTAATTATGGAGTTATTAATAATACTACTAATAATAACTGTGTTTACTACTAGCTAACATTTCTTTGGTGCTTACTATGGGTTAGGAACTGTACTAAGTAAGCACATTACAAGCACCATATTTCTCATGTAATCTTCATAACAACACTTTGGGGAAACTGGGACAATTTGGCCAATGTCACTCAGCTGTTAAGTGACAAACACAAGATTGGCATTCAAGTCTGCTTGCCTCAAGAAATGACATTCTTGACCCTCATGCTCCACTATCTTGGCTCAGTTTAACTGTATCCCGTTTGCTTTATGGATATATTCCTATCTAATGAGTCATTGCTATGTTTCTTCCAGTCAACTGTTCTAAGACATCAAAAAGTTTTGTGATCTTGACTCTCAAAGGTCCAGGGATTAAGGATTTCCCTTGAGATAATCTTGGCCTATCTTGAGTTATTCTGCATAAATATATGCAAATTTTAATTTCCTCTAAGTGTGCTAAATTGCTTCAGGTATGTATTCTTTCTCTAGCGATACCTTATGTCAAAAGTAAAAGCCTACTCCCCTATCCCTTTTAAAATGCTGCTGATATGGAGATTTCTCTAAGGGAACCATAGTCTACACTGATAGCATCTCATAATTCAGACTATTAAGGAAAGAGGTGGTAGATTTTGGATGCCAGTTTTAGTGATAGGGATTTTGAGCATCGACTTTTCCTCATCATAATAGTAACAGTAAAAATACAGAAATTTTAATTAATATTTTCCAACTTCTGTCATGTCTGTTATCTTATTCACTTTTCACAAAAGCAAAGTGGGCAAGATAGAAATTAACTCAATTTGTACATGGAAATTAGCAATCAAGAACATTTCAGTTCAGTTCAGTCACTCAGTCCTGTCCGACTCTTTGCAACCCCATGAACCGCAGTACACCAGCCTCCCTGTCCATCACCAATTGCCAGAGTCCACCCAAACTCATGTCCATTGAGTCGGTGATGCCATCCAACCATCTCATCCTCTGTCTTCCCCTTCTCCTCCCGCCCTCAATCTTTTCCAGCATCAGAGCCTTTTCAAATGAGTCAGCTCTTTGTATCAGGTGGCCAAAGTACTGGAGTTTCAGCTTCAACATCAGTCCTTCCAATGAACACCCAGGACTGATCTCCTTTAGGATGGACTGGTTGAATCTCCTTGCAGTCCAAGGGACTCTTAAGAATCTTCTCCAATACCACAGTTCAAAATCAACAATTCTTTGGCACTCAACTTTCTTTATAGTCCAACTCTCACATCCAAAAATGACTACTGGAAAAACCATAGCCTTGACTAGATGGACCTTTCTTGGCAAAATAATGTCTCTGCTTTTTAATATGCTATCTAGGTTGATCATAACTTTCCTTCCAAGGAGTAAGCGTCTTTTAACTTCATGGCTGCAGTCATCATCTGCAGTGATTTTGGAGCCCCCCCAAATAAAGTCTCTCACTGTTTCCACTGTTTTCCCATTTATTTTCCATGAAGTGATGGGACTGAGTCCCTTGGACTGCAAGGAGATCCAACCAGTCCATCCTAAAGGAGTTCATTCCTGGGTGTTCATTGGAAGGACTGATGTTGAAGCTGAAACTCCAATACTTTGGACACCTGATGTGAAAAGCTGACTCATCTGAGAAGACCCTGATGCTGGAAACAATTGAGGGCAGGAGAAGAAGGGGAAGACAGAGGATGAGATGGTTGGATGGCATCACTGACTCAATGGACATGGGTTTGGGTGGACTCTGGCAATTGGTGATAGACAGGGAGGTCTGGTGTGCTGCGGTTCATGGGGTTGCAAAGAGTCGGACATGACTGATGAACTGAACTGAACTGCTGGGACTGGATGCCGTGATCTTAGTTTTCTGAATGTTGAACTTTAAACCAACTTTTTCACTCTCCTCTTTTACTTTCATGAAGAGGCTCTTTAGTTCTTCACTTTCTGACAGAAGGGTGGTGTCATCTGCATATCTGAGGTTATTTATATTTCTCCCAGCAATCTTGGTTCCAGCTTGTGCTTCTTCCAGCCCAGCGCTTCTCATGCTGTACTCTGCATATACGTTAAATAAGCAGCCTTGACATACTCCTTTTCCTGTTGTTCCATGTCCAGTTCTAACTGTTGCTTCCTGACCTGCATGCAGGTTTCTCAAGAGGCAGGGCAGGTGGTCTGGTATTCCCATCTCCTTCAGAATTTTCCACAGTTTATTGTGATCCACACAGTCAAAGGCCTTTAACTGTGATTTTGTCAGGGTCTTATGGCTAATATGGAGAAGGAAATGTCAACCCATTCCAGTATTCTTGCCTGGAGAATCCCATGGACAGAAAGAGGAGCCTGGCAGGCTATAATCCATGGGGTTGCAAAAATCAGACACTACTTAGTGCCTAAACCCTATGACTAATAAATCTTCAGTTTGTATTCTAATGTTCATCCAGCTTCTTTAATATTTCTGCCCAATGTCATTTTTTACAAATATGATAGACAACTCACACAAAGGGAAATAATAATAATAGGTGTTATTCATTGAATTGGTGTACAAGTTAGATTTTTTTATATGTCACATATATGACCATCAAAAAACCATTACGTAGCAGGTATTATACACATTTCTTAATCCTACATACCTACACTAGGAAGTGGCAGAGTTGAAATTTAAAACCAGATTTGTTTGGCCCCAAAGGCCATGGTCTTTCCACTAAGTGAAAAGAGTAAATGAACAGACAAAAAAGTGTTGATACCCTCTAATAATCAAATTAATGCCAGTTAAAGCAAGCTTAGATTTTCTTTTTTTTTGTTTGTTTAGACTCAATCAGTTTATTGAAGATGATTCGATGGTGAGGGGGTACCATTCCACCATCATGCCAGCCAAGAAATCTCTTGTCCTGGTAATGTTCCATCATAATATTGGTAATATTCCATGTTACTTGAGTAGCATAATTGTGTTCAGTGTTGTTAATATCATCTGAACAGTCAGATAATCATATACCATGGGGTCCCCAATCGACAATCATGTAATTGGCAACCATATCAATTGGCAACCAATATCAAATGGTTTGACATCTGTCCCAATGAAAAGGACTATATTTGAAGTTCTTGTAAGAAAACCCTTTGCATAATGTTTTTTGTCTTTTCCCTAGAGTTTCAATAGTGTTGATATGACTCTTGTAAAAAGAAAGGGCAGTAAATAATCCAAGCAATGTCTGAAAGTCCTTTTTTTTGGAGGCAGGGTGAAAGCCCAGGTTTTTCGGTTAATGTTTATGCATAATTCTGCTGGGCCCATGCATAAAGGAAGGATTTCATAACCTAGAGAAATATTTATTACTTTTCCTTTTTCCTCAGGGTGTGAGGGCCCCTCCAGACTCCAAGGAGGAGACATATGTATTGCGTCATTAGTGTGTATGATTGGTCTTATGTCTGCCCATATTATAACCTGCAATAATGGGGGGTTAGGTATATAAGCCCAATAAGTGTGATTCATTAATTCAGCTTGGACAGGGGAAGCAGAAGCAAGCAAAGCAAGCATAATGACAAAAATATTTTCTGGATTCTGAGCATTCCCTGTTGAGAAACCAGATTTTCAGCTTGATTAGTAAGGGATTTTAATCTATCCCCAAGTAGAGAGATCATGAGGTAGATGACTTCGAGTGTAGCGTTTTTTGGAAATCTCTAAAGCCACCATGGCTTCTATCAGAATTTCCACTTTCCAGGGATTTTTTTTCCTCTCTGTCTTGAATGCCAGTGGTTTCCTCGGGGTAGATCTTCTGAATAGGGACCCAACTGATTCCATAGGATCCATCTGGAGGCTATATTTTCATTTTTTTAGCTTAATTGTAGAAAAAAAAACACTCTAAACTCATGAGATTTTATTACTCAATGGCAGGATTAATAACTGCCACTCTTTTGGAAAGCAATATGACCATACTTTTGTTATTGCTTTGTTGCTAAGTTGTGTCTGACTCTTTTGTGACTCCATGGAGTGTAGCCTGCCAGGCACCTTTATCCATGGGATTTTCCAGGTAAGAATACTGGAGTGGGTTACTATTTCCTCCAGGGTGTCTTCCCAACCCAGAGGTCAAACCTGCAGCTCCTGCATTGAAGGTAGATTCTTTACTGCTGAGCCACCAGGGAAGCCCATGACTATACTTGAAAGTGAAAGTGAAATCCCTCAGTCCTGTCTGACTCTTTGCCACCCTGTGGACTGTAGCCTACCAGGCTCCTCCGTATACTTAGCAACACTTAATTGTTTCACTTTTAACAATGAATATCAGAGTAACAATTCATCAGAAACAAGAAAACATACATGGAGAATGCCATTGAAGCATAATAGATAGTAACACAATTGAAAACTACTAACAGTTTTAAAAAATATGATATTCCTATTAAAATACTGATATATTAAAATGCTATTACCAAAAAACTATGAGAAAATAAGAAAACAAGTATTTTATTTAAGAAGCACAACTCAAAATTAGGTAGCCACCAGAGAAAATAACACTAAATCAAGTTGGATCCCTAACTCCCAAATTTAAACAAAATAAATTCCAGATGAAGCAAAAGTTTAAACAGAAAAAGCAAAAGTATAAAAACAGTAAGTAAAGGCCTTTCTAAGCATAATGCAAAATCCAGAAACATTAAATGAAAAACTAATAAATTTAGTCACCTAAATATTTTAAAAATTCTACATGGCAAGAAAATACTGTTAAAAAGTTAAAAGAAAATTACATACTAGGAAAATGGAATTGTACAATACACATGACAAAGGGCTATTTTCCTTAATATATAAAGAGCTCCTAGAGATCAATAATAAAACAATAAACAGACTAGTAGAAACTTGGGGGAAAGACAGGAACAAAGAGTTCACAGAAAAGGAAAAAAGGCAATTAAATTTAAAAAATGATTAAATTCACTCATTAGAGAATCACAAAACAGAACTACAGTGAGATACTATTTCTCACCTATACTATTTGAGATTTTTTTAGAATGTTTGATAATATACCACATTGATGAGAATATACAGAATTGGGCATTTACATACATTGTTGGTAAGAGTCCAAATTGATACAATTTCTATAAAGGAAGATTTAGCAATGATTCTACATTCTTTGTACCAACAACATATCCTATGGATCTATTTGCATATTGGTACAAAGGATATTCATTATAGCACTATTTATAACAAAAAAAATGAAAAGAACCTAAGTATTTATTTATAGGTGTGTGTTAAACGATAAGATATTCTTATAATTCTTATAATGCTGTGTCCCTGTTGAAAAAGCCAAGTGCTGTATTATAATATGAAAGAATTTCCAAGATCAATTATTAACTAAAAAAATGCATGGTGCAGATGTTTCTGGTTTCTGGTCTAGCATATAAAGAGCTTGAAAGTTGTTACTTCATCATAACAAGTAAAAAGCTGTATAAAGTGAAAAAATAACAACTTTTCTTAGATCTGTAAGAGAAGGCAGGGAAAGCCAGTGCCCCCCAAATTGGAGAGGCAAACAGGCAGATAAAGAGAATCATAACTTACTGGAGCAAAAACCTATCAGCAGAAACCCATATGAGAACTAGTACCAGAGGCAGGAAAACCTGAACTGTAATGGATAAATTGCTGGAGGCTTAGTGTGGAGACATTTGAGAGTTAAAAACTCCAGTGAGGGGCAAATCATTGGCAAGTTCACCAAACTTTGGTAAGTTCTACCTCTAGGAGCTCTACCATGTTCTCAGAGCAAACATCAGAGAAAAATTCCCTTGTGCTTCTTTCAGGAGAAGAAAAAAATATAACCATTATAAAACATACCAGAGAATTTTATTCTTCTTACAAGACCAGTTATCAAGAAAAATTATTTTATGTGAACCTAACCTCCTGGAGTTTTATCAGAGTCTAACTAAAATACCCACGCCAGTCCCCTCTAGCTGTTCTATCCCTCCTAAGGTGAGGATAAAACTGAGAAACACCTATAAAGTTTATAGCCCAGGAGCACTGGCTCACTAAAAAACTGAAACTTAATCAAAGGACTATAGAATTCTTCCTGCCAACCCCCCTTACCACCACATCACTTAGAATCTACTTATCAGAGTTTCTTTTGCACAGTATGTTATGTCTAGCTTTCAAAAAAATTATAAGGAATACTAAAAAGCAAAAACAAAACAACACACACCACAGTTTGAAGAGACAGCAAGCATCAGTGCTATACTCAGATATTCAGGCACGTTACAATTATCAGACTGGGAATTTTAAGCAACTATGATTAATATGATAAGGGCTCTAGTACAAAGTAAATAACATACAAGAATAGATGGGTAATGTAAGCAGAAAGATGGAAATTCTAAGAAAAAACTAAAAAACAATGCTAAAGATCAAAAACACTATCACAAAATGAAGAATGCCTTTGAGGGACTCATTAATAGAGTGGACATAGGAGAGAAAGTAGATGGGGAAACAATGGAAACAGTGTCAGACTTTATTTTTTTGGGCTCCAAAATCACTGCAGATGGTGATTACAGCCATGAAATTAAAAGACGCTTACTCCTTGGAAGGAAAGTTATGACCAACCTAGACAGCATATTAAAAAGCAGAGACATTACTTTGCCAACAAAGGTCCATCTAATCAAGGCTATGGTTTTTCCAGTGGCCATGTATGGATGTGATAGTTGGGCAGTGAAGAAGCTGAGTGCCGAAGAATTGATGCTTTTGAACTGTGGTGTTGAGGAAGACTCTTGAGAGTCCCTTGGACTGCAAGGAGATTCAACCAGTCCATCCTAAAAGAGATCAGTCCTGGGTGTTCATTGGAAGGAGTGATGTTGAAGCTGAAACTCCAATACTTTGGCCACCTCATGCGACGAGTTGACTCATTGGCAAAGACCCTAATGATGGGAAGGATTAGGGGCAAGAGTAGAAGGGGACGACAGAGGATGAGATGGCTGGATGGCATCACTAACTCGATGGACATGGATTTGGGTAGACTCCTGGTGTTGGTGATGGACAGGGAGGCCTGGCGTTCTGCGATTCATGGGATCGCAAAGAGTTGGACATGACTGAGCGACTGAGCTGAACTGAGGAGAGAAAAGAATTTCTGAGCTCGAGGATATGTCAGTAGAAATTTCCAAAGCTGAAAAGCAAAGAGAAAAAAGATTGAAAAACATCAGAACATAATATCCAATAATAGTGTGACAACTACAAAAGGTAAAAATTAGGCAAAATAGAAATAGCAGAAAGGCAAGAAAGAGAGAAGGAAAGAAATATTTAAAGGAATAGGACTGAGAATATCCTGCCAAATTAATGTTCAACACCAAATCACAGAACCAAGAAGCTCAGAGAACACTGAGCAGGATATTTGAAAAAAATAGGGAGAGAGAGAGAGAACAAACACAAACAAAAAACCCCAACCTCATCTAAGCATATCAAATTCAAAGATTAAAAAAAAATCTTGAAACAAGTCAGAGGGAAAAACCCTTTACCTTTAGAGAAACAAGGATAAGAATTACATCCAATTTCTCTTCATACATATAAACAATGGAGAGAATAGATAAAAATATTTAAATTGTTGAGAGGAAAAAAACCCCACCAACGTACAATTCTGTACCTTGTGAAATTATTCTTCAAAAGTGAAGGAGAGATAAGACTTTTTCAGACAAATGCGAATTTGATGGGCATTTACTACCAGAAAACTTATTTTGCATTAAATGTTAAAAGAAGTTCTTCAGAGAGAAGGAAAATGATGTAAGTTAGAAATTCAAATCTATGTAAAGAAAGGAAGAGTATTGGAGAAGAAATTAAGGAAGGTATAATAAAAAGTTTTATTTTTATTTTTAATTGATTTTACAGATAGCAGCTTATTCAAAATAAAAATAACAATGTAATCAATTATGTATCTTCTATATATGTTATATATGTATATAGTTATATATCAGTGAAATGATTGATAGCAATGATACAAGGCATGGGAGGAAGGAATTATGATTATTTTGTTATCACAAGGTACTTATACTACCAGTGAAGTGCTATAATGTTATTTGAAGTAGACTTGGATTAAGGGTAAGTGTAACCCTGGGGCAACCATTAAAACAAATAAAGAAATATAACTGATATGTCAAGAAAGGAGGGAAACAGAATTATATTTACAAAGTGTGCCATTAAAACTACAAAGGCAGAAAAAGTTTGAAAGATAAAAAAAATAGGAACAAAGGCAACTAATAGAAAACAATGAAAATATGGCAGATATTAATCCAACCATATGAATAACTCACATGTTATATAATTCATGCATGTAAAGGGCACAATTCAGTGTTTTGCATTGTGCTATATTATTATTTTTAAAAATTTTGTTTAAAATATATATAACATTTGCTATATTAAAAATGAATGGTGTAGAAAATACCATGTTTTTGCTAAAATTTGTATAAAAAGTTGATATTTATCAGAAATGCTTTTAAAAGCATAGAATATCTCTGAAAGAAATTCAACAATAGTTCCCTCTAAGAAGTGGCATATGGGGACAGAGGGAGAAGAATGGAAAGGAATATAATTTGTTGTGTATTTTTCTCTGCTATTTCTATGGTTTACTATGTTCCTATGCTGCTCCTGTGCTGTGCTCAGTCATATGTGACTCTTTGCAACCCCATGGACTATAGCCCACCAGGCTCCTCTGTCCTTGGAACTTTCCAGACAAGAATATCAGAATGGGTTGCCATTTCCTCCTCCAGGGGATCTTCCCGACCCTGGGATCGAACCCATGCTTCTTGCATCTCTTGCAGTGGCAGGCATGTTCTTTACCACTGTGCCACCTGGGAAGCCCACTGTTTCTATAGTGCCTATTTAAAAAATTATAAAAAAATAAATTTTCAAGTGTATAGATACATGGTATTTTTCACTATTCTCCCTTTTCACACTGATACCAAAAGCACTAACCACTCAGGGTACTCTTTCCCACTGAGAACCCTGATGAAACTTCAAAATCCTTCTCAACACGATGTTCCAGGCCTTTACTACCACTGAACCAGAGCATTCCCCAGTGAAAAATATAATTGCAATTAGGTAAAAAAGATGTACACATTGAAAATATAGTACATTAGAGGTATCTCTATATACAAAATTTTCCAGGCAACTAGGCTATTACATTAAGCAGTATACCTTTGAAATGGTACTTTCTCAGAAAATATAATTAAAACAAAGATGAATAAATATGCTAAATATGAATCATGATTAAACATATGATTGTATGTTTACACTTCTCTGCCAGATTAAGGACAAGAAAAACAGCATTTCAGGATTTACATACTTATGCATATGTGAAATATTCCAATCTATGTACTGCTTCAAAATATCCTTATTGTTAGGCAGGTTACCTAACAATGCTGCAACATTTTTTAGAGCAGTTGGACTGCCAAGTCTTACAGTGTGGGATCCAGATGTAGGAGGTATTTGGAAGCATGTATTTTCTTCTAGGCAAACTCCTCATCAATCCACTTGAAAGAATTCTGACCTCTTCACCTCTGGAGTTTATGTTGGTAACCATGACTGGTATGAATTGTTGGTGGATTTGGAATAAGAGTGATCCTGTCTTTAATTTTTCTCCACTAGCCAAAAACTAGTAGAGAGCCTTTATTGGCAGAAAGTCATTTCAATCTAAGTCAAATGCTCAAGTCCATGTAGTATTTCTTTATCAAAGCCAGTAGTGCTTATACTTTAGCAGTCTCTAAAACTTAAGCACATGTCCAAGTACATGTGCCTGCCCTTGGTGGCACATGCACACACACACACACAGACATACACACACAGCCTCTCTGTCTCTCTCCATTGTTATAACCCCATTCTCCTTCTTGGAGAAGCAGAGAAGGAACACTTTCTGATTTCCTGGGTTTAGAGTTGAAATTTCCTTGACATTACTTGAATTTATCTTGCCAGTGTAATATCCAGAAGGAAAAACCCCATACCATAATTCAACAATAGGTGTAGTCTTCCTGTAGGTGTGGTTTCAGTTTCCTCATCTGTAAATGAAATAATTTCATTAGATTAGGCAATCTCTTTGGATCCTGTCTAGTTTGAACATTGCTAAGTAATAAGAATAATTTAAATATAAATAGCTTTACATGAAGAATAGGTGCAATATAAACCTCCCCTCACCCCAGTAAAAATTAATCTAGCTTGAGGCTGGGATGCAAGGACTAAACTGGGTCACCTTTCACCTCTTAAGGTTTCTTTCATCTCCAAGATTCTATTGGCTTCCTGGGTGTCAGTTTTATAAACTAACATATCTGAATTTTTTTTTAGAAAAATGAAAAAAAAAAAGCTCAATTTACTGGAGATAAACACTTCAGCCCTTGCTCGGTTCAACAAAATGAGACTAGAAATCTAGTGTTTACATTAATGGTTGTAAACACTTAAGCCATCTGCTGACAGAAATGTATCTGTACATTCCGAATAAAAGCAAACAGAGATTTACCATGAGATAATCCCCAAATTTCTATCCTTTTCTCATTCAGATCAGAATTTACCTGGATATCTTTTGCTTCTTTCAAAGTCAAATCAATACCAGCTGTCCCAAGGCCACCTACAGCCAGAAAATAATATAAAATAGAACAGAAAGCAAACAGTTTGTCTGATGGAATTGAAATTTAAAAATCCTGTTTATTAAGAGGGGGTGATAATTTGGCTTTAAAGAAAGATGAGGTTCAGATTCCATACTAACCATTTATTAGCTTTATCATCTTGGATAAGGTATGAGCGCAGTTGTGTCTGACTGTGTTCCCGTGGACTGTAGCCCATGAGGCTCCTCTGTCTGTGGAGTTTTCCAGGTTAAAATACTGGAGTGGGTTGCACTTCCTACTCCAGGGGATCTTCCCAACCCAGGAATCAAACCCGAATCTCTTGAGTCTCCTGCATTGGTGGGCAGGTTCTTTACAACTAGCACTACCTAGGAAGCCCCTGGATAAGGTATGTAACCCATCTATGTTGTAATTTCCTCATTAATTGAATGAGAATAATAGTATCTCATTCTTAAGGCTAATGTTTCTGCAACAGTGAAGGCACTCAAAAAAGAGTAGCTATTGCAATAATCTCTGTCTCCTTCTGGACTTTATATCATATATCTTGTCCTACCTTAGCAAATCTCCTGATGTAATTCAGTGCTTTCTCTCTCTCTGTCTCACTCTTTTGATATCTTAATCTCCTTTTTTTTGGTATTTGAGTTTTGTGACCTCTCTAGCTAGGGAATATTTACTTGTAGATCACTTCTACTTAGCTAAATCATGAGCCCTAACCCCTTCTGACCAGTTCATGTATGGCCTAAACTGATGCTAACAAGAAGTCTACAAATGTCCATTGGAACATTTCTTCCATCTGAGATGAGTGTATACTATTTTATTTTTAATCAATATTAAGGTTGCTGGCCCTTAAACAATGTAAAAATTTATCAGTCACAATTCAAACATTTACCAAAGAAACCTAAGAATAGTCAGGGCATTTCTCTTAATGACTTAGTCTATCAGCTGCACCAGTTGAAACCAGATCTGATGCCTAGAACAAAACTTACAAACTGTGAGAAGACAACTGCCTTACTTCCAGCATTAACTTTAGTTGTACTATAGCATTAACTGTAGTTGTACTATATCTTTCAATGTATAGATTTGGAACATATTTTGTTAAATTTATCTTATATATATATATATATATATATATATATATATATATATATAATGATTTTTTATG
>ML660651.1:216309-262631 GCA_007570785.1 Antilocapra americana | reverse complement strand
ATATATATATATATATATATATAATGATTTTTTATGCAAATTTGAATAGTTATTTGAAATTTCATTTTTTCAATGTTTGTTTCTATTATATAGAAATATAATTGATTTTTGTGTGTTGATCCTGTATTGAACTTCCTTGCTAAATTTGCTTATGATTTCCAGTAGAGTTTTAAAAAAATATTCTATGAGAGTTTCTATTATATAATCCGTTTTTCTGAAATAGTAAGAGTATACTTTTTCCCCTCTCGTTTTATGTCAATATATAGCAAAAATCACTACAATATTGTAAAATAATGAGCCTCCAATTAAAATAATTAAATTAATTTAAAATTAAAATAAAAAGCAGTCCAACAAAAAAAGAGTATACTTTTTAATTGTACATCTTTTATTTGTTTATCTTGCCTTATTGTACCAGCTAGGACATCAAGTACAATATTGAATAGGGGTGGTGAGAGAATACATACTTGCTCTGTTCCCAGTCTTAAGGGGAAAACAGTCAGTCTTTCAAGATTAGGCAAGATGTTACCCAAAGAGTTTGGAGTTTGTTTTTCTGTTTTATTTTGTTTATTTATACATTTTATCATGGTGAGGAAGATCCCTTCTATTCCTAAATAACATAGTATTTGTATGAATGTGTGCTAAACTTTGTAAAAGGCTTTTTCTGCACCTTTTCTGAACTTAAACATTTTTTACTTTTTGATTATTTTTGTATGATGGACTTATTATTCTGGTAAAATACACATAACATGAAATTTACCATTTTAAACATTTTAACTGTACAGTTTGGTGATATTGAGTATATTTACATTGATATTCAACCATCATCACCATCCATATCCAGAACTTTCATCTTCACAAATGGAAATTTTATATCCATTGAATATTAACTGCCCACTTCTCTTTCCACCTAACCCCTAGCAACCACTATTCTACTTCTTATCTCTATGAATTTGACTACTCTAGGCACATAATATATAGAATCATACCATATTTGTCCTTTTGTGTCTGGCTTATTTCACAAAGCAAAATGTCTATCCATGTTGTAACACTAGACAAAATTTCCTTCCCTTTTTAGAGGAAATTCCTACCTCATTCTATGTATATACCATGTTTTGTTTATCCATTCATCCATTGATGAAGGTTTCCATTGGATTGGCAAGGATGACATTGTTTCCACTTTCTGGCTATTGTGAATAATGTTACTATGAACACACATGTGCAAACATATGTTCAAATCCCCAATTTCAATTATTTGGGGTATATACCCAGAAGTGAAATTGCTTAATTATATGGTAATTCTATTTTTAAATTTTTGAGGAACCACAATACAGGTTTATACATTTTAGCATTTCTGTCAGCAATGCACAAGCATTATAATTTCACTCTATTCTTACCAACACTTGTCGTTTTCTATCTTTATAATAATAGCCATCCTAATGAGTATAAATGGTATCTCATTGTGATTTTGATTAGCATTTTCCTGATGATTAGTGATGCTGAACATCTTTTCATGGACTTATTGTCCATCTATACATCTTTGGAGAAATGACCAACCACTCAACTCCTTCACTTATGTTTAAATTGGGTTGTTTGACTTTTTGTTGCTTAGTTGTAGAACTTCTTTATATATTATGAATATTAATCCCTTCTAGATATACGTTTTGCAAATAATTTCTTCCAATCCAGATAAGTGGGTTATCTTTACATTTAGTCAATAATGTTTCTTGATGTACAAAAATTTTTGATTTGATTAAGTCCAATTTATCTCTTTTTTATTTGTTACCTGTGCCTTTGGTGTCATATCCAAGAAATCATTATCAAATCCAAGATCATAAAGCATTTCCCTATGTTTTTATTCAAGAGATCTACAGTTTTAGCTGTTACATTTAGATCCTCCATCCACTGTGAGTTGTTTTTTATATATAGCATTTGTTACCGAGAGTGGGGGTCTGGCTACTTGCCACTCATAAGTCAATATAGAGGTAAGGCTAGTGGAAAGGAAAGTTTGCTTTATTTTGGATGCTGGCAAACAGTGGGGATGGGGAAAGGCAGACTCCTGTACAAAGGCTGACTCCCTCTCACTGATAATCAGTGGGCAAGGCCTTTGTTAGAAGGATGGAGGGGGCTACAGGCAAAAACAGCATAGTCAGCTCTGACAGTCATCTTGAATTTTGTCCTGCAGTGGTCTGATCAGTGCCACCTTGATTGTTTTAAGTATGGTTAATCTTCAGTTCCAAGGTCAGTTTGTTCCTATATCTTTGAGACTAGTTCTCTGAACTGTGGCAGCTTGTGTCATGGCTACAGTTTGGTCATCATGGAGTTATCCTTCTTCCACCTGGTGGTGATTTCAGTATATATGAGATAGCTCACAGGATATGGCTCAAAATATTATCTATAGCTCATGAAGAGGAAATAAAAGTCCTTGACTATGCTTAATGACTAAACTATTATTATTTAGTCTTGTTGGACTATTTTCCTTGTTTCTGCATCTTGTCACTTCTCTGATTATTCTTTGACAAAAGGTTTTCGCAGACAAAAGGCAGGTAGAGGACATAGTGGAGGGGCAGAAGGACCTACTCTATTTCAGTATAAGATAAGAGACCAGATTAATTCTTTTTCATATGGATAACCAGTTTTCCCATCTCTCAATAGTCAGAGAAGTGAGAAGATGCAGAAACAAAGGAAAATAGATGCAAAAATCCTTAACAAAATTCTAGCAAATAGAATCCAACAACATATTAAAAAGATCATACATCATGATCAAGTAGGCTTTATCTGAGGGATGCAAGGATTCTTCAATATTTGCAAATCAATCAGTGTAACACACCACACTAACAAATTGAAAAATAAAAACCACATGATTATCTCAATAGATGCAGAGAAAGCCTTTGACAAAATTCAACATCCATTTATGATAAAAACCCTCCAAAAAGCAGGAATAGAAGGAATATACCTCAACATAATAAAAGCTACATATGACAAACCCACAGCAAACATTATCCTCAATGGTGAAAAACGGAAAGCATCCCCCCTGAAGTCAGGAACAAGACAAGGGTGCCCACTCTCACCACTACTATTCAACATAGTTTTGGAAGTCTTGGCTACAGCAATCAGAGCAGATAAAGAAATTAAAGGAATCCAGATTGGAAAAGAAGAAGTAAAACTCTCTCTGTTTGCAGATGACATGATCCTCTACATTGAAAACCCTAAAGACTCTACCAGAAAATTGCTAGAGGTAATCAGTGAATATAGTAAAGTTTCAGGATACAAAATCAACACACAGAAATCCCTGGCATTCCTATACACTAACAATGAGAAAACAGAAAGAGAAATTAAGGAAACAATTCCATTCACCATCGAAACAAAACAAATAAAATACTTAGGACTATTTCTACCTAAAGAAACAAAAGACTTGTATATAGAAAACTATAAAACACTGATGAAAGAAATCAAAGAGGACACAAACAGATGGAGAAATATATCATGTTCTTGGATTGGAAGAATCAATATAGTGAAAATGAGTATACTACCCAAAGCAATCTATAGATTCAATGCAATTCCTATCAAGCTACCAGAGGTGTTTCTCAGAGAATTAGAACAAATAATTTCACAATTTCTATGGAAATACAAAAAGCCTCGTATAGCCAAAGCAATCTTGAGAAAGAAGAATGGAACTGGAGGAATCAACCTACCTGACTTTAGGCTATACTACAAATCCACAGTCATTAAGACAGTATGGTACTGGCACAAAGACAGAAATATAGATCAATGGAACAGAATAGAAAGCCCAGAGATAAATCCACGCATCTATGGACACCTTATCTTTGACAAAGGAGGCAAGAATATACAATGGAGAAAAGACAACCTCTTTAACAAGTGGTGCTGGGAAAACTGGACAGCCACTTGTAAAAGAATGAAACTAGATCACTTTCTAACACCATACACAAAGATAAACTCAAAATGGATCAAAGATCTAAGCATAAGACCAGAAACTATAAAACTCCTAGAGGATAACATAGGCAAAACACTCTGTGACATAAAACAAAGCGGGAACCTCCATGACTCACCTCCCAGAATATTGGAAATAAAAGCACGAATAAACAAATGGGACCTAATTAAAATTAAAAGCTTCTGCACAACCAAGGAAACTATAAGCAAGGTGAAAAGACAGCCTTCAGAATGGGAGAAAATAATAGCCAATGAAGCAACGGACAAACAATTAATCTCAAAAATATACAAGCAACTCCCGCAGCTCCCTTCTAGAAAAATAAATGACCCAATCAAAAAGTGAGCCAAAGAACTTAACAGACGTTTCTCCAAAGAAGACATAAAAATGGCTAACAAACACATGAAAAGATGCTCAACATCACTCATTATCAGAGAAATGCAAATCAAAACCACAATGAGGTATCACTTTACACCAGTCAGAATGGCTGCAATCCAAAAATCTACGAGCAGTGAATGCTGGGGAGGATGTGGAGAAAAGGGAACCCTCTTACACTGTTGGTGGGAATGCAAACTAGTACAGCCACTGTGGAAAACAGTGTGGAGTTTCCTTAAAAAACTGAAAACAGAACTGCCATATGACCCGGCAATCCCACTGCTGTGCATACACACCGAGGAAACCAGAATTGAAAGAGATACGTGTACCCCAATGTTCATAGCCACATTGTTCACAATAGCCAGGACATGGAAGCAACCTAGATGCCCATCAACTGATGAATGGATAAGAAAGCTGTGGTACATATACACAATGGAATATTACTCAGCATTAAAACAAATTCATTTGAAGCAGTTCTACTCAGGTGGATGGAACTGGAGCCTATTATCCAGAGTGAAGTAAGCCAGAAGGAAAAACAAATTACAGTATACTAATGCATATATATGGAATTTAGAAAGATGGTAACCAGAACCCTATATGCGAGACAGCAAAACAAACGCAGATGTATAGAACAGTCTCGTGAACTCTGTGGAAGAGGGCAAGGGTGGGATGATATGGGAGAATGGCATTGAAACATGTTAATTATCATATGTGAAATCAATTGCCAGCCCATGGTTGAGGCTTGGGGCTGGTGCACCGAGATGAGCCAGGGGGAGGGAATCAGGAGGGAGGAGGGAAGGGGGTTCTGGAGGGGGAACATATGTATACCCATGGCGGATTCATGTCAATGTATGGCAAAACCAACACAGTAAAGTAAAGAAAATTTTTAAAAAAAGGAAAATAGTCCAACAAGACTAAATAATAATAGTTTGGTCATTAAGCATAGGCAAGGACTTTTAGTTCCTTTTCATGGTGTATAGATAATATTTTGAGCCATATCCTGTGAGCTATATTATAGATATTGAAATCCCCACCAGGTGGAGGAAGTTAATTTGTTGAGGTTTGTCCTTTCCTCATTGAATGGTCTTGGAATCTTTGTCAAAATCATTTGACCATATATATGAGGTATTATTTCTGGGCTTTTCTATTCTACTGGTCTGTATGTCTATCTTTATGTCATATCACAGTTTTTATTATTGAAGTTATGTTGTTGTTATTCAGTCACTCAGTTGGGTCCAACTCCTTGCAACCCCATCGACTGCAGCATGGCAGGCTTCCCTGTCCTTCACCATCTCCCAGAGCTTGCTCAAATTCATGTCCGTTGAGTTGGTGATGTCATACAACCACCTGTCCTCTGTCATCCCCTTCTCTTCCTGCCTTCAATCTTTCCAGTATCAGGATCTTTTCTAATGAGTTGGCTCTTCACCTCAGGTGACGAGTGTTGGAACTTTAGCTTCAGCATCAGTCCTTCAGTGAATATTCAAGATTGATTTCCTTTAGGATGGACTGTTTTGATCTCCTTGCAGTCCAAGGGACTCTCAAGCATCTTCTTCAACACCACAATTCAAAAGCATCAAATCTTTAGTACCCAGCCTCCTTTATGGTCCAAATCTCATATCCGTACATGACTACTGGAAAAACCATTGCTTTGATTAGACGAAACCTTGTCAGCAAAGTAATGTGTCTGCTGCTTTTATTAAAAGACAAAAAAAAGTCTTTTTAATATACTCTCTAGGTTTGTCATTTCTTTTCTCCCAAGGAGCAAGCATCCTTTAATTTCATGGACACAGTCACCATCTGTAATAATTTTGGAGCCCAAGAAAATAAAGTCTGTCATTGTTTCCATTGTTTCTCCATCTATTTGCCATGTAGTGATGGGACCAGATGCCATGATCTTAGTTTTTTGAATGTTGAGTTTTAAGCCAGCCTTTTCACTCTCCTCTTTCACCTTCATCAAGAGGCTCTTTAGTTCCTTTTCACTTTCTTACATAGGGTGGTATTATCTGCATATCTGAGGTTATTGATATTTCTCCCAGCAATCTTGATTCCAGCTTCTGCTTCATCCAGCCTGGCATTTCACATGATGTACTCTGCACATAAATCAAAGAAGCAGGGTCACAATATACAGCCTTGTGCTTAGTTAGGCTAAGCTTGTGCTTACTTAGCCTTGTGTCTGACTCTTTGCAACCCCATGAACTGTAGCCTGTCAGGCTTCTTTGTCCATGGATTTCTCCAGGTAAGAATATTGGAGTGGGTAGCCATTCCCTTCTCCAGGGCATCTTTCTGACGCAGGGATTGAACCCATGTCTCCTGCATTGCAGGAAGGTTCTTTGCCATCTGAGCTACCAGGGAAGCCCAAAGTAGTAGCGTAAGAGATGTGTAAACTAAATTGATACCCATCATATTATTTCTTTACAAGTTGTTACTGTAGTAAATGTGGTGATAATGAAAATAATGATAATCTTCAGTAGGTAGAAATGGTAAAAAGTTTGATGTAGCTAGAGAAAGAATGGAGGAGTGAGGTTATAAATTGTTTAAAAATCTCACTAACTTATAGTTTCCTGAATACAGAAAAAATGTCTGTAACAATGTGTGGGGATCAAACTTCAGGTGGCCCCATATTCCAAGCTATTTTGTATTTTAACCCAGATGTAAGCATTTTCCAAAATATGTTTCAGCTAACATTACCTTGAAACAGTTTTAATAAATTTCTGTGAAAAAATTCTGTGGGCAATTACATGTGGGAAATGCTGGATTGAATGGCAATAGCAGGAATTCTCAGAGCCTTGAATATAATAATATGTTATGTGAATCTCTTAGAAGAAAGTATAGCCTGTAGAATTTCTAGTTATTTGTCCTCAAAGGTGGATCATGCAGTAGTGCCTTTCATCAGAGCAATAGATTTTGTGTGAATCAACTGTACTTCAGTAAAAATAGTAAAAATTAAAATTAAAAAAGAATCTACAAGGAAAAGAACAACAGACCTTTTATGTAATGAAATAGCATAAATTAAGAAGATAACTGGCTATTATGGTGAGGCTGACCTGTAGTGGAGAGAGTTTGAATTCTTGGAGATCAGTGAGAGGGCTTTTATACCAGTCTGGACTGATAATGGCCTGAACTAAGGTAGTGACACATGTATAAAGCAACTGATGATCCTTCAAATGTGGTAGAAGTAGATGATGATTTTTTAATTAATTAATTTACTTTAATTGGAGGATAATTGCATTACAGTATTGTGACAGTTTTGCCATACATCGAAGTGAATCAGCCACAGGTGCACGTGTCCCCCCATCATGAGCCCCCCTCCCACATCCCTCCACATCCCATCCCTCTGGGTTGTCCAAGAGGACTGGCTTTGAGTGCCCTGCTTCATGCAGATTATGACTGAAGAAAAAGTGTTAAAAGACACCCATATTTTTAGTTTGGGCCAACAGATAAATAGCGATACCATTAACAAGGATAGGAAGCAAAGAAGGAGAAATGGCTGACTGGGAAAAGATAATTACATAATGAATGACTCACAAAACTATATGTACAGCCTCAAGCTGTATTCCAAATTTTAGATTCAAACTTTTAACTGTCCTTCTGAGACTCTACAAGTACTGTGCCATAATACTCTAATCTTAACGTGTTATAACCCAACTTCATCCAAAAAGGGGATATTCATTCAACAGTCCTACATATTAATGATGTTCTCCTTATTCTACTTTGTATCTCTGTGGGATATTTTTCCCTTAAATTAGAGGTTACAGATTTTGTTTGTCCTTGAAAATACTAGGTCCTACATGCCTTTCCTGGTGACTGTTCACTATGATTACAGGGAGTCTGTTACTTTATCCTTATCATAGAACTTCCTCTAAGGAATTTCCCAGTATATGAAAATTCAAGAATATATGTTGAAATCTAGTTGGAACTATTTGTGGGCCCCTACTCACCATCTTAGAAGACATGGCTCATTAATCAAAGTTTATCTTTCTGAGCTTGAGGCTGCTTGGAAATCAGTAAGTTATATGCCCTTGTTAAGATGAAAAGAGCTCTGTGTCCATGCAGTAACTTCCAAATAAACAGATTTCCCCAAATCCCAGAACTAATATTTGTACACCATGGGCTCTGGAATATCCTCTGATAAAGTGAATCATCTTTGAAGAAGTTCAAATACTCTTATAAATTCCATGGTTAGACTGAAAAATTGTTTTGAAATTGCTGAAATTACTTATAAAAATTAAAATATGTGTAGATAATATATAATTTTCTTGGGAGAAAGTCAATAGTTCTTATCAAGTTTTCATCAGTGGCTATGATTCTTATAAGGCTGATATTTATGAAAGTCAAGTAGCTAAAGAGCTTTACTCTGTCTTGAAATATTATATTTTGGATCAGTTTGCTTTTAAGATAAAGCTTGATGAATCTTAAGTAAGAGGTTACAAATTTTGATTGTTCTTATGTGTGAGATGCAGGAGATACACTACAAAGATCTCAAATTTTACTTTCAGTTTCCATCTCACTAATATTTTTAAATTGGAGTTAGTTGATTTACAATATTGTGTTAGTTTCAGATGTATAGCAAAGTGACTTGGCTATACATTTGACTATGTATGTATATTCTTTTTCAGATTTTTTTCCATTGTAGGTTTTTACAAGATGTTAAATGTAGTTCCCTGTGCTATCCAGCAAATCTTTGTTGTCTATATTTTATATATGGTAGTGCATAACTGTTAATCCCATACTCCCAATTTATCCATTCTCTCCTTTCCCTTTGGTAACCATAAGTTTTCCATGACTGTGTGTCTGTTGTTTCTGTTTTGTAAATAAGTTCATTGGTATTATTTTTTAGCTTAGATATTTTATTAAATAGAAATCAGAACTAACTTCCCAGATATTCTTCAAGGCACTACTCTTCTTTTGTTTTTAGATCCTTTCAACCTAAAATTGGCATTGAGCAAGCTCCATATCACAATGTCCTCTGATTGCTCTCCTGAAACTGAGGTTCCCCCCCCTTATTATTAGTGCAATGCTCTACTAAGTCAATTTCTCAATCATTTGTTGAATGATTAGCAGTTTATAAATTTCTTACTGTTCTTTCTTGTGATTCTCCTCATCTTTCTATCCTAAGATATTTTCAAATATGACATGCCTCCATAGTTAACAATAGCTTGTTATACCTTATAATAGTTTATTATATTAACTCTACTTAATATTGTACTGGAATAGCATCTTCTTGGAAAGCTTGGATACCTAAATGCCTTCATAGAAAGTACCAATGCAGAAGGGTAAATAGTTGGATATTTGGGGAGGCAGAATTGTAGTGCTGGTAAGAGTAATGGTATCAGAGTATAGGGTTTAGGCACGTTACTAAATCTCCCTGAAACTTAGTTACCTCATCCATTGAAAAAACAATACTAATATTGTAAGAATAAAGTGAAATAGTATATGTAAAGTACTTATCACCATATCTTGCCCACATAAGAAACAAAAAGGGGGTACCTATGACAAGTTATAACTATAGCAGTCTATTTTAACTTGGTAACAACTTAAGTTGGTCCCATTTTAAAGCTCAATATTTTTACCTCCTCTCTCATGATTAATGGATTTGATGTCATATTTTATATATCTTTATGTTGTATATCATTAACTAATAACAATAGTTATTGTATCTATTGTAACAATAGTATAGATTTTTTTATTGCTCTTTTCTTTTAACCTTCATACTCACTTTATAACTGATTAACCCATTGTTTTACTCTATATCTACCTTTTCAGTGAGATTTATTCTTTCATATGTTTTCTTGTTATTAATCTTTCTTTTCAGCTTAAAGAAGTCCCTTTAGCATATCTTGTAAAGCGAGTTTAGTGGTGATTAAACCCTTTAGAAATACTTGTCTGGAAAACTCTTTGTCCTTCATTCTGAATGATAACTTTGTGGAATAGGGTATTCTTAGTTGTAAGTTTTTACCTTTCAGCACTCTGAATATATGGTGACACTTTCTTTTGGCCTGAAAAGTTTCTGCTGAAAAATCCATTGATACTCTTGTGGGGGTTCCCTTTTACAGAACAAATTGTTTTTCTCTTGCTGCTTTTAATATTCTCTCTTTAACTTTTGACATTTTAATTATAATGTGTCTTAGAGTGGGTCTCTTTGGGTTCATCTTTTTGGAATTCTTTAGGCTTCCTGGGATTTGGATATCTGTTTCCTTCCCCAGTTAGGCAGGTTTTCAGCCATTATGTCTTCAAATAAGATTTTTGTTCCTTCTTCTTTCTCTTCTTCTTCTGGGATCCCTATAATGTGAATGTTAATCTGTTTGATGCTGTCCTATAGGCCCCTTAAGCTAATTTGCTTTTTGAATTCTTTTTTCTTTTTGTTGCTATGATTTGGTGAGTTCCACTGCCTTGTCTTTAAATCAACTAATTCTTTATTCTGCTTCATCTAATTTGCTGGTCAACTCCTCAACTATATTTTTAAGTTAATGTATTCTTCATGCCCAATATGCTACTGGAGATCAGTGAAGAAATAATTCCAGAAAGAATGAAGAGATGAAGCCACAGCAAAAACAAGACCCAGTTGTGGGTGTGACTGGTAATGGAAGTAAAGTCCAATGCTGTAAAGAGCAATATTGCATAGCAACCTGGAATGTTAGGTCCATGAATCAAGGCAAATTGGAAGTGGTCAAACAGGAGACGGCAAGAGTGGATGTCGACATTCTAGGAATCAGCGAACTAAGATGGACTGGAACGGGTGAATTTAACTCAGATGACCATTATATATACTAGTGTGGGCAGGAATCCCTTAGAAGAAATGGAGTAGCCATCATGGTCAACAAAAGAGTCTGAAATGCAGTACTTGGATGCAGTCTCAAAAATGACAGAATGATCTCTGTTCATTTCCAAGGAAAACCATTAAATATCACAGTAATCCAAGTCTATGTCCCAAACAGTAATGCTGAAGAAGCTGAAGTTGAATGGTTCTATGAAGACCTATAAGACCTTCTAGAACTAACACCCAAAAAAGATGTCGTTTTCATTATAGGGGACTGGAATGCAAAAGTAGGAAGTCAAAAAACACCTGTAGCAACAGGCAAATTTGGCCTTGGAGTACAGAATGAAGCAGGGCAAAGGCTAATAGAGGTTTGCCAAGAGAACACACTGGTCATAACAAACATCCTCTTTCAACAACCCAAGAGAAGACTCTACACATGGACATTGCCAGATGGTCATTACTGAAATCTGATTATGTTCTTTGCAGCCAAAGATGGAGAAGCTCTATACAGTCAGCAAAAACAAGACCGGGAGCTGACTGTGGCTCAGATTATGAACTCCTTATTGCCAAATTCAGACTTAAATTGAAGAAAGTAGGGGAAACCACTAGACCATTCAGGTATGACCTAAATCAAATCCCTTATGATGGTACAGTGGAAGTGACAAATAGATTCAAGGGATTAGATCTGATAGACAATGTGCCTGAAGAACTATGGATGGAGATTCGTGACATTGTACAGGAGACAGGGATTAAGACCATCTTGAAAAAAAGAAATGAAAAAAGGCCAAATGGCTGTCTGAGGAGGCCTTACAAATAGCTGTGAAAAGAAGAGAAGCAAAAGGCAAAGGAGAACAGTGAAGATATACCTATTTGAATGTAGAATTCCAAAGAATAGCAAGGAGAGATAAGAAAGCCTTCCTCAGTGATCAATGCAAAGAAATAGAGGAAAACTATAGAATGGGAAAAACTAGAGATCTCTTCAAGAAAATTAGAGGTACCAAGGGAACATTTCCTGCAAAGATGAGCACAATAAAGTGCAGAAATGGTATGGACCTAACAGAAGAAGAAGATATTAAGAAGAGATGGCAAGAATACACAGAAAAAGTGAAAGTTAAGTCACTCAGTTGTGTCCAACTCTTTGGGACCCCATGGACTGTAGCCTACATAGGTTCCTCCATCCATGGGATTTTCCAGGCAAGAATACTGGAGTGGGTTGCCATTTCCTTCTGCAGGAGATGTACCCAACTGAGGGATTGAACCCGGGTCTCCCACATTGTAGGCAGACTCTTTACCATCTGAGCCACCAGGGATGTCATACAGATAAGAACTATACAAAAAAGATCTTCATGATGACCCAGATAATCAAGGTGGTGTGATCACTCACCTAGAGCCAAATATTCTGGAATGTGAAGTCAAGTGGGCCTTAGGAAGCATCACTATGAACAAAGGTAGTGGAGTTGATGGAATTCCAGCTGAGCTATTTCAAATCCTAAAAGATGATGCTGTGAAAGTGCTGCACTCTATATGCTAGCAAATTTGGAAATCTCAGCAGTGGTCACAGGACTGGAAAAGGTCAGTTTTCATTCCAAAAAAGAATGCTCAAACTACCGCACAATTGCATTCATCTCACACACTAGGAAAGTAATTCTAAAAATTCTCCAAGCTGGGCTTCAACAGTATGTGAACCATGAACTTCGAGATGTTCAAACTCGATTTAGAAAAGACGGAAGAACCAGAGGTCAAATCACCAACATCCCTTGGATCACTGAAAAAGCAAGAGAGTTTCAGAAAAATATCTACTTCTGCTTTATTGACTATGACAAAGCCTTTAACTGTGTGAATCACAACAAACTGTGGAAAATTCTTAAAGAGATGGGAATACCACTTTACCTGCCTCCTAAGAAATTTGTATGCAGGTCAAGAAGCAAAAGTTAAAAGTGGGTATGGAATAACAGACTGTTTCCAAATCAGGAAAGGAGTGTGTCAAGGCTGAATATTGTGACCCTGCTTACTTAACTTATATGCAGTGCACATCATGCAAAATGCCAGGCTGGATGAAGCACAAACTGGAATCAAGATTGCTGGGAGAAATACCAATAACTTCAGATATGCAGATGACACCACCCTTATGGCAGAAAGTGAAGAAGAACTAAAGAGCCTCTTGATGAAAAGAGGAGAGTGAAAAAGTTGGCTTAAAACAATATTCAGAAAAAGATCATGGCATCTGGTCCCATCACTTCATGGCAAATAGATGGGGAAACAATGGAAACAGTGACAGACTATTTTTTTGGGTTTCAAAATCACTGCAGATGGTGATTTCAGCCATGAAATTAAAAGACGCTTGCTCCTTACAAGAAAGGCTATGACCAACCGAGACAATGCATTAAAAAAGAGACATTACTTTGCAAACAAAGGTCCATCTAGTCAAAGGTATGGTTTTTCCAGTAGTCATGTATGGATGTGAGAGTTGAACTATAAAGAAAGCTGAGCACTTAAAAATTGATGCTTTTCAACTGTGTTGTTGGAGAAGACTCTTGAGAGTCCCTTGGATAGCAAGAAGATCCCACCAGTCCATCCTAAGGGAAATCAGTTCTGAATATTCACTGGAAGGACTGATGTTGAAACTGAAACTCCAGTACTTTGGCCATCTGATGTGAAGATCTGACTTACTGGAAAATTCCCTGATGCTGGGAAAGATTGACAGTGGGAGGAGAAGGGGATGACAGAGGATGAGATGGTTGGGTGGCATCACCGACTCGATGGACACGAGTTTGAATTAGCTCTTGGAGTTGGAGATGAGCAGGGAAGCCTGGCGTGCTGCAGTCCATAGGGTTCCAAAGAGTTGGACATGACTGAACGACTGAACTGAATGGACTGATTTTTCATCTCTGTGAGTTCTATTTGGTACTTTCTATACTTTCCATCTCTTTGTTAAAGTTTTCACTTGTTCATCCATTATTCTTCTCAGTTTAGTAAGCATCTCTATGACCATTTCTATGAACCCTTTATCAGGTAAATTTACTTATCTCCATTTTTAAGGGTTTTTTCCCCCTGAGGTTTTGTCTTGTTCTTTCATTTGAAACATATTTCTGTGTCTTCATTTTGCTTGACTCAATTTGTTAGCTTCTATATAGTAGATGAAACAACCGCTTCTCTGAGTCTTGAGGGAGTGGCCTTGTGTAGGACATGAACCTTGTTGGTCAACCCTGTATCAACTCTTTGTTGTGTCTCAAACCTTTGTGCTTGTCCAATCAGCCCATTATATTTTTAACAGTTCCCAGTATTTGAAGATCGACCAAGACTTGTCAATATCTCTAAGCAAAGAATCTCAGTACTTAGATTTAGGCTGTTTTGAAGTCCAACCCTCAGGCAGCAGTGTTTAATAGTATGCAAAGCTCTTCAGTCCTGTGGGATGAGAAGCATAAACCCTGCTGGCCAAGTGATCAGGCAGTATCAGTTGAGTGACAGTCACAAAAACTGGGAGTTGAGACAAGTGTATAAGCTCTTTTCTGTGAGATTCTGGTGAGCTGGAGCAATGCAGAGGGGGAACGCCAAGATGGTGTCCATAGTCTACATTTCTTTTCTTTGTTGTTGTTGATGTTGTTTTAAAATTTATTTATTTATTTGTTCCTTTACATTATCATGTTGGTTTTGCCATACATTGACATGAATCCGCCATGGGTATACATGTGTTCCCCTTCCAGAACCCCCCTCCCACCTCCCTCCAGATTCCATCCCTCTGGGTCATTCCAGTGCACCAGCCCTCTACATTTCTCGAGAGCAGCTTCATAGTCTGCTAGATGTGTACCAAAACTGAGGCATGTAAAGTTTCCCTCCAGGAGACACTAGTGCTCTAGAGTGTGACAAAGAGAAATTGTGAAGATAGTGCCTGCCTTCCAAGGTTTCTGGAAACAATTACAATTAGTTTCTAGATGCCTGTTTAATTGGTGAAGCCTGCCCTTTGGGCTGTAGCCGTGATGATTAGCTAATAGGCTCATCACAGAAAGACTGAGTTCCTGGGTCTGTTGCCCCTTGCTGATCCCTGAGGGTGGTAGCTGCTTAAGAATTCTCTGTCTGTTAGTTACGGTTTGGTGAGAGCAACCAAAGCCAGGGGATGCAGAGGTAAAAATCTGGAAGCAGTTGTAAAAATCAGGGCACCAAACAGAGATATAAGCTTCTTTCTGGGTGACAGTGATTATTAAAACCCCATGGGACTAGGAATGCAAGCTCCCCTGTCCTCCAGAGCCAGGCAGTCAAGAGGCATCCCCTGGGGATCAGCTACAAAGATTGGGGCACCAGATACATGTAAAATAAAAAATTTTAAAAAGGAAGGTGCAATTGAGCATATATTATCTGCTTCATTTGTGTAAGAAGGAAAGAAAGTTAAGAAAAGAAACATTTATATGTTGTGATAGTGTGGTTCATAATGAGAAATAATTACTTTTGGTCTTTGTTTCTAGTCCTTGACACAGAATTCCTAAAACCCCTATAAATTCCTAAGTAATAAGAGCACTTAGGTTCTAATGAGGTAACTTTAAGAGGGCTCCTGGATGGCTTTGGGATGGTCACTGGCCACAAGGAAGACTAAGTCATGATTAGAAACTTGGAATTTTCAGCCCTGCCTCCACTTATCTACGTGGAGGAGAGGAACTTAAAATGAAGTTGATAATTGATCATTAAAAAATACATGTTGACAATACATTTATGGTTAATTGGCTCATGAAATCATGCATATGGTGGAGGAATGGATTCAGAGGAGTCAGGAACACATCTTACATATCTGAGCTTGGGAATTCCAAAGAAATAATGGCTGGATTTCTATTTCTGACTTTTTTCAGTGTACTTTCTTGGCACTCTCAAAAATGATATTTAGGTTTGGTTCACCAGAGATTGTTTGATAAGTCTTCTCTTTTAAAAATGACACCAATTTCTGTAATTTTTTAAAAAATAAATGTATATGTGGATACAAAAAAAAAAGTCATCCCAATGTCTAGATCATTATTGTCCAAAGGTGATACTGGCACATACTCCACAAGTGCATCTTCTTCAGAGTATTTGATAAAAATCTGAGCTACAAATAATTTCCAATGGTAGTTTATTAAGTCAGAAAGCATTTGAAGACCAGCATGTTTTCTAAATTCTGAAATGTTAGAGGTAGAGGACACTAGATTCTTAAAACCTCTTAGAATTTGGTGCCAGTAAATAGTTTATTTCTCCTAGTAAACTGTTGTTTTTTCTTTGTGCATCATTGAAAAGTAAGACTTATTTTATGTCACTCACCTATACAATGTTGACATTATTTTCTTCCTATTCTATTGCCACCAAATGGATTTTGAACTTTAATTTTTGTAGAGATATGTAGTATGTGGAAAGCAGCATAGTAGTAAAGAGAGATAGAACTTGGAACATGTTTATGGATTCAATTCATTCACTAGCTGTGTGACCTTGGGAAAATTGTGTAACCTCCCTGAGCTTCTCTTGTCATAAGTAATACTTAAAATATCTCAAAACATTATTATGAATAATATACTTTATAAAGAATGTGTTCAGTTATGTGTCTGAAGCAATGTAAGTATAATTTACCTTTTACAGCTCTGTTGTCTATTCTTTTTTTTTAATTTAATTTATTTTTTTAAATTTTTTTTGCCATACATTGTCATGATATCACCATGGGTTTACATATGCTTCCCCTCCGGAACCCCCCTCCCTCTTCCCTCCCCCTCCCGGGAAATCTCGCTGCACCAGCCCCGAGCATCAGTCCTGGGCTGGCGATTGATTAGACATATGAAAATTAACATGCTTCAATGCCCTTCTCCCATATCATCCCACCCTTACCCTCATCCACAAAGTCCACGAGTCTATTCTATACATCTGCGTTCCTTTTGCTGTCTCGTATGTTGGGTTCTCGTTACCGTCTTTCTAAATTCCATATATATGTGTTAATATACTGTATTGTTGTTTTTGCTTTTGGCTTACTTCACTCTGGATAATGGGCTCCAGTTTCGTCCATCTGAGTAGAATTGCTTCAAATGAATTTTTTTTTTTAATGCTGAGTAATATTCCATTGTGTATATGTACCACAGCTTTCTTATCCATTCGTCAGTTGATGGGCATCTAGGTTGCTTCCATGTCCTGGCTGTTGTAAACAATGCAGCGATGAACATTGGGGTACACGTGGCTCTTTCAATTCTGGTTTCCTCGGTGTATATGCCCAGCAGTGGGATTGCTGGGTCATATGGCAGGTCTATTTGCAGCTTTTTAAGGAACCTCCACACTGTTTTCCAAAGTGGTTGTACTAGTTTGCATTCCCACCAACAGTGTAAGAGGGTTCCCTTTTCTCCACATCCTCTCCAGCATTTGTTGTCTATTCTTAATGGCAAGTCACCTTAAATGTTTTGGAAACATTGGAAGGCGTATACAAATGAATTTTTAAAATAAGAAACAGAATCTCATAAATATGAAATGTATAAAAATCAAATGTAGAAAAATAATGTACAAATCCTAACACCTTTGCAAAGCCAAATGTTGTAATTAAAATATTTCATTAATTTAAGAGATTGCAAATCGGAAAAACCCATATTCTGTATTAATTCATAGAATAATATGATAATAAATTTCATGTTGAAAAATAAATGTGCAAAAATATTGAGGAATGTACTGGAAAAAGTTTAATAATGAAAGAATAGATATAGTTATTAAACAATGTTGTTTTGGTTAAGGAATTGATAAGTAGGTTACTGGAACAAATTAGAGAGTACATAAACAGTTAAATAAATGCAAGAATGTAATATATTAAAATTTGTGATTTATAACATTGGAGAAAATTGGATTATTTAATAAATGGTTTTGGAACAGTAGATAGCCTTCAGGAAGAAAATCACATTAGATTTCTTATAATAAAATATGCACTCTACAATAAAATACATTCCAAAGGAATAATAGATTCAAACATAAAAATAAAAATCTAAAAGTATTAGAAGATAACATCAAAATTTTTTCTGATAATCTTCATGTGGGGATGACATTTCTAAGCATGTCTTAAAGTCTAGAAGTTATTGAAAAATAGACAAATTTCACTATATAAATTTTAGAAATGTATGCTTGGCTAGAAAAACATACTGCAAATAAAATAAAAATACAAATTACAATTTGAAATAAATGTTTAAATATTAAACTTATTTGACACAAAAAGTGATAACTATAAAAAATGACAATGACAAAGTCAACCTCATTTTAATTGTGAAAATTTGTTCTTTAGAAAACACAATTGAGAGGGGGAAAAACAAGCCAAAGTGAGAGACAGTATCTTTAAAACTTTGTAATTTATATATATTTCTTAAATTATACATATTCAAAATATGTAAAGAACTTCTAGAAATCAGTAAGAGTAGAGACATTGAACTCAAGTTAAATATGTGCAAAATACTTTAAACAGACACTTCACAGTAGAAGATAGCTAAGGTCAATAAAAATATGAAAAGGTTCTCAAGTTTATTAGCCAATTGAAAAATGCAGGTTAAATGACATTGTGAAACCATTATACATCCACCAGAATGAGTAAAATAAAAAGGACACAAAAAAAGTTTTATCAAGGATTTGGAGCAACTGGAACGCTCATATTTTTCTACTGGGAGATACATTTGTACAACTGTTTTGGAAAAGCTTGGCAATAGCTGCATACAACAATAATGAATGACCTTAATAAACATATTGTTATGTGAAAGAAACAAGATTCAAAAGAGTATTTACTATATGATTCCATTATGATAAAGTACAATAAACCATGGTGTTAGAAGTTAGAAGGAGGGCTTTCTTGGTGGTTTGGTGGTGGATAGTCTGCCTGTGTGTGTGGGAGATGCAGGTTCCATCCCTGGGAGGATCTCATGTGGAGTGGGACAGCTGGGCCTATGCACCACAACTATTGAGCGTGTGCTCTCGAGCCTGAGAGCCACAAATGCTGAGGCCCACGTGCACTGAAGCTTGTGCTTTACAACAGAAGAGGCCATTGCAATGAGAGGGCCACTACACCACAAAAGTGAAAAAGTGAAAGTGTTAGTCGCTCAGTCATGAATGACTGTGACCCCATGGACTGTAGCCCACCAGGGTCCTCTGTCCATGGAATTCTCAGGCAAGAATACTGGAGTGGGTAGCCATATCCTAGAGAAAAAGCCCACATAGTGGCAAAAAGTCAGCACAGCAAAAAGTAAGTGGATAAATGATAAACAAATAACATTATTTTTTAAAAAAGAGAAGTCAGAATGATAGTTTAACCTTGGTGGGGGGACTCAGAGGTTTTCCCAGGTGGTACTAGTGGTGAATAACCCATGTGCCAATGCAGGAGATGTAAGAGACGCAGGTTTCTTTGGGGGAAGATCCCTTGAAGGAGGGCATGGCAACCCACTCCAGTATTCTTGCCTGGAGAATCCCATGGACAGAGGAACCTGGCAGCCTACATTACATGGGATCTCAAAAACTTAGACACGACTGAAGTGACTTAGCACACACAAGGGGAGCTCAGAGGGAGCATGAGTGGTGCTTCTGGGCCACATGTGAGGATAGCATGATTCCCGAGCAGGAGGCTATTTACAAAGATGTGTTTAGTTTGTTTAAAGTTACTGTGGTGTATAAGAGATGGGAATACCAGACCACCTGATGTGCCTCCTAAGAAATCTGCATGCAGGTCAAGAAGCAACAGTTAGAACCAGACATGGAGCAAAAGACTGGTTCCAAATTGGGAAAGGAGTATGTCAAGGCTGTATATTGTCACCCTGCTTATTAAACTTATATGCAGAGTACATCATGCAAAATGCTGGGCTGGATGAAGCACAACCTGGAATCAAGATTGCTGGGAGAAATATCAATAACCTCAGATATGCAGATGACACCACCCTTATGGCAGAAAGTGGAGAAGAACCAAAGAGCCTCCTGATGAAAGTGAAAGAGGAGAGTAAAAAAGTTGGCTTAAAGCTCAACATTCAGAAAACTAACATCATGGCATCCAGTCCCTTCACTTCATGGCAAATAGATGGGGAAACAATGGAAAGAGTGACTGACTTTATTTTTTGGGGCTCCAAAATTACAGCAGATGGTGACTGTAGCCATGAAATTAAAAGATGCTTGCTCCTTGGAAGAAAAGCTGTGACCAACCTAGACAACATATTAAAAAGCAGAGACATTACTTTGCAAACAAAGGTCCATCTAGTCAAAGCTATGGTTTTTCCAGTAGTCATGTATGGAAGTGAGAGTTGGACGGTGAAGAAAGCTGAGCACCAAAGAATTGTTGCTTTTGAACTGCGTTGTTGGAGAAGACTCTTGAGAGTCCCTTGGACTGCAAGGAGATCCAACCAGTCTATCCTAAAGGAAATCAGTTCTGAATGTTCACTGGAAGGACTGATGTTGAAGCTGAAGCTCCAATACTTTGGACACCTGATGTGAAGAACTGACTCATTTGAAAAGACCCTGATGCTGGGAAAGATTGAAGGTGGAAAGAAAAAGGGATGACAGAGGATGAGATGGTTAGATGGCATCACTAACTTGATGGACATGAATTTGAGTAAGCTCCGGGAGCTGGTGATGGACAGGGATGCCTGGCATGCTGCAGTCCATGGGGTTGCAGAGTCGGACACTACTGAGTGACTGAACTGGCTGACTGACACTTACGTGTACTTTCTGGAAATGTACTACACTTTGTATGCTGTTAAGAAGTGATGGGAGAAGCTTTGATATGGTGAGAAAGGTGGGACACAGAGAGAATATATTTTGTTTAAGACAATATTTTCACTCCTAACAGAATGTAAATTTAAAATACAGCATAAAGTTTAACCTATCAATTTGACAAGTGAATACTTTGTTGGTAAAGCTAATAGAAATAGAGACTGTCATATATTGGACCCTGGATGGTCAACTGGTGCAGCTCTCGTGGAGGACAATTTGGCAATAATGTACATAAATTTTCTCATAGTAATTTCATTTCTGGGAATTTATCCAAGTTTATGTTGGCACATGTGAGTAATGCAATTTATGAAAAGATATCTATTTAAGTATTGCTTATAAAAGCAAAATATCAAAGATAACTCACATGCCTATTTAAATGGAATTTTGCAATAAATTATGTTATATTCACACAATGTAAGACATTATAGCTGTTAGAAATGATAAGGCAGTTTTGAGAGCTAATATAGGACAATCTTTGGGATAAGCTATTCAAAAAATAAACAAAATCCTCATGAACTTAAGCTGATGAATAGTAAGTATAGTTTGTTACCATTTGTTTGTAAATTGTGTATATATAGTCAATGTATTTCAATGCATACATATACACGAACATTCCAGAGAATATCTCTGGAAATTGATGCAAGGAGCTGGTCACAGTATTCACCCTGTGATGAGTAACTGGGTATCTCAGAGAAATGAGTGATTTAGCGTCTTACTTTTAACGATGTAACCTTTAATTTTTTAATTTTGTATTTTTAACCTTATTTGTGTACTATATATTCAAAATATTAAGTATTAAGCAAACAGTCAAATGTGACTCCACAACTGATAAACAGAATCACAGAATTGATACAACTGAAAATTAATTATTGGATTAGGAGAATTAATATTTGGATTCTTTCAGAAGAAGGGTCAAGGACAAGAAAAAGTTTTAGAAAAAGTTAAAAGACATAGAGATTAGGCTTGGAAGTTCCAACATTTATTTAAAAGGAATGCCAGAATGGAAAAAAAAAGGTTGAAGAAATGAAAAGAAAGTGAAAGTGAAGTCACTTAGTTGTGCCTGACTCTTTTCAACCCCATGGACTGTAGCCTACCTCCTTTGTCCATGGGATATTCCAGGCAAGAGTACTGGAGTGTGTTGTCATTTTCTTCTCCAGGGAATTTTCCGGACCCAGAGATCAAACCTGGGTCTCCTGCATAGCAGGTAGATACCATCTGAGCCACCAGGGAAGATAAATTTTATGAGTTGACTTAAGCCTGAAAGATTTATCTTGAAAGGGCCCACAAAATACAGAGTAAGAATAAAGACTTTTATCAAAACACACTTTAATGAAATTTCTGAACATCAACAATATAAAGATATTTCCAAAGAGAAACAAGATACCTAGAAAGGAACAAAATTCAGCTGATCTTGCAACATTAAATTTAGAATATGATGAAGCAAGATCTTCAGAATTTCAAAGGAAATAACTTGAAACCTGTAATTTGATACATAGCCAAATAATACGAATTTTGCACACAGTTATTGAGCTATATAACTTTGGCATGGTGAAGTGCCTCTCAACAGGACAATGCAATGCAGTACAGTTGTGTCTGACTCTTTGTGACCCTATGGACTATAGCGTGCCAAGCTCCTCTGTCCATGGGATTCTCCAGGCAAGGATACCAGAGTGGGTTGCCCTTTCCTTCTCTGGAAGATCTTCCTGACCCAGGGATTGAACCCTGTCTCTTGCATCTCCTGCATTGGCAGGTGGGGTCTTTACCACTAGTGCAACCTGCAAAGTCCAACAGGACAGAAGTTCCCCAAATCACAAAATTTCCTATATGGCAAGAAACACCAATAATAAACTCACAAAAATGTGACAAAATATTTATAATACATATGATAGAAAGTGATTAATATCTATAATATCTCAAGAACTTCTACAAATCAAGAAACAGTAAATAATCCAATGGAAAAGCAATCAAAGGCATTTTATAGGAAAAGTAGTACAAATGACCAATGAATACATTAAAAGTTAATGCTTAACTTAATAGGTAATCAAGTAAATGGAAATTGAATCAATCAGTTCAGTGCAGTTGCTCAGTCGTATCCAACTCTTTGCGACACCATGGACTGCAGCACTCCAAGCCTCCCTGTCCATCACCAATTGCCGGAGTACACCCAAACTCATGTCCATTGAGTCAGTGATGCCACCCAACCATGTCATCCTCTGTCGTTCCCTTCTCCTCCAGTCCTCAATGTTTCCCAGCATCAGGGTCTTTTCAAATGAGTCAGCTATTCACATCAGGTGTCCAAAGTATTGGAGTTTCAGCTTCAGCATCAGTCCTTCCAATGAATATTCAGGACTGATTTCCTTTAGGATGGACTGATTGGATCTCCTTGCAGTCCAAGGGACTCTCAAGAGTCTTCTCCAACAACACAGTTCAAAAGCATCAATTCTTTGGTGCTCAGCTTTCTTCACCGTCCAACTCTCACATCCATACATGACTAGTGGAAAAACCATAGCCTTGACTAGACTGACCATTGTTGGCAAAGTAATGTCTCTGCTTTTTAATATGTTGTCTAGGATGGTCATAACTTTCCTTCCAAGAAGTGAGCATCTTTTAAATTCATGGCTGCACTCACCATCTTCAGTGATTGTGGGCCCCCCCCCCAAATAAATAAATAAAGTCAGCCACTGTTTCCACTGTTTTCTCATCTATTTGCCATGAAGTGATGGGACTGGATACCATGATGTTAGTTTTCTGAATGTTGAGTTTTAAGCCAACTTTTTCACTCTCCTCTTTCACTTTCATCAGGAGGCTCTTTAGTTCTTCTTCACTTTCTGCAATAAAGGTGGTGTCATCTGCATATCTGAGGTTATTGATATTTCTCCTGGCAATCTTGATTCCAGCTTGTGCTTCATCCAGCCCAGCATTTCTCATGATATACTTTGCATATAACTTAAATAAGCAGGGTCACAATATACATCCTTGACCTACTCCTTTTCCTATTTGGAACCAGTTTGTTGTTCCATGTCCATACCTAACTGCTGCTTCCCGACCTGTGTACATATTTCTCAAGAGGCACATTAGGTGGTCTGGTATTCCCATCTCTTTCAAAATTTTCCAGTTTCTCATGATCCACACAGTCAAAGGCTTTGGCATAGTCAATAAAGCAGAAAGAGATGTTTTTCTGTAACTGTCTTGCTTTTTTGATGATCCAGCAGATGTTGGCAATTTGATCCCTGGTTCCTCTGCCTTTTCTAAAACCAGCTTGAACATCTGGAAGTTCACAGCTCACATATTGCTGAAGCCTGGCTTGGAGAATTTTGAGCATTACTTTGCTACCATGTGTTCAGTTCAGTTCAGTTCAGTTGCTCAGTTGTATCCGACACTTTCTGACCCCATGAACCGCAGAATACCAGGCCTTCCTGTCCCTCACCAACTCCCAGAGTTTACCCAAACTCATGTCCATTGAGTTGGTGATGCCATCCAACCATTTCATCCTCTGTCCCTCCCCTTCTGCTCCTGCCATCACTCTTACCCAGCATCAGGGTCTTTTCAAATGAGTCAGCTCTTTGCATCAGGTGGCCAAAATATTAGAGCTTCAGCTTCAACATCAGTCCTTCCAATGAACACCCAGGACTGATCTCCTTTAGGATGGACTGGTTGGATCTCCCTGCAGTCCAAAGGACTCTTAAGAGTCTTTTTCAACACCACAGGTCCAAAGCATCAATTCTTTGGTGCTCAGCTTTTGTGCGGTAGTTTGAGCATTCTTTGGCATCGCCTTTCTTTGGGATTGGAATGAAACCTGACCTTTTCCAGTCTTGTGGCCACTGCTGATTTTTCCAAATGTGCTGGCATATTGAGTGTAGCACTTTCACAGCATCATCTCTCAGGATTTGAAATAGCTCAACTGGAATTCCATCACCTCCACTAGCTTTGTTCGTAGTGATGCTTGCTAAGGCCCAGTTGACTTCACATTCTAGGATGTCTGGCTCTAGGTGAGTTATCACACCATCGTCATTATCTGAGTCGTGAAGATCTTTTCATACAGTTCTTCTGTGTATCCTTGCCACTTCTTCTTAATATCTTCTGCTTCTGTTAGGTCCATACCATTTCTGTCTTTTATTGAGCCCATCTTTGCATGAAATTTTCCCTTGGTATCTCTTATTTTCTTGAAGAGATCTCTAGTCTTTCCCATTCTATTATTTTCCTCTATTTCTTTGCACTGATCACTGAAGAAGGCTTTCTTATCTCTCCTTGCTATTCTTTGGAACTCTGCATTCAAATGGGTATATCTTTCCCTCTCTCCCTTGCTTTTTGCTTCTCTTCTTTTCACAGCTATTTGTAAGGCCTCCTCAGATAGCCATTTTGCTTTTTTGCATTTCTTTTTCTTGGAGATGGCCTTGATTCCTGTCTCCTGTACAATGTCACAAACCTCCGTCCATAGTTCATCACGCACTCTGTCTATCAGATCTAGTCCCTTAAATCTATTGCTCACTTCCACTGTATAATCATAAAGGATTTGATTCAGGTCATACCTGAATGGTTTAGTTTTTTCTCCACTTTCTTCAGTTTAAGTCTGATTTTGACAATAAGGAGTTTATGATCGGAGCCACAGTCAGCTCCCAGTCTTGTTTTTGCTGACTTTACATAGCTTCTCCATCTTTGGCTGCAAAGAATATAATCAATCTGATTTCAGTGTTGGCCACCTGGTGATGTCCATGTGTAGAGTCTTCTCTTGTGTTGCTGGAAGAGGGTGTTTGCTGTGACCAGTGAATTCTCTTGGTAAAACTCTATTAGCCTTTGCCCTGCTTTATTCTGTACTCCAAGGCCAAACTTGCCTGTTACTCCAGGTGTTTCTTGACCTCTTACTTTTGCATTCCAGTCCCCTATAATGAAAAGGACATATTTTTGGGTGTTAGTCCTAAAAGTTCTCATAGGTCTTCACAGAACCATTCAGCTTCAGCTTCTTCAGTGTTACTGGTTGGGACAAAGACTTGGATTACTCTGATATTGAATGGTTTTCCTTGGAAACGAACAGAGATCATTCTGTCATTTTTGAGACTGCATCCAAGTACTGCATTTTGGATTATTTTTTGACTATGATGGCTACTTCATTTATTCTAAGGGATTCCTTCCCACAGTAGTAGATATAATGGTCATCTGAGTTAAATTCACCCATTCCAGTCCATTTTACTTCACTGATTGCTAAAATGTCGATGTTTACTCTTACCATCTCCTGTTTGACCACTTCCAATTTGTCTTGATTCATGGACCTAACATTCCAGGTTCCTATGCAATATTGTTCTTTACAGCACCAGAGCTTGCTTCTATCACCAGTCACATCCACAACTGGATATTGTTTTTCATTTGGCTCCATCCCTTCGTTCTTTCTGTAGTTATTTCTCCACTGATCTCCAGTAGCATACTGGGCACCTACTGACCTGGGGAGTTCATCTTTCAGTGTCCTGTCTTTTTGCCTTTTCACACTGTTCATGGGGTTCTCAAGGCAAGAATACTGATGTGGTTTGTCATTCCCTTCTCCAGTGGGCAGCACTTTGTTAGAACTCTCCACCATGACCCGTCTATCTTGGGTGGCCCTACACAGCATGGCTTAATTTCTTTGAGTTAGACAAGGCTGTGTCCATGTAATCAGATTGGCTAGTTTTCTGTGATTGTGGTTTCAGTCTGTCCGCCCTCTGATGTCCTCTCTCAGCACCTACTGTCTTACTGGGGTTTCTCTTATCTTGGACGTGGGATATCAATAATTGGATCAATCAAATTGGGGATATCAATAATTGAATCAATCAAATTGAATCAATAATGAGTCTTATTTTTCACCCACTAGATTAAAAAACTTAAAAGATTGTGAACATACAAATGGGTGTGGATAAGTGTGTGGGGGAAAGGAACTTTTGTATAATTTTTGTGGGATTAGGGATGATGCTGAATAAATTAATAATTAATATGACCCTGGGTCAAACCAATGATGGACACTAGCCAATGCACTCCACAAGTATACAGCAATGGAATATCATCCCTCTGTATGTAGCAGAGTAAATTAGTAAAATTTTTGGAGAGCAATTTGGGCTACATTGTCACAAAATTTTGCATAGAGGATGAATCTATCCTATAGAAATACTGACATGTGATACATACACAGAGGAATGTTCCTTGCATAATTTTTAGATAACAAAACATTGTATGGGAAATATATGTCAGTAGAGAATAGTTTGATGGATAGTGATCCATGTTCATATGGAGTACTACGAAGCTCTTAGAAAAATAAAGTAGATCAAAATTTAGTGGAAAGATGTTCAAGTTATACTTTATGGATAAAATATTAAATTTTAAAACAATTTGTTTAGTCTGATGACAAACATGAGAGTAAAACTGTATACTTATACATAGCTTTGTAAAGTAAGGAAGAAGGCAACCTGTAATTGTGCCTAAATATTTATTATTTCATTCATTTGTTAAAGTATTCAACAGATATTGATGGAGTAGCTTTTTAAATACCAGGCACTTTTCTGGGTACTTGGGATACATTAATGAAACAAAACAGAAAAAAAAATCCTTGCAATAGAGCTTATTTTCTAGTGGGGAAAAAGTAAGTTTGGGAAGGTGTTGATTCATTTCTACTTTTTTGCTATATTCCTCCCTTTATGCCTTTTATTTTAAATTAAGCTTATTTTCATGGATTACTATTGAATTAAAACATTTAGATAGGAGATAATTATCATATTATCCTTTTGAGGTGAGAAGAGAACAGACAAAAATACTCTTTATGAATTATAAACTTCTAAAATTAAAGACTGCTGTACCTTTGGGGAGAAAAAAAGACAGTGATGATCATCAGTCCAATAATGTGGTAGTAATAGCTTAAAAGCCTCTGTGAGGCTTTAAGTTTGGCCAGAAATAAAGTAATTTTGAATAATAATAAATTCTGTTTAAGTTATAAAAAGCTACATGTAGACAAATGGGAAATAAAAGGAGTCCCAGGATTATGCAAATTTATACCTTGAGAATTTGTAAGAAATTATTTTTCATTCCAGAGCAAGTTTAGTTTACTGTTAAATTCTAAGAGCAAAACTTTCAAGTTGAAAAATGTGTTTTTACATGTACAAGATCAATTTTTAAGATATATGGTTAGTATAGTTTCAAGACAATTAGAAAAAGATTAACCTTCCAGTACATCAAAATAGGCCCTTCCAAAAGGGAAGATGAATATACCAAAAAGTTTTTAAAAAGATCAAGATCATTAATAAAGGAATGAAAAATAAGGAAATAAAATAATCAGTTTGTGTTATCATTTGACAACAATTATAATCATGATACTATACAATATTGATAAAGTTTTAGGGTATCAGTTGTTTAATATGCTGCTGGTAGAATTATAAATTGCTACAAATTTTATGGAGTGACATTGAATAATATAAATAAAAATGTTAAAATTATAATACATTCTAAACCAGCAATTTCACTTCTACAAGTTTGTCTGAAGGAAATGATTTATCTGATGTACAAAGGTTGCATGCAAGCTTTTCATCACAGTGTTATTTTTAAAGGTAATAATCGAAAGCAAATTGAATAACATAAGATAAGCAAAATTAATCACTATGTTTAAAAAATGCAGATATAGATATTGATACAAATAATCACTATATATTACTAAGTGAAAAAGAAGATATGTGTAAAAAGAAGGTAACAAAGTAACATGTGCATCATAATATTTCATTATTGGGAGGGAAATTATTATGCATTCACATAGAGAAAATAATTGAACATATTTGCCAAAGATAACAAATGTGTAGCACCTTTCTGTCCCTTCTTGTTTCACATTCATGGCAAACATAACTAATCAAGCTGTTCATACAAGCCTAGGTGGCTTCCCAGGTGGCTCGGTGGTAAAGAATTAGCCTGCAAATGCAGGGGATACAGGAGACATAGGTTTGATCCCTGGGTGGGAAGATCCCCTGGAGAAGGAAATGGCAACTCATTCCAGTATTCTTGCCTGGAAAATCCCATGGACAGAGGAGTCTGGCAGGCTACAGTCCATGGGGTTGCAAATAGTCGGACATTACTGAATGACTGAGCATGCATGCACACAAGCCTAGGTACAATCTCAAAAACTTTGTTGATCCCATTTTCAATGTAGTTATTGTAAATCAACTAAAATTGGCAGTTGAAATACTTTGATTTCTCTTATATTCATCAAATATTAAAAACAGAAGGTAATGCTTTGTGTGATTTAAAATTTTTCCACTTTATTTTATAATGATATTTCATGAATATTTATGACATGTATTTTTAAAAAATAAAATTTAGGTTAAGATTGTTCTTTCAAAAAGTAAAACAAGTAGAGTGATGTCAGTGGGAATGGCAGACGAAGAAACTCTGAAAATCCTCTCCACCATGACAAAATGAGAACACTGACAACAAATTGTCAGAATCAACTTTTTCAGGACTCTGGATATAAATCACATGTTTGGATCATTCTGTACTGTGTTTATTCAAGAAAAATAGCTGAATCTTGGTAAGAGCAGTAAACCTTGTGGCACAGTAACATGCCCTGTTCTTAAATTCCTCTTTCAGTCTCCATTGTTAGCCTCTAAATCCCAAAGCCCACAATCTTGGTGAAAACCAACAGCTCAGCAGCCATTGGAACAGTCAGAATGGGGTTGGAACTTTCAAAGCCCCACTTTTGGCAAATTGCTATTATTTGACTTGTCTGTCAGTTCCATAGATAACCCCAGTTTTAAGACTTATCTTCATTTGACCTGACCCAGAGCTAGCCCAGTGTGAAAAGCCTTTTCCTCAGGGGTAGTTGCTGAAACCAATTATAGGGACGTAATTAACTTTGCAGCTGCTTGAGGTTGTGGATAACAATTGAGGCAAACAATAGACTAACCATGAAGTTTAAAAAGAAAAGCTGGGGAATGAGGTCCATAAGGGCTTTGAAAAGCTTTGACACAATCCTGGAAATTTAGAAGCCTGTGTGCATGCCCAAGGCCCTGTGCAACTGTGCACAGGCTCAGGAAAGATCTGAGAAGGCACTAAGCTTTCAACTCTGGCTGATCTTGAGGTTCTGCATAAGCAGAAAATGAAAACTAAAGCAGCCTAAGTCTTGATATTTTTCCCTAACATGCACACAGGGCCCCTGGCAAAGACTGGGAGACTTATTGGTTCAAATGCTTAATGATATCTTTGTCTAATCATTAGCTGACCGCTAAGCTAACCAAGCAGAGAGTTCAGTGGCTGCATATGAAAAATAATAGACTTTTCAGAACTAGTTCAGAAATATCAGTAAATAAGTAACATATCACCATCAACAAATCTTGCCCTGTAGGTCCATAGAAAAACCACAGTTAAGTTAAATTTTTGATATGATATAATGTTCTCCAATCATAATGGAGTAAAATTAGAAATCAACAAAAAATTTTGGGAAATTCACAAATATGTGAAAATTAAATAACACACTTTAAAGTAACCAGTAATTCATAGTAGAAATCATAAGTGAAATTAGAAATTACTTTCAGGTGAATGAAAAATTAAACATGTGTACTGGAACTTAAGAGGTTTAACTAAAGGTTTAACTAGAGGGAAATTTACTTCAAATCATTAACCTTAGCTTTCACCTTCAGAAACTAGAAAAAGAACAAACTGAATCCAAAATAAGCAAAAGGAAGAGTATGAATGGAAATAAAGGAAATAGAGAATTTAAAAAAGAGAGAAATCAAAGAAACCAAAATTTGATTGAAAAATCAACAATATTGACAGAACTTTAGATAGGCTGACCAAGAAAAATAAAAATACTCAAATGATTTAAACCAGGAATGAAATGGGAAATTCCTATCAATCTTTCAGGAATAAAAAAGATTATAAGGGAATACTAAACACTTGTATGCCAACAAATTAGATAACTGATGAAATGGACATTTTCTTAAATGCAAAATATTGAAACTGAAGAAAAAATAGAAAATGTATATGTATATATCAAATACAGTAATTGAGCTGATAATCAAAGCTTCCCACAAAGAAAAATTCAGGACCAGAGGGATTCACTGGTGATTCCTACCAAATATTTAAGGAAAAATTAACATTATTAATTGTGAAGCAATCCTTCACAAACTTTTCTAAAAGTAGAAGAATAGGAAATATGTGTCAGTTCATTCTATAAGACCAAATTACCTAGACAGGAAAATCACATGAAAAGAAAATTGTAAACCAATATTCCTTATGAATATAGACATAATAATCCTCAGTAATATGCTAGTAAGCAGAATCCAGAAACATATAAGGTCAGATTGTTTTGATTATATATTTTGTGTAAACTATATAATCATATATATTATATATTTATATATAATCATTTATTTATATAGTTATATATTATGTGATTATGTATATTATATGAAGCTTGTATACTTGACCAGTGAGGATTTATCTAAACCATGGTTGGTTGGCTGAATTGTTGGTTTAATATGTCAAATCAATAGAGTACATCATATCAATAGAATAAAAAAATAAAAACCCCACAAGCATTCCAATAGATAGAAAAAGCCACCTGACAAAAATCTTCTATCTTTTCATGATAAAAACTAGGAATATAAGGGAACACCCTGAACCTGATAGAGGGCATTTACAAAATCCCTACAGGTAACATCATACTTGACAAAAGACTGAGAGTGTCCCCCGACAATGCCATAATATCAGGATGAAGACAAGGATGTCCACTCCCACCACCTCCATTTTAGTGATGAATTAGCAAGGAAAATTGGGCAAGAAAAAGAAATAAAAGGCACCCAGATCATAAAGAAATGAGTAAAACTATTTCTACTTACAGGAATATGATCTTATATAATCTGGAGGAATACACTAAGTCCCTAATGAAACAAATTTAAAAAAAAATCTTCCTAAGTAATATACTCAAGAGAATTGAAAATATAGTTACACAAAACCTTGTATCTGAATGTTGATAGAAGCATTATTCATAACCACAAAGAAGTGGAAACGACTCAAGTATCCATCAAAGAAAGAACAGATAAAGAAAATTTGGTAAAACCATATGGTAGAGTATTACTCAATAAAAATGTATGCAGCACTAATATTAATACATTCTATAACATTATTGAACCTTGTAAGTATGCTGAGTGAAAGAAGTTGGAAACAAAAGGCCTCATATTGTATAATTCCACATATATGAAATGTCCAGAATAGGGAAATCCATAGAGATAGCAAGCAGATTAATGATTGCCAGGGTTGGGATGAGGGGCTAATTGGTAAAGACTGCCAGTGTGTATGAAAATTCTTATGAAGGAAATAAAAATGTTGTGGAATTAAATAGTGTTACTGTTGCATGGCTATGTAAATATACTAAAAACAACCAAATTTTCCAATTAAAGTGAATTTTATGCTTTGTATAGTATATATCAATAAAAAGTTATTGTCTGAGAAAAATATGTACTATATTCCCATCATTAGTTAATAGATTGGTATGTTTATGATGAATATATGTTAATAGTAAAAGATAGGTCAGATTGTTTTGTTGCAATGATTCAGAAGGTAAAATACTAAAGTCATTAATGTCAGAAACAATATAAGAATGCCTTCTATCCCTGCTACTGCTGTTATTATTATTATTGTTATTATTATTATCATCACATTATGGAAGCTCTAGTAAGAAAAATACACCATAAAGCAGAAATGACAAGTAAAGCTATTGAAAATAAACAGAAAGCATTTTCATTATTCATAGATTATATCATTGTTCTCTGAAAAATATCCCATGAAGTTTAACTTAAAAATTATTAGAATAAGAATGAATAGGAATAAGGTGGACATATATACATGTAAGGGGCTTCCCAGGTGGCACTAGTGGTAAAGAATCTGACTGCCAATACAAGAGATGTGGGTTTGATCCCTGGGTCAGGAAGATCTCCTGGAGGAGGAAATGGCAACCCATTCTAGTATTCTTACCTGGAGAATTCCATGGATATTGGAGCCTGGCAGGCTGTAGTCCATGGGGTCACAAAGAGTCAGACACAACTGAGGGATCACAAACACACATATAAAATCAATAGCTTGCACTTAAATTCCAAAACCTCATTAGAAAATATTACCAAGAAAGTTTATTTTCCAGGATTAGGAAAAAAAGAAAACTAAAAACCTAAAATTAAGTTGCCCCACCAAGCTTGAGATTTGTGTGGAAAAAAAAAGACAGTTATGAAAGAAGACAAATGCACAAGCAGGCTATAATTCTGGACAACAACAGTGAATAGTTTTAAATTGCTAAATTATTTTCAAAATAGTTTATGAGCCCAATGCAATTTTTAATCCAGCCTCCTGAAAAATTTATATTGAAATGGTATGAAAAGATTCTAAGGATCATCTGGCACAATAAACAGTGAAATGAGCCAAGGAAATTCTGAAGAGGAAGAGTAATTAGAGAGACCTTGTCGCATCACATTTTCTAACTTCATCCCATTCCCACTCCTGCTTCACTTCAAACCCCAATGGCTGAGAAGATGTGGAATAGGTATAAGAATCAGTATTTGCATCATTATAAAGAAATATTCTAGCAGAAAAACAACCCCCACCATTATCACTATCATTACCAACAACAACAAAACCCTTGATTTTATAAAGAATTTAAAATATGACCAATATGACCTTATGAATTAGTAGGGGCAATAGAAGGATTATTCAGTAAATGTTGCTGGTACAATTGTTTAAATATTTGAAAAATCTGTTTATATCCTAATTATATTCCTTATATGAGAGTAATTAAATACTTGAACATGAAGGAAAAAATTTAAACCAAGGGAAAAGATGAATATTTATTTAACTACATCTGAAAAGGAACTTTCTGAGCATAAACTAATAGAAGAAATCACAAAGGAAAAAATTGATTAATAAGACTACATAAAACTTAAAACCTTGTGTGCATAAAAAGTACCCCATAGATGGTTTCTGCCATGGGTTTAGAATGAAAGATTGATAGGACCTGACTTATATTTTGAAAAAAATCACTGTGATTGCTTTGTGAAGAATGGATTCTAAAAAGGCCAGAATTGGAAGCAAGTAGACTAATTAGCAAGGTATTGCAGTAATTTAGGAAAGAGATGATTCTAGCTTGGACTAGGGGATTAATGGAGATGGTTAAAGAAATAGGATAGTTACAAGGATATTCAGGGTCAGTAGAGGGTTTTAAAGATGTGGTAATGATTAAATATACTTATAACCTGGAGGAAAAGAGCCAAGAAGGAGGAAGATTTCAAAATTAGGAAAGTAAATACTTTTGATAGAGGAAAATATAGGAGGAAACGATAATTGGATGGTACACAGAGCACATCTAAATGAATAAGCTTTGATTGGAAGGAAGCATATGCCACTTGATGAAATGGTGAGAAAAAAGGATGGGTATAGGCTACTGTTATCTTTGTTGATGGCAGATTGAGAAAGTGAAGAAATCCATGCCTAAATACCTCTATTTTCTTTGTGGTGGGCAAGGGTGTGTTAGGGCCAAAGCCAGTTTCGTTGCAGAGTGACCTATGCAGTCACATGGGGCCCCTACTTAGAAGGGGGTTCTGCACTTGGAGTTTTGTACTCTGATTGCTATCTTGAAATTCTTGATCATTTTACTTTTGAATTTGTTTTGTAAGCAAATTCCAATTGGAAAGTGGAGCATGTGCTCTCATTTTGGAGTACTGGATCAGAAGTGACTCAACCCAGGCATGATTTTGCCTCCAGTTGCCTCCCCAGGTCTGATCCTTTCCTGTCCACTCCCCTGCCCAGTTACTGCTGCCACCCTCCATCACTGACAAAGGCACGGGTATGGCATGTTGAAGGGTGGGGGTCAGGTGTGCACATCCCGTTCCTTAAGCTGTGGGGCAGGGGACTGCGAAACTATGATTGTCTACACTCATACTGCTGTGAGTGTCCTGGGAGTATCTCTGTACCTAAGGGAGTGCTGCATTCTATAGTAATTAAAAGAACATCTCTAATGAGAACCTGCTGTGTAGCACAGGGAACTCTACTAAATGCTCTGTGGTGACCTGTATAGGAAGGAAATCTAAAAAAGAGGAGATAAATATATATACCTATAGCTGATTCATTTTGCTGTACAGCAGAAACTAACACAACATTGTTAGGAGACTATATTCCAGTAAAAATTAAAAGTAAAAAGAACATCTTGAGAAGTTGAGACAGAAACTGCGGAACAAAGAAAAATGCTTTTATCTTCCTTTCTGAATTTTCATCCTGCGTTTCCATCTTGCACTGGGCCCTGAAAATTATGGAGCCAGCGCTGATTATAGACCCTCTGGAAGACAGTTAGGGTTTGGAATAATGCCTCAGTGGAATGGGAGATGGAGTATGTAATAGGATCTCCAAGCAATGTTCATGCACTTGGATTGGCTCTAATTTAAACTGTAATGTATCATCTCTAGAAGCATTCAGCATCAATTTATTCATTCCTAGTGATTTCAGAACAAGTATGATGGAAATACAATACTGAAGTCAAGGAAGCAGTCTTTATGTGATTAATAAAGCTTTATAATGGAAGAGTCACTAAGCAAAGATTCCTTGAAAGTGTTGACCCTGACACTAAAAGTGAGAGTCCTCAAACTTCTGCAGTATTCACCTAGTCAACATTTTACATTTAGCTTTTCAAGGCTATGTGGTTTTGACTATTTCACCATCTCTGTGTGATTCTCTCCAGTTGTAGGGTAATGGAGGATACAGAATCTGTTCTGACTTTTGTAATATTTGTTCAGGCACTTCAGTGATTTTTGCATTAGGCATAGTTGAAAATAAAAAAACAGCATATCATAGCAAATTTCAGTCCCTTTTGCAAAGACCTAGGAAAGAAGCCCAACCACTGTAAGATCAGAAACATTTGCTCTGGTCCAGAAAGTCAATAACTCATTTGAAACATACATTTTTCTTTTAATCTTAAACTAGAAAGCTCCACTAAGATCATAAAAGTTTACTTGCTTGAGTGAAGCAGCAGCATTTTGAGAGGAGGTAAGTATAAACATTAATTTGAGACTTGCAAGCTAACATTAGATTTTGCTTTTTGTTTGAGGCCATGTATGGGTTTCACTTTGCCTCAGGTCCCTTTAGATTGAGGAAGATAAGGTATAAAAATGCAATTTCTCAGTGATGTTACTCTGAACTACTTTATTATGCAGTTAGCTGTTTGGCCAGCAATGTGTTCAATGACCTGCCTGTGCACACAAACCTCCTTTTTTGCTTTTCTATGAAGACATTAGTTTCCATGACTCGAGACGAAAAATATTATCAAATGGGAAGTGTTTAGTGCCTCTGAGAAGCTATTTTTTGGTCTCACTTGAGTTGTTAGGCAATAGGCTTGCATCTCAAAAAACTGGCCCTTACCAAGGAGAACAGTAGTTCAAGCTACAAATAGATTGAGTATTCACTGCTTGAAGCTGCTCTCCATCAATATTCAATTCATAAACGAAGGCAATACAGTAAGTTGTGTTACATTTGGGGTCTTTGGTCTCAGTCCCCTACCAATTGTGTATCTGTATACATGTATATATACATGTATATCTCCTGCTTTGGGACAAGTACATCAAGCTGTTACATAAGACATGAGGAATTTAATATTAAGGCAAACTTGATTGTAGTTCTTTTCCAACTTTTTATCCTAGTGCAAGTACCTGGGTCTCTACCTGGTCCCTAAGACTTTTCTGATAAGCTACCAAATCTTGAGGGATGGATACCCTGCCTTGTTCTTGTCCATTCTGACCCCAAGCTATATCCCTATGACTGAAGCTGTTACCAGCTACCAGACTTTCCTTGGTGCTACCTGCCAGCTTAGATCTTTGAATACCATGCTCCTTAATACCTTGTGGTTGTACTCTTACATTTGAGAAATTGTTTTATCCATTAATATCACTGTGTCAGCAGCTCATCCATGCCATGTGACTGTGATTTTATTTGCTTGGAGGGCATGTTTCTTCTGTGTGGCAGGGTCTATTCCCATTACTTGACATTTTATCAGTTTCCCACAGTCTGCAGCACGCCAATGTGCCCTATATTTGTTAATCCTTTGGTTCTTAGTTCTGTCACAGGAAAAGACAGAACAATACACAGAAGTGTCATCAAAAGACTGTAGATTCTAGGAATTCCCTGGTTGTCCAGTGGTTAGGACTCAACACTTTCACTACTGTGGCCCGGGTGCAATCCCTGGTCAGGATCTCACAAGCTGTGTAGTGTAATCAAAAAGAAGGAGAAAAAAAGACTGTAGATTCAGTTGCTTTGAACTTGTAGGACTTTAGAAGACCATATTTTTTTCAGGGAAATGTTTCTAAGGGAAATAAAGGTGAAATCAGTATTTTGAGAAAGGCAGAGAGAATGAATTTTGCAAGTTTAGAGATAGTAGAGTGAAGTAATTAGAAATATTTTAGCTGGTTGGAAATCAGTGAAAAACATTGAGAAATATTTTAAGGACAAAAGGGAGAATTTCTTGTAAAGAGATATTTCAAGGAACTTATTGGTGCAAATGCAGCTCATCTTGAGGAAGGGACTCTTGTCATCTCTGACATTTATTTTTACTTATATATCTGCTTCATTCTCTGAAGATAAGTCTTGGGTGCTCAGGGCTGGTGCATCGGGATGACCCAGAGGGATGAAATCAGGAGGGAGGTGGGAGGGGGGTTCTGGAAGGGGAACACATGTATACGCATGGCGGATTCATGTAAATGTATGGCAAAATCAACACAATGATGTAAAGAAAATAAATAAATATATTAAAAAAATAAAATGATGGAACAGAAAGAATGATATTTTCAAAAGCAAACATACAGTGGACCATGTAACTCCCTGCTTTAAAACCCTCCAATGGATTTCCATTGCACTTAGAATAAAATCTAAAGTCCTTAACATGCTCTACGAAGTCCACTGTTATCTGGTCCCTACCTCATTCTCTAATCTTATTTCCTATGACTACTTCTTTATTCCTTTGACTTTGTAGATAATCTGGATTATTTTGGAGTCTTTATATTTTCTGATTCCTTTACTCCTTATTATATTGCCCTGTCCTACTTTTTCTCGAAGTTACTTCCTGGAGTTATGCTGTTCATGAATTTATCTATTTATCATCCAGTACCATCTCAGTTGTGAGCTGAGCCAGGACATTGCCTGTCCTTTTCACTCTTGTAGCTCCAGTACTTAGAATTATGTGTGACCACATATTAGGAACTCAATAAACAATTACTATACCAATTAAAAGGTCAAGATGATTCAACATTGAGAGTCAGACATCAGCTGAATGACCTGATTTAAGAGAGAAGAAAAGGCATAAACAATATTAATGTTATTTAAAATATGCAATGTTTAACAATAAGCAGTAAATAACAAGTCATAACAACTCATTTTTTGAACACTTTCTGGCACCATTCAAAGAACTTTAATCTGTGTTAACTCATTTAATCCTCTCAATAGCCCTATGAGGTAGATGTCATCATGATCCACATTTTACATTTGTGGAATAGAAAGCATGAAAATGTTAAGTGACTTGCCCAAGGTCAAACAGCTAGTAAAGAGAAAGCTGGGATTCAGGATATAGATCTAAATAATCTGAGTCCACAAAGAATACACTTAATTATGAATGCATATTGCCTTCCTTCGTTGCACAGCAACTCAACAAAACAAACTGGATTCTGAAGCATATTCTTCTTCATACATTCTCTAGCCAGAGGTATATCTAAGAGCTAAATATGTAAGCACTAACTTAAAGGTTGGAATAAATAAGTAGACCCAAGGGCAAATCAAAGTTTGTGAGAGGTGGAAATCAGGCTGTTCTCAACAAAAATTTAAAAAATTCAAAAATTGAATTGACCAACTTTAGGAACAGTCAAAATAAAATCACTGGAAGTAAAATGTGAAGGTGGATTTCATTTACTGTCACTAACTGGTGGTCTTTCAGCATGAAATACACAACACTGTTTAAAAAACCCTGTGTGTGAGAGGGAGTGTTCATACTCCACTACTTCTTCATAGTTTGTCTCAAAAAAGGGCAATATTACATTCTTCTGCATTTATAAGCATTTATCCAACCAGTGGAAGGTCTTTTTTTCATAGAGAACAAAATTGGTGTCATAAAATAATTACTGAAGTATAGATGTTGAGGTTACTCTGGTATACAACAAACCTCAGACCAGAAAAAATAGAAAATGTTTATCTTAATGACAAGTGAAAGGGATACAGAACCATCCAATCCTAAGGACAGGTGAAAGAGATACAGAACCACCCATTAAGAGGACATTAAATTGGAAATCTTGACTCTTACTGTGAAATGTTGAATACTTTTTTTTAAACAGTGTGTGTTGTTTGCCACAAGATGGCAGTTAAGCAGTTGTCATTTGAATATGGCAAAGGTAGGTAGGCAGTGTTGTGCAGAAATCCTTTTTATCTCTAATGAAGTACAAATTGAATTTCAAATTTTGCTCTGTCAGTATACACATTTGTAAAAACCATGGTACATAGGAACCTGCCATCAAATATTAATATATAGAGAGCTAAGATTTGGGGGGTTTATAGATTTTTAAAGTTATTGGTAGAATGGTATTGATTATTAGCCAAAAAGTCCTGAATAAGGCTTATTAAAGTCAAATCAAACACAGAAAGCACAAGCTATATAAAAAGCTATGCTGCAATCTTGGAGAAGAATGGAAATGTATAGTTTAGATGAGGGAACCAAGCTTTATTACAGCTAATTAATCATCCCAGCAATGATGCTCTTCTTGGTTGTTGAATCAACTATCCAGTAAACCACATTAATCATTAAGGGAGCCATACCATGAGAGGAAAGCCATTTTAGAAAAGTCTATTAGGCACAAAACATTGCTCTTTGAGCTCAGCCTTCTCTATGAAATCCTTTCTCATTTCCTCTGAATTCCTATCACATCTGCTGCCCAAACCATTCCCTTTAGGCAGTGTTTGGAACTATGGTATACCTATGTCTTTTGAAATTTTATCTTTTAGATTATAAAGTCCTTATGGGTAACAAGTCTATTTTACTTTTCTATGCTAAACATGTGGCTTACCTGGCAGAGTGCTCAGTTACAGAATGGTCATGTAGCATGGACAGTACAGTAGAAAATTTAGAAGTGTGGACCCTGGAGCTGTCCTGCCAGGCTTTATACCCCATCTCTGTGTAAGCTTAAGTTATTTAATGTCTCTGAGCCTTAATCTTTCTCAAATGTTAAATGATTAGCAGTTAATATAACTAAAACATTTTAAATAGTGCCCGATGTGAACTAAGTTCTTTATTATTCTTTGCTATCAATGATTTATGTCTTGGAGAGGCCTCATATGAGAGGCCCAGGTTGTTTCTTGAGTTAGTTGCCTACTGGTAGAGTGATTAATCTTGGTACTGGGAAACCAACTACTCTCAACTGATAAGCCCTCTGGTCATAATGACGCTGAGTGATGTTTCCTTAAAGGACAGAGAGTTTAGTTGTAAGTACCTGGAAGTCCCATAACCTGTTCTATAAGCAGTAGTTTCTCCTTCCAGGAAGGAAGTTTTCTCTATATTGGAATTTACAGAGTTCTCTTAATATGGAGAGTCCTGCTCTCCAATGGTGAGGTATGTTGTTTTGTAATGTGGTCAGCTTTGCTGAAGTGCTGGTCCAGTATTGTCTCTTGAACTGTGTCTGGTTCTAGTCATATGATGGAATGGGTTAGGGGAGAGGATTGGTGGTAATGGAAGGTATTCAGTATTTGTTGACTTTTTTAAGCCTTGTGGTAGGAACTTTCACATACAATATCATATGTAATTGTCACAATTACTAGTCACATTTTACAGCCAAGGAATCTGAGATTCAGAATGGTGTGTAACTTTCTCAAGATCATATAACTAATGTCTTACCATGAAATACCATACAATCATAGATATTGTATGATAGTGGAACCAGCATTTTAATCAACACTTCTAGCTAAAGACAGATAATTCTTAAATTTCTTATATATTACCATGGGAAAGGTGAGGACTTTTATCCTGTTCTAATAAGTGATGCTAGCTCTTCCATTACTTAAAAGCAATATACCAGTCTAAGCAATGACTGAGGCTAATCTGATCAGTTTGCTATGCAATGAATTCATACTCATGCCCCATGATAGGTGTATGTGTGTGTGTATATACACCTATCATGAGAGAGAGAGAAAGAGAGAGAGAGAGAGAGAGAGAGAGAGAGAGAGAGAGAGAGAGAGAAATATACCTCATCTTCTTTATCCATTCATCTAGTGATGGACATTTAGGTTGCTTCCATTTCATGGCTATTGTAAAATTAGTGTTTTTGTATTCTTTTGAAAAATATCCAGAAGTGGAATTCCTGGATCATATGGTCGTTCTCTCTATTTTTAATTTTTTCAGAAACCTCCATTATGTTTCCTATAGTGGTTGTACCAATTTTCATTCCCACCAGGAGTGCACAGGGGTTTGCTTTTCTCCACATCCTTGCCAACACTTGTTTATTTTCTTTTTGATAGTAGCTATTCTGACCAGTGTAAGACAATATCTCACTGTGGTTTTGATTTGCAGTTCCCTGATGATTAGTGATGATGATTATCATTTCATGCGTCTGTTGGCTGTAAGTATGTCTTCTTTGAAGAAACGCCTACTCAGGTCCTCTGCTCTTTTTTTACTTGGATTGTTTTTTGGATATTGAGTTGTGTGATTTCTTTGTATAATTTGGATATTAGCCCCTTATCAGATATATCATTAGCAAATATTTTCTCCCATTCAATAGGTTACTTTTTTGTTTTGTTGATAGTTTCATTCACTTTGCAAAAGCTTTTTAATTTGTTGTAGATTCGTTTAACTTAGCTTTTGTTGCCCTTGCCTGAGGTGACAAAAAATTTTTTGATAAGACTAATGTCAAAGATCATACTGCCTATTTTTTCTCCTGAGAGTTTTATGGTTTCAGACCTTACATTTAATTCTTTAATCTATTTTGAGTTTATTTTTATATGGTCCAGTTTATTTTTATATTGTCCAATAAGTTATTTTCTTATATAAGAAAATAGTCTAGTCTGATTCTTTGCATGTAGCTGTCCAATTTTTCCATCACCATTTATTAAAGAGGCTATCTTTTCCCCATTCGATATTCTTGCTTCATTTGTCAAAAATTAATTGACTGTGTAAACATGGGCTTATTTAAAGATTAATTGACTACATAAGCTTGGGTTTATTTGGACTTTCTATTTTGTTCCATTGATCTATGAGTTTGTTTCTATGCTAGTACCATATGTTTTTTGATTATTATGGTTTTGTAATAATAATTTTACCTCCAGCTTTGTTCTTCTTTCTCAAGATTGCTTTGGCTATTTAGGATCTTTTATGCTTCCATAAATATTTTAGGGTTATTTTTTCTAGTTATGTGAAAAATTTCATTGGCATTTTGATAGGAATTGCTTTGAATTATAGATTGCTTTGGGTAAGATGGGCATTTTAGCATTAATTATTCCAATTCATGAACATGGTATATCTTTCCATTTATTTATGTTGTCTTCAGTTCTTTCATTGATGTCTTATAGTTTTCAGAGTACAAATCTTTCACCTCATTGGTTAAATTTATTCTTAGGTATTGTATTCTTTATGATGCAATTGTAAATGGGATTGTTTTCTTAATTCCTCTTCTGATTGTTATTAGTGTATAGAATCGCTATATATTTCTCTATATTGTTTGTATCCTGAAACTTTACTGAAGTTATTTATTAGTTCGAATAGTTTTTTGGTGGGGTTCATAGGGTTTCTATATATAGTATCATGTAATCTTTAAATAGTGTCAATTTTACTTCTTTGTTTCCAATTTGAATTCCTTTTATTTCTTTTTCTTCTCTTGCTGCTGTGTCTAGGACTTACAATATTATTTTGAAAAAAAGTGATGAGAGTGAGCATCCTTCCCTTGTTCCTGATCTTAGAGGAAATGCTTTCAGCTTTCCACCATTGAGTGTGATGTTAGCTGTAGGTGTGTTGTCAAAGTGTTAGTTATTCAGTCTTGTCCGACTCTTTGTGACCCCATGGAATGTAGCTTGCCAGGCTCTTCTGTCCATGGAATTCTCCAGGCAAGAATACTGGAGTGGATAGCCATTCCCTTCTCTAGGGTGTGCCATATATGGCCTTTATTATGTTGAGATACATACCCACTTTGTTAACAGTTTTTTTTTTATTGCTAATAGATGTTGGATTTTATTGAATGCTTTTCTGCACCTATTGAGATGATCATATAATTTTTATCCTTCATTTTGTTAATGTGGTAAATCACATTGACTGATTTGTGAATATTGAACCATCCTCACATTCTTGGGAAAAATTCTACTTGATCAAGATGTTTGATCCTTTTAATGTATTCTTGAATTTGGTTTGCTGATATTTTGCTGAGGATTTTTAGCATCTATGTTCAGGAATCTTGCCCTGTAATTTTTTGTTTTTTTGTGTATCTTTGTCTGGTTTTAGTATCATAGTAATGCTGACCTCACAAAATGAGTTTGGAAGCCTTCCTTTCTCTTCAGTTTTTTTGGGATAATTTGAGAACGATAAGTATTAAGTCTTCAGTTCAGTCGCTCAGTCAGGTCTGACTCTTTGTGACCCCATGGACTGCAGCATGCCAGGCTTCCCTGTCCATCATGAATTCCCAGAGCTTGCTCAAACTCATTGTCCATTGAGTTGGTGATGCTCTGTTGTTCCCTTCTCCTCCTGCCTTCAATCTTTCCCAGCATCAGGGTCTTTCTTATCCAGTGAGTCAGTTCTTCATATCAGGTGGCCAAAGTATTGGGGCTTCAGTTTCAGCATCAGTCCTTCCAGTGAGTATTCAAGGCAGATTTCCTTTAGGATTGAGTTGTTTGATCTCCTTACAGTCCAAGGGACTCTGAAGAGTCTTCTCCAACACCTCAGCTCAAAAGCATCAATTCTTTGGCTCTCTCACATCCATACATGACTACTGGAAAAAAACATAGCTTTGAGTAGACAGACATTTGTTGGCAAAGTAATGTCTCTGCTTTTTAATATGTTGTCTTAGTTGGTCATAGCTTTTCTTCTAAGGAACAAGCATCTTTTAATTTCATTTTAAAGTCTTCTTTAAGTGTTTGGTAAAATTCACCTGTGAAGCATTCTGGTCCTCCACTTTTGTTTGTTGGCAGTTTTTTGATTACTGGTTAAATTTTATATTAATAATTGGTCTTAGAATTATTGTAATATGTTCCTTCCTCTGGTCTTTTTTCTCTCATTTCCTCCCAGTATAGTTTCACTGTTACTTATATGGAGGAAGAGGCTATCCCCAGTGCTTACCATAGTGATTATATACAATAGATTTTCAAATATTGAGAGGAAATAGTTGTAGGGGATGTCAAATTAGTTTAATTTGTTGCATGCTATGAGATATTGGTGTCTGTTTTCTAAGGAACTGGTAGCTAAAAAATTGATAATCTCCATTAACTCCTAATGAGTTATACTTGAAATAATGAAATAATCATTATCTAGCAAATTAATTGGTCAAAACCAGATAAATTATTCTCCCACAGTTTGAGGGACATAAATCATGTTGAGCCACTTTGCTACCATTTTCACCTCTGAAGAGCTGTCTCATGCTGCTGCTGCTGCTAAATCACTTCAGTCGTGTCCGACTCTGTGCGACCCCATAGACGGCAGCCCACCAGGCTCCCCTGTCCCTGGGAGTCTCCAGGCAAGAACACTGGGAGTGGGTTGCCATTTCCTTCTCCAATGGACTGTCTCATAGAAGTGCATTTATCCAAGCACCTCCCTTAGATGCTCAAATGAGGTAGCACATATGTAACAGTTTAACCTCAGTTATCAACTCATATTGGTGTCTGTTTTGATTGAAAGTCTCCTGTTAATATCAGCAATCTACATTCTTAACCATCTCCTCTTCCCATGCCTGCCCTTGGTTTCTCCAGATGGATACAGACTAATTGAAATGTGAAGGAAATTTTCCAAGAGTTTTTTTTTTATTGTTTTTGTCCATGAATCGCCAGCTGTGGTAAACAATTTGTGTTAATGAAAAATATTTACATTGTTACATACATCTAAACACTTCTAAAAAATGATTTCTTTCTGAAACAGGATGGCTAGTGTTAGAATTATTTCCAAAATGGAAAAGGAAAGCATTTTTAGAAATAGAAGGTTTTTTAAAATTAATTTATTTATTTCAGTTGGAAGCTAATTAATTTACAATACTGTAGTGGTTTTTGCCATAAAATGACATGAATCAGCCATGGTTTTACATGTGTTCCCCATCCTGAACCCCCTTCCCCCCTCCCTCCCCATTGTATCCCTCTGGGTCATCCCAGTGCACCAGCCCTGAGCACTTGTCTCATGCATCGAACCTGGACTGGCGATCTGTTTCATATATGATAATATATGTGTTTCAATGGGAATATAAGGTTTTTTTAAAAGAGGTTTTTTAATTATTTATTTTTTCTTTACTTTATTGTGTTGGTTTTGCCATACACTGACATGAATCCACCATGGGCACACATACGCTCCCCCTCCAGAACCCCCCTCCCCCTTCCCTCCCAATTCCCTCCCCCTGGGACACCCCAGTGCACCAGCCCAGAGAATCAACCCTGGGCTGCCGATTGATCTCACATATGATAATTAACATGTTTCAATGCCATTCTCCCAAATCATCCCACCCTTGCCCTCTTCCACAGAGTCCACGAGTCTGTTCTACACATCTGCGTTCCTTTTGCTGTCTCGCATGCAGAGTTCTCGTTACCATCTTTCTAAATTCCATATATATGTGTTAGTATACTGTATTGTTGTTTTTCCCTCTGGTTTATTTCACCCTGGACAATAGGCTCCAGTTCTGTCCACCTGAGCAGAACTGATTCAAATGAATTCTTCTTCAATGCTGAGTAATATTCCATTGTGTATATGCACCACAGCTTTCTTATCCATTTGTCAGTTGATGGGCATCTAGGTTGCTTCCATGTCCTGGCTATTGTAAACAATGCAGCGATGAACATTGGGGTACATGTGTCTCTTTCAATTCTGGTTTCCTCGGTGTGTATGCCCAGCAGTGGGATTGCTGGGTCATATGGCAGGTCTATTTGCAGTTTTTTAAGGAATCTCCACACTGTTTTCCACAGTGGCTGTACTAGCTTCCATTCCTACCAACAGTGTAAGAAGGTTCCCTTTTCTCCACATCCTCCCCAGCATTCACCGCTCGTAGATTTTTGGATTGCAGCCTTTCTGACTGGTGTAAAGTGGCACCTCATTGTGGTTTTGATTTGCATTTCTCTGATAATGAGTGATGTTGAGCATCTTTTCATGTGTTTGTTAGCCATTTTTATGTCTTCTTTGGAGAAATGTCTGTTAAGTTCTTTGGCCCACTTTTTGATTGGGTCGTTTATTTTTCTTGAATGGAGCTGCAGGAGTTGCTTATATATTTTTGAGATTAATTGTTTGTCTGTTGCTTCATTGGCTATTATTTTCTCCCATTCTGAAGGCTGTCTTTTCACCTTGCTTATAGTTTCCTTTGTTGTGCA
>ML660651.1:154944-199047 GCA_007570785.1 Antilocapra americana | reverse complement strand
GAGAGTTTAACTGTTTGTTTTAAATGCTTCTTTTATATTTTAATTTCTACAATGAGAGTGTGCTATATTTGAAATTTATCTAAATATATGCATGTGGATAAGTTATAGATGTAGTGAAAGTGGTGCTGAGTCAATGAGGTTAGCAGCATAGGATTTTAAATATGACAGATCTTGGTTAATATTTCACCTGTACTATTTATTGATTATATGGCCTTGGGCAGTTACCTAACGTCATTTGTAAAATGAAGGTAATAATACCTACCTTGGAGAATTACTGAGAAACTGTGATAGTGTATGTAAAATGCTCTGCGTAGAACCTAGCACAGAAGGATATCCAATTAATGGTTAGTTATTATTTGGATTATTTTTTAAATATTTATTTATTTATTTTTCTTTACATTATTGTGTTGGTTTTGCCATACATTGACATGAATCCACCATGGGTACACATGTGTTCCCCTTCCAGAACCCCCCTCCCACCTCCCTCCCGATTCCATCCCTCTGGGTCATCCTGGTGCACCAGCCCTGAGCATAGTACTATATACTTTTTCAAGTTCTTTCAAACTTTATTTTATTCAAATGTCTTAACAATCTTGAAAAAAAAGTCAAAACCAATGGGAGAGTTTTCAAGGCTTTTGGCACTTTTTCCTACTGGAATGGTCCCTGATGTAGACATGCACCTGCTTTCAGGATGCCTACCATTTCTATTTCCAGTTTTGTCTAGCGAGATCTTAGCCTTTACCTTCAGACTTATCAAGTTGCAATATGTCAGTTTGAAAATGGTGACCTCTGAACTCACATGTCATTATATCTTTCAGGTTATATCCTTGAAGTATTTTTCATGTTTCTGAAGAAAATAAAAATCATTTCGAATCAAGAGGTTTTAGACATCTACAAAGAGAAAGCCCAAATTTAGTCTCAACGGTAAATACTTAGGTTCATTGTGAGGAGGTAGGTATAAGGGTCCATTTAAGTGGCATCCACAGAAAGCCATATTAACCTAGATCTAATAAGGCATACAAAAATAAAAGCTCTGCTAATATTAAATAAAACAAACTCTAGAAAAGGCAGCAGCTATCATTCTATTCTTGCCTTTTGTAGACTTAGATTTTATGCATTTATTCCCTTTTTTTTTACCCTTAAGAAAACTTCCTTCCTACCCTTAGAAATTTCACTTGTGCAAAAGGACTTGAATCAGACTGATAATTCTCTAAGCATTACCTAAAGGACTTTCTAAAATACAGATTGCTGAGCACCAGCCCCCAAATTTCTGATTCATTTGGGAACTACTACTAACAAGTTTCCCGATGCTACAGATTTTGTGGGTTCAGGAACTATACATGGAGAACACCTGAATTCAAATAAGGAAAGGTCACAGAGATTTTGTATTTTTAGCTAACTAGAGGACAGAATCTGATGTTTATTCACCTACAGCATGGAGCTTGTTTATCTACCTATTGCATAATGACTTGGCAAATGGAAGTTTAAGCTATCAGTTCAATGGACAGTTTAATTTCTGCTCTTTTTCAGGCACTATGTTAGGTGTTAGAGATATAGCATTAACAAATTAGACAAGTCTAATGGACCTCCCAGAGTTTTCATTCTAGTAAGGAGTTACAGACAACAAAAAAATATTGAAATGTACCAGATAATGATAAATTCTATGAAGAAAAGTAAAATCAAGTAAAGGGATAGAAAGTGACAGGGGTGGGTACTAATTTGTAAAAGGTGGTCTAGGGAAACTCTTTGAAGAAGGGACATTGAATAAAGACTCGAAAGAAAAATGAAGTAAAAGAGTAAACCATGAAAATGCCTTGGGGTAAAGCTTTGTAGGTAGAGAAATGGACAGGCCCTGAGATTTATTTTCAATGTTTCTGTCACTGTGGCTAGTGAAGACTGAACAGTGAATGAATGATGAATGACAGGAAATCAGGTCAGTGTGTTAACAGGAGCCTGGTCACATAGAGCCTTGCAGGCTATCATAAGGACTGGATTTTACTGTGAACAAGATGAGACTTGAGCAATACAAAAAAAATTAGACAATATTTGGAAGATAGCTTGAATCTGTCATTTTAATTTATATGACTTCATATTGTGTTTAGATAGTCATTTATGGCATTAAATTATGAAAATCACAAATTTCCCATTGTTATTCTTTTCCCCCAGGACAATGCTAGGCAAATTATAAGTTTAACTTTTCATTTATCCAAAAAAATTGTTGAAGGTGAATGAAACAGATACCATTTTTCCCTAGGATGGTTGCTGTCATGTTTCTGAAATTTCTTTAATTTGCTTACTGTCTTTTCTGACGCTTGTTTATTTTTTCCCACTGTATAGCATGCACTGAAGAGCTTACAGACCTTAACTGGAATTTTTTCTCCTAGGCAATAGCAACAGCTATCTTGTCTTTTCCCCAAGGGATCTGAAAACTTGTACCATAAGAAAATGTACATTAGCTTTTTTCAAATACAGGGAACAGAGAATTCTGATAAGCTTGGAGATATCCTAAAAGGACAAACTCCTCTGTGAGTGAATCAAATAATTAAAATGTGAATATTCCACTTTAAAGTTTTACTCTTCTGATGCCCATTGATTATATAACATTTTTTGAGTTTAAAGATAAATTGATGAAGTCAAAAAGACAAATATTGTATTATTTCACTTATATGAGGTAGCTACAGTAGTCAAATTCATAGAAACAGAAAGTAGAATGATAGTTGCTAATGGCTGTGGGAGAGGGGAATGAGGAGCTGTTTTTAATGTGCATAGAATTTTGATTTTGCGTGATGAAAACTTCTGGACATTGGTTGCATGACAACATGAATATACTTAACACTATTGAAATGTGTGCTTAAAATGGTTAAGATGGTAAATTTTATATTATATATTTTACTATATTTAAAAATAATAAACTAGTTGAATCTAATAACACCAGTGGTGAAAATGAACTAGTAATATAATTCTTGGCAGAATGATAAATCAAAATCAAAATATAGATCAGATCATATCCCCTATATAGACTTCCATTTAGATCAATTCAGTAGACAGTTACTATCTATTATGTATCTGGCAAAAGGCGAGTTGCTATAGATACAGACAGGAGTAAAATGATTAATTTTTCCCACTAATAACTTGGAGCTTAGTTGAGAGAGACAGCATTCATGAACAACAGCAAACATAGAATGTTATTAATGTTATACTATACATCTGACCAGAGAACTTTGGAAACCTTGTAAGATAATGAAGGTATAAAAAAAGGTGACTCCTAAATTTCGTTTTGAAATGTGAGTTTTCATGTTGGACTAGGGAATGAAGATATTGTGGAAATAGCAAGAGAAGTAAAATAAGAAGTGGAGCCTGAAGATGTGACTTGAATTTCTGCAATCTTGTGATAAAACTTTAATGGATGATGAGTTGCTTCTTACAGATGAGCAAAGAAAGTAATTTCTGGAGATGGAATCGACTCTTGGTGAAGAGGCTGTGAAGACTGTTGAAATGACAACAAAAGATTTAGAATCATACATAATCTTAGTTTATAAAGCATCAGCAGGGTTTGAGAGGATTGATTCCAATTTTGAAAGAAGTTAGGCTGTGCGTAAAATGCTAGTAAACAGCATTACATACTACAGAGAAACTGTGCATGAAAGGAAGAGTCAAGTGATGCAGCAAACTTTATTTTTGTCTTACTCTAAGAAATTGTCACAGCCACCCCAACCTTCAGCAACCACCACAGTGAGCAGTCAGTAGCCACCAACAATGAGGCAAGACCCTCCACCAGCAAAAAGATTGTGACTTGCTGAAGGCTCAGATGATGGTTCACAGTTTTTAGCAGTAAAATATTTTAAAATTAAGGTATTTACATTGTTTTTTTAGACATAATGATACTGCACACTTAATAGATTACAATATAGTTTGTGCCTTGCTTTATTAAATTTGTGCTTTATTGTGGTGACCTGTGGTCTGGAACCCAACTCTCAATATTTCCAAGGTGTGTTTGTACTCAAGTTAGGTAGGTTTCAATGGTGGAGGCAATATAACATTGTAGTTCTGAGATGAGATAGATCAGGTTTAAGTTCTGGCTGTGTAATACTCTATTCATGTAATTTATTCAGGTAAGTTACTTAACCTCCATATATTTCAGTTCTTTCAGGTATAAATTGGAGGTGATCATGGTGTTGAACTCATGGTGTTATTGAAGGCTAATGTGAGATAATTAATATAAAGAACTTAGTGCATGGTGAACAATAAGTGTTCCAAAAGAGGTTTATGTTTGCCCATATTAACAATGAATATGTAGGTTTTGTCTCAATCACAATGATTGATTTCTGGGGTTTGCACTGACGCTTGTTTTTGTGTTTGCCATAAACAGTCTCATTTCTCTATATATTGCCAAGCAATCCATTTTATCCTTACTTTATGATCTCACTCATTAAATGAATAAGCAAAAAGATAAAAATAAAACAGGAAGATAATTTTTTGATATTAACTCAAGTCTGAACTTGAGTCAACCCATGAACTTCCGAGATGACTCTTAGAATTTTTAGCAGTCAATAAGTGTGTCATTTCAGATGCTAGGTCTATGCCTAGTTTCTTTTTAGGATCAGACAGTTGTTTCACTCAGTTTCTGGTTGAGGATTGAAATGTCTTTTGAATGGTGGGGTAGGCAACAGGTGAGGGAATTCCCCTCACAAAGGTCACCAATATCCATTCATTCATGTCCAGTGGGGTCTAGTGAATACTTGTCCAACTGTATTTATGACTAAAAAGTAATGATACATATGTCCAAATGATGCTATCTCATTGGAAAATGTATACCTAGTTCAGTAGTCGTGGCATCATCCAAATTATTTTTAGAACTTGTCACTTTGTATTGTCTTCAAGGACATTTGCTCCTTCTCCCTTTTTCTCTTGCAGATGCATGCACATATACCCACACCCAGATGTTATTTCATGTTATTGAATAATATTAAACTCCAAATGGTAATACATGGCAAGATTACTTTATTAATACTCTTCATCAAATTTATTACTATTTGACATAGTCATGCATCTTTAAGAGTCCCTCTCAGCTCCAAGAAGGAAGCCAAGATATATAAACAAGTTACACATGAAAGATAAGTTCCTGCCAAGACAGTTTCTAAGTCTGCTACTTATAATAAGAACTTAATTCCACCCATATCTGTGTGCTGAGCTCACAGTCCTTATATCATCTTGATTAGACTTAGGGCGGAGGTTGTAATGTCGTCATCATCATCATCTCAGCTTTGAAGATTAAAATATTTTTTCCTAGGGATCAAATTCCCCCTCAAGTATATGAATATTTTCCCATGAGGAAATCCAAAAGAACATGCTGTAGGAACTGTTCACCAACTGATACCATTAAGTGAGGCAAGCTACAGTGTGAGAGAAAATATTTGTAATCTATCAACCTGGCAAAAAATTTTTATTTGGAATGTATAAATATCTTCTACAAATCAAAAAAGAAAAAGGGCAAACCAAAAGAGCAACGGGGCAAAAGAGCTGAACAGACACTTGATAAAAGAAAGTATCCAAATAAGCAATAAACATATTAGAGGATGCTCAAACCAGTCAATCCTAAAGGAAGTCAATCCTGAATATTCATTGGAAGGACTGATGCTGAAGCTGAAGCTCCAATACTTTGGCCCCCTGATGTGAAGTGCTGACTCATAGAAAAGACCCGGATGCTGGGACAGATTGAAGGCAGGAGGAGAAGGGAACAACAGAGGATGAGATGGTTGGATGGCATCACCGACTCAGTGGACATGAGTTTGAACAAGCTCTAGGAGGTGGTGAACAGAGAAGCCTGGCGTGCTGCAGTCCATGGGGTTGCAAAGAGTTGAACATGACTGAGCGACTGAACAACAACAACAACATCATTGGTCACTGGGTGCATGCTAAGTCACTTCGGTAGTGTCCAACTCTTTGTAACCCTATGGACTGTAACCCACCAAGCTCCTTTGTCCAAGGGATTCTACAGGCAAGAATCACTGGAGTGGGTTGCTGTGCCCTCCTCCAGGGGATCTTTCCAATCCAGGGACTGAACTGCAAAATAGGACCACAACAAAATATTGGTATACAATATTATGGTTAAAAATTAAATTGGATGAATAATACCACCTTGGTGAGAATGTGGAACAATGGGAACTCTCACACATTGCTAGTGGAAGTATAAACTACTATGTCACTTTTGAAAAATATTTGGTAGTATTTAAATATTTAAAAATTATGGTAAAATATACATAACATAAAATTTACTATCTTAATCATTTTTAAATGTACACTTCAGTGGTATTAAGTACATTAACATTGCTGTACAACTATTTCCACTATCTATCTCCAGAACTTTAATCTTGCAAAACTGAAACTCTGCATCCATTATACAACAACTCGCTATTCCTCCCTCTCCCCCAGCCTCTAGCAACTAACATTCTACTTTCTGTCTCTATGAAGTGAAATTATATACTATTTGTCTTTTTGTGACTACCTCATTTCATTTAGCATAATATGCTTAAGTTTCATCAGTGTTGTGGCATGTCAGAATTTCTTTTTAAGGCTAAGATTTCATTGTGTGTATGTACCAGATTTTGTTTATTTATTTGTCTGTTCATGGACAGTTGAGTTACTTCCATTCTTTGACTCTTGTGAATAATGTTGCTATGAACATACGTGTACAAATATCTGTTCAAGATTCTGCTTTTAGTTCTTTTGGGTTGGTAGTGTTTTTGTTAAAAAGCTAAATACCTTTCTATAACCTAACAATTCCACTTGTGTATGAGGAATGCTTATGTCAATAAGAAAATGTGCAATAACATGCGGTATTAATAATGTATTAATTATAACATGTGATATTAATAATAAATGTGGTATTATTCATAATCACTCTACAATAGAAATAATCCAAATATCCTTCAGTAATAGAATATATACATAAACTGAGGTATAGCCACACTATATTATATTACATAGCAATAAACAGAACAAGAACATGGATTAATTAAAAAAAAATTTTGGCCATGCTGCAAGGCATGCAGGATCTTAGTTCCCAAACAAGGTTTTGAACCCACATCCCCTTCAGTGGGAGCACAGAGTCTTAACTACTGAACTGCCAGGGAAGTCTCAAGCATGTGTTACTTTAAAAACATGATGCTGAGAAAAGGACAAGATACCCAAGAGTATATAATGTGCGCTTTTACTTATAAAAAGTTCAAAAACTGTCAAAACTAGTCTATGTTGGTACTGCTTAGAAAAATGTTTTTTGTGTGGGGGAAATGTTCTGACTGGTAGTTAGCATAAAGGAGACTTCTGAGTTTCTTGAAATGTTCTGCATCTTGATTTTAGTGGTGCTTCTATGGCTGTACACACATGTACATTAAATTAGTCTGTATACTCAAGATTTGTACACTCTGCTGTGGTTATTCATCAGTTTAAAAGAGGAATCTGAGCACTTTGTTGAACAGCAGTGTCACTGAAATAAATCCACAAAGTGCTACTTTAAAGAGGCAATATGATCATATTGGTTCTTCCATGTTTATTAGAGACAAGAATATTACTTTATAGTCACTCCTATTGGGTCCTATCCATAGTCTGCAATCCAAGAAATAAAAACAAGTATATTTCTGGTGAAAATATCAGAACATGATGATTTAGGAACTTAACCTTGGGCTTTGGCCTTTGTAAAATACCAAGTAGTCTTTGTTAACTAATTTAATGCCTAGTATTACAGAATTCAGGAAACATTTTTAAGCACTCCCATCCATTGATTGTCTTTATTTTACCAGTAATTAAAACAAGTAAACCACTGCCTTTCACCCCCTTTAAGGTTGAGAGGTGACCATCTGAATTCTATTTAATGCTGCATTTTTGTTTGGTTATGGTTCAGAATATGTTCCTTTAATCATGAAATGGAGGATTGTTTTTAGATGCCAGATATCATATGCTATTCTAGACTCTTTCCAAATTGTGAACATTAATTTTTCTTGTATACCAGTCTTTCTTCAGCTGTTTCATTGATTTGGCTTTTTTCCCATAATTCACTAAGTAAAGAGTTAGCATTAGTCATTGTTTGTGAAGAACATTCAAGCTTCAAATCTCAATTTCCTACTAATAAATGTGGAGAAAATTAGTAGATATAAAGTTACAACACATCTTTTAACATGTGTTAACAATGTTAACATGCTACTTCAGATCTATATGGCATTCAGTTAGTGTTTTTTTAATTAATATTTAGAAAAAAAACAATTTTCTTACATGATGTACTTTCCAGGGAAAGGGAGAAAAGGCATGCAATAAATACCAACTTTCTTCTATCCCAGGTTATGAATTTTTGAGAAACAAAACAAAGACTAATATGGATATGTGATATCACCTTTACTGGGAAGTTCCAATTTGAGGATTAGTCTTTAGGCTTTGTATCCTAGTGGGCCTGGTTACTGATCCCCAGAATTAGGTAAATATACCCACCCAGTCTTAGACAGAACTGGATAGGGGTTGGCCTCCCTCCTGCAATTGTAACCACATGTATAATGTGTGATCTGGTTGTATGCTGACAAAGTAACACAAGTAATATACTATACTTTTTGAATTTCTGTCTTGTCTATGCTGTTTTTAATTGTAAAAATCAGAAGTGCTCATGTTATGATTTTCTGGAATGTAAGGTCATATGCATTAGATGCTACCATAGGAAATATGAGTACACTTCCCCAAAGATAATTTGGGAAAACAATAAGTTGCTTCCAAAATATAATTAATTTCTACATGAAAGCAAAACAAAGCTTTAAATTATACCCTCATTTTTCAAAAGAAGGAAAGAACAGTAATATTTGAAGAGTATATTCTATGAGCTAGATATTGGGTTCCAGAGACTTTTCATGGCTTATTTACAAAAATCTCATGAGGAAGGTGGCATGATTCCCATTGGATTAAAGAGAGAAAGTGAATAACATGAAGGTGACTACTAAGTGATGAAGCAGAATTTAAAACCAAGTGTGTCTGACTTCAGAGCCTATACTCTTTTTTTGTTGTTTGTTTTTGGTCAGGTTAAAAACATGGAATGTAAGATGGGGAATTTTTTTCCATAGCTTAGATGAAATTAGAAATTCCTGGCTTTATCAGCCACAGTTTATTGTCTATAATCAGGTATAATGTTATAGACTATTCTCTGGCAATTTTGGTGAAAATACTGCCCCCTAGACACCACTGACCTAGTCTTCCAGCAGCGGACCAGATCATATCAGACTAAATGACTCTGTGACGTCTGCCAAATTTGTCTCAAAGACTAAGGAAATTGTTGGCAATGACAAAGTACTGTCAAGATTTTGCCAAAGACAGTAGGTGCTAACTATCATATTACACTTAGGCCTTCCAGCCAAATGTTATAAATTCCCAACGTCTAGCCCAGTGCTTCCCAAAATATCCTAAAATATTTCTCAGAAGCATGGTAATGCCTTTTCTGGATCCCAGGGTTTTGGATAGATCTTTCAAGATTCCTAGGGCTTCCCTCATGGCTCATATAATAAAGAATCTGCCTGCAATACAGTTTGATCCCTGGATGGGGAAGATTCCCTGGAGAAGGGAATGCCTGCCCCCTCCAGTATTCTTACCTGGAGAATCCCATGGACAGATGAGCCTGGCAGGTTACAGACCATGGAGCTGCAAAGAGTCAGACATGACTGGGTGACTAACACTTTTCATTCTCTTTGAAAATGCATAGCGGCTTCTTCTTTGTTGCTTTCACTAATTGCCTCAAAGAATGCTAGAATTTTTGCCCTTGTGGGTAATTATAACTCATTTGAACTTAGAAAAAATACATAGAAGTATAGATGCTCTTGTGTTTTGAGCTCTAGTGGTATCTTAATTTCAGAGAAAAGAGAAAAGAAAAGAAATAGCCAAATCTGTCATGACACAGCATAATCTTAAACCACTGTAACTGCCAGCCAGCCAGCTGTTTTAAGTACTGTATTCAATTACCTGAATATCCAGCAGAAATCTAATCTGCCACTGAATAAGCAAAAGCAAAGGCAAAAAATCCATTTGTTTGATCAAATTTTAAAATTTCTTTCAAATGTGTTTCAAAACTGCATTTGATTAAAAAAAACAACTAGAGAGAAAATCTAGTTTTGAAATGATTCTGAGTCAAATGGCTTAATGATTAAGGAAAATTATCACATGTATTAGGATTCTCAGCTGAAAGCAGCTGAGCCTGACTTTTTATTTATTTATTTATTTATTTATTTATTTATTTTAATTGGTTTTGCCATAAAATGACATGAAATCGCCATGGGTTTACATATGCTTCCCCTCAAGAACCCACCTCCCTCCTCCCTCCAGATTCCCTCCCCCTGGGAAATCTCGGTGCACCAGCACCTAGCATCAACCCTGGGCTGGCAATTGATTTCACATATGACAATCAACATGTTTCAATGCCATTCTCCCATATCATCCCACCCTTGCGCTCTTCCACAGAGTCCACGTGTCTGTTCTATAGATCTGCGTTCCTTTTGCTGTCTCACATGCAGGGTTCTCGTTACCGTCTTTCTAAATTCCATATATATGCGTTAGTATACTGTATTGTTGTTTTTCCTTCTGGCTTACTTCACTCTGGATAATAGGATCCAGTTCCGTCCACCTGAGTAGAACTGATTCAAATGAATTTTTTTTAATGCTGAGTAATATACCATTGTGTATATGTACCACAGCTTTCTTATCCATTTGTCAGTTGATGGGCATCTAGGTTGCTTCCATGTCCTGGCTATTGTGAACAATGTGGCTATGAACATTGGGGTACATGTGGCTCTTTCAATTCTGGTTTCCTCGGTGTATATGCCCAGCAGTGGGATTGCTGGGTCATATGGCAGTTCTATTTGCAGTTTTTTAAGGAATCTCCACACTGTTTTCCATAGTGGCTGTACTAGTTTGCATTCCCACCAGCAGTGTAAGAGGGTTCCCTTTTCTCCACATCCTCTCCAGCATTTATTGCTTGTAGATTTTTGTATTACAGCCATTCTGACTGGTGTAAAGTGGCACCTCATTGTGGTTTTTGCATTTCTCTGATAATGAGTGATGTTGAGCATCTTTTCATGTGTTTGTTAGCCATTTTTATGTCTTCTTTGGAGAAATGTCTGTTAGTTTTTTGGCCCACTTTTTGATTGGGTCATTTATTTTTCGAGAATGGAGCTGCGGGAGTTGCTTGTATATTTTTGAGATTGTTTCTCCGTTGTTTCATTGGCTATTATTTTCTCCCATTCTGAAGGCAGCCTTTTCACCTTGCTGATAGTTTCCTTTGTTATGCAGAAGCTTTTAATTTTAATTAGGTCCCATTTGTTTATTCGTGCTTTTATTTCCAATATTCTGGGAGGTGGGTCATTGAGGATCCTGCTTTGGTTTATGTTGGAGAGTGTTTTGCCTATGTTATCCTCTAGGAGTTTTATAGTTTCTGGTCTTATAATTAGATCTTTGATCCATTTTGAGTTTATTTTTGTGTATGGTGTTAGAAAGTGTTCTAGTTTCAGTCTTCTACAAGTGGCTGTCCAGTTTTCCCAGCACCACTTGTTAAAGAGGTTGTCTTTTCTCCACTGTATATTCTTGCCTCCTTTGTCAAAGATAATGTGTCCATAGATGCGTGGATTTATCTCTGGGCTTTCTATTCTGTTCCATTGATCTATATTTCTGTCTTTGTGCCAGTACCATACTGTCTTAATGACTGTGGATTTGTAGTATAGCCTAAAGTCAGGTAGGTTGATTCCTCCAGTTCCATTCTTCTTTCTCAAGATTGCTTTGGCTATACGAGGTTTTTTGTATTTCCATACAAATTGTGAAATTATTTGTTCTAATTCTCTGAAAAAGACCTCTGGTAGCTTGATAGGAATTGCATTGAATCTATAGATTGCCTTGGGTAGTATACTCATTTTCACTATATTGATTCTTCCAATCCACGAACACGGCACATTTCTCCATCTATTTGCGTCCTCTTTGATTTCTTTCATCAGTGTTTTATAGTTTTCTATATACAAGTCTTTTGTTTCTTTAGGTAGAAATACTCCTAAGTATTTTATTCTTTTTGTTTCGATGGTGAATGGAATTGTTTCCTTAATTTCTCTTTCTGTTTTCTCATTGTTAGTGTATAGGAATGCCAGGGATTTCTGTGTGTTGATTTTGTATCCTGAAACTTTACTATATTCACTGATTAGCTCTAGCAATTTTCTAGTAGAGTCTTTAGGGTTTTCAATGTAGAGGATCATGTCATCTGCAAACAGAGAGAGTTTTACTTCTTCTTTTCCAATCGGGATTCCTTTAATTTCTTTATCTGCTCTGATTGCTGTGGCCAAGACTTCCAAAAATATGTTGAATAGTAGTGGTGAGAGTGGGCACCCTTGTCTTGTTCCTGACTTCAGGGGAAATGCTTTCAGTTTTTCACCATTGAGGATAATGTTTGCTGTGGGTTTGTCATATATAGCTTTTATTATGTTGAGGTATGTTCCTTCTATTCCTGCTTTTTGGAGGGTTTTTATCATAAATGGATGTTGAATTTTGTCAAAGGCTTTCTCTGCATCTATTGAGATAATCATGTGGTTTTTATTTTTCAATTTGTTAATGTGGTGTATTACATTGATTGATTTGCGAATATTGAAGAATCCTTGCATCCCTGGGATAAAGCCTACTTGGTCATGATGTATGATCTTTTTAATGTGTTGTTGGGTTCTATTTGCTAGAATTTTGTTAAGGATTTTTGCATCTATGTTCATCAGTGATATTGGCCTGTAGTTTTCTTTTTTTGTGTGGCATCTTTGCCGGGTTTTGGAATTAGGGTGATGGTGGCCTCGTAGAATGAGTTTGGAAGTTTATCTTCCTCTGCAATTTTCTGGAAGAGTTTGAGTAGAATAGGTGTTAGCTGTTCTCTAAATCTGACTCTTTATTTAAACAGAAGAGGAATGTACAGAATGGTTGGGAAGACTATAACTAAGCTAATGAAGTGTAAACCAAAGATAGTACTAGACTATCAGTATGAGAAAAGTGCAATGAAAGTCAAGAGAAAGGAGTGATTGATTCTGGGTAGGATGAGTGTCCCACTTTATGGAAGAAGTGTTATTTGAACCAAATGCTCTCTCAGCCTTACAAATATTTAAATTTGTGTCTTATCTTCTCTCCAAATCAAAGTTCCCTTATAGGAACTGCCCCTTGTAGGAAATAAAATAGAGGTTTTCTATTTTGTCAACATCTAGTGCAATTAAGTGTATGAATTTAAGATGATTCTTGTATTTATTAAATACCTGCTCTTTGCTGGGCACTGTGTACTATTTACTAGAGATAGTGAAATGACCCAAAGAAGGCTTGACTTCATTCCTCCATGGAGCTTACAGTCTAATGGATAAAACAGACATTCAAGTGATAGCATTAATGAGTACACAATTATAAACTGTCAAAAGTGCTATGAGAAGACAACAGTGCTTTAAGAGCATGCAACAGGTGGACCTAGCTTTGTCTCTGGGAAGTAGAAGACCAATTTGCAGAAATGGCAGACAGTTGAGAAGAAATCAGAATGATGAGTAGGGATCTGGCCTAGTGACAGGGGGGAAAGAGCATCTCAAGCAGAGGGAAGAGTATATGCAAAGGCCCTTATACATGGTAGGTGCTATACAAACAATTATTTTGTACTCAGCTTCACTTTCTTAGAACCACTTCAGGTGAACTGGTATCTCTTCTCTTGTCAAAAATGTTACTCACTTCATTCTTACTTACACCCTTTGCCTGCTTTGAATTTTAATCTATCATTTGTCTTTTGTTTTTCCTATATCCTCAACTACTCTCACCATTTGATATTTCCCTTCAAGATATATTGCTCAAATCTCGTGACCTGAAAAAAATAAAACAATCAAGAAACAAACATGACACTGGATTCTACATTCCCTTCCATTCAGTTCAGTTCAGTCATTCAGTTGTGTCCGACTCTTTGCAACCCCATGGACTGCAGCACGCCAGAACTCCCTGTCCATCACCAACTACCGGAGCTCACCCAAACTCATGTCCATTGAGTCAGTGATGCCATCCAACCATCTCATCCTCTGTCTTCCCCTTCTCCTCCTACCCTCAATCTTTCCTAGCATCAGGATCTTTTCCAATGACTCAGCTCTTTGCATCAGGTGGCCAAAGTACTGGAGTTTCAGCTTCAGCATCAGTCCTTCCAATGAACACACAGGACTGATCTCCTTTAGGATGGACTGGTTGGTCTCCTTGCAGTCCAAGGGACTCTCAAGAGTTTTCTCCAGCACCACACTTCAAAAGTATCAATTCTTTGGCGCTCAGCTATCTTTATACTCCCAACTCACACATCCATACATGACTACAGCAAAAACCATAGCCTTGACTAGAGGGACCTTTGTTGACAAAGTACTGTCTATGCTTTTGAATATGCTGTCTAGGTTGGTCATAACTTTCCTTCCAAGAAGTAAGCGTCTTTTAATTTCATGGCTGCAATCACCATCTGCAGTGATGTTGGAGCCCAGAAAAATAAAGTCAGCCACTTTTTCCACTGTTTCCCCATCTATCTGCCATGAAGTGATGGGACCAGATGCCATGATCTTAGTTTTCTGAATGTTGAGCTTTAAGCCAACTTTTCCACTCTCCTCTTTCACTTTCATCTAGAGGCTCTTTGGTTCTTCTTCACTTTCTGCCATAAGGGTGGTGTCATCTGCATATCTGAAGTTATTGTTATTTCTCCCAGCAGTCTTGATTCCAGGTTGTTCTTCCTCCAGTCCAATATTTCTCATAATACACTCTGCATATAAGTTAAATAAGCAGGGTGACAATATACAGCCTTGACGTACTCCTTTTCCTATTTGGAACCATTCTGTTGTTCCATGTCCAGTTCTAACTGTTGCTTCCTGACCTGCATACAGATTTATCAAGAGGCAGGTCAGGGGGTCTGTTATTCCCATCGCTTTCAGGATATTCTACAGTTTATAGTGATCCACACAGTCAAAGACTTTGACATAGTCAACAAAGCAGAAATAGATTTTTTCTGGAAGTCTCTTGCTTTTTTGATGATCCAGCAGATGTTGGCAATTTGATCTCTGGTTCCTCTGCCTTTTCTAAAACCAGCTTGAACATTTGGAAGTTCACGGTCCACGTATCCTTGCTTGGAGAATTTTGAGCATTACTTTACTAGCGTGTAAGGTAAGTGCAATTGTGGAGTAGTCTGAGCATTCTTTGACATTGCCTTTCTTTGGGATTGGAATGAAAACTGACCTTTTCCAGTCCTGTGGCCACTGCTGAGTTTTCCAAATTTGCTGGCATATTGAGTGCAGCAGTTTCACAGTGTCATCTTTCAGGATTTGAAATAGCTCAACTGGAATTTCATCACCTCCACTAGCTTTGTTGGTAGTGATGGGTCCATGGGATTGTCGTATATTAGGTATGTCTTCCCAATTAGAGTGTGAGGTTCTTGAGGGCAAGGAGTCTATCTAATGGCTCTATACCCTCCACCCACACCCTCATACACCCCTTACCTTCTGTCAATATTGATGTAGGGCTGGATATACCTAAGAGGCATTCAGAAAATACTGGTGGATTGATTCACTTTGCATCCTTCACTCTTGATGTCAATAGGAATGGAAGAAGCTTCCCAAGGGAAGAATGTGAAAGTCTCTACCTTTAGCTCTGTTGTGTAAGCCATATTGGTGAGGTGCTGAACACAATGGCTTACATTGTGTCAAAGGTAAGTGAGAACCAATGCTATGTTAATCCTGCCTTGTTTTTCTTTTGAGTTTTGTAACCTGAAGTATGTGTACTTTAGGGAAGAATTACACTATTAATCATGTTTGATAAACTGAAGAGGTTGAGGCCCCAGTAATCTGCTTGTTCTGTTTAGTCAGGGGAGGTTAGACAAAACAGATGTGATTTGCATTCACAGGTATGGCTTTGAGACTTCTCTGGTGTGCTTCCTTGAGACTACTTCCCTACTACGTTTCACCTTTTGGCATTTCTAGTAAGATAAGAAACTTTGCACTTAGGCAATGTTTTATGCTTTTCCACACGTACACTACTAGTACCTTAGTCCAGATCATCATCATCTCACATCTACATTATTGCAACATCCACCTAATTGGTTTTCCTGGCTCAGTCCTCTGCTGTTTTCATTCTATTCTATATACTACAGACAGAATGATCTGTCTAAAAACACAGATTTGGTAATGTCCCACCATATTAAAACTCTTGTGTGTCTGTAGGATAATGTGGAGCCATTTTGGCCTACTTTAGAAAAAGAACTCTTCGTGATCCTTCTCCTTTCTAGATTTTCCAATTTAAGCTCCTGCTGTTACCTACTACTATCTTCTACCACCCTCTTAGGCTCTAACCTCCAGCCTTCCTCAAATCCTTACCGATCCACAAATGCACAATTTTTGGCTTTTTGTCACTGTGCTTTTGCACATGCTCCTTTTGCACATGGATTGTCTTTCTACCTTCTTCTGAGCTCTAACTGGTGAACTTTTCTCCATCTTGTCAGATGACTCAAACCTCACCTTCTCAGTGACTCCTTCCCTAAATTACCATCTGTTATTATTTGTTTTCTCTTTTGCACATACCTCTTTTATAGTACTTTTCTTATTACATATATAAATATCTGTCTATAATCTATCTCTACAACCTGTGAGTTTCTTGAATGTCAGAACTACAATTGACCCCCTCCTCTCCTGACATACCTAGTGCCCTCAGCCCTACACACATAGTAGATATTCAGGAATGTTATTTAAATGAATAATAATTATATTTCCTGACTTATACAATTCTTTCTGAACTACGCTGACCTCAGAGTTGCAGAAAAATAACCAGTTGTTCAACTATCTTCAGGCTTCTGGGCTGAAGATTAGGTGTGGCCCTTTATTGATAAGAGATGAATATAAATATGCTGTCAATTTTCTTCTTAATTTAAGTTTCTGTACATAAACAGCAATTGGAATATTACTCTCAGCAATGTGAAATCAAAGAAAACTCCTTTTCTTTGCTTTATACCTTCAATTTTTTCCCCTCAATATATTATTTCCTATAGGCCTCCTCCTATACTAATCACTTATAACAGGAGATGCCTGAATGATTGTTGGCCTTGCCTCTATTTAAGGTCAACCATGACCACTTTAATTCTTCATATATATAATCACACACACACACACATGCACATATTTTCTTATTTAATACTCACAAATATCCCATAAGGCAGTTAGTGTTATTATCCTTATTCTGTATATGAGGAAACTACAGCTCAGAGAGTTTAAGTAACTTGTTCAAGGCTGTATAACTTGGAAGTGCTGGAGACTGGACTTAATCGTGAATCTGATTGGAGAACTTGTATTTTAATCATTAAACCACATTCCCTCATCTATTTTAAACGAATGAGTTGAGCTAGATCACCCTTGAGAATCCTGTCTGAAGTTTATTGCCTCCTTTTCTCCCTTCAAGGGCTTCACTGCAATCAAGCAGGAGGGTGGTATTCTGTATATCTGGGATCTGAAAGAAAGACATGTCAGGTTCCACAGGTCCTCTCATGCATTTCTTTTTCTAGTTTATTTCTCATTGAGATACACTATAAGGACTCTTAGAATGACATGTTCCATAAAGATCTTTAGGACTTGTTGTTGCTACTCATTTATCTTTCTCTTAGGCAACTTGATCTTTTTAAGCTAAATTCTGTCCACAACTAAGTGATGAGATAGTTAAACATACGACTCTTGGAATGCATTTCAAAAATGTAAACATCTTTAAAAAATGGAATATCTCACTAAAGAAAGGAAAACTTTACACTGAGCAAAAGAGAACCATGTCCTGAAGGAAGGGAATTGAAATAAGAATAAAGCAACTTTTTTCACTGTCACCCCTCAAAACATCTGGGACAAATTGTCATTGCAGGTGTCTTGTAGAATAAAACAAAGAACACTGGATGACTTGGGCTTCATACCTTACTAACTATGCAACCTTGCACAGGTGACTGAACCTCTCTGAGCTTCCATTTCCTCATTGTTAAATTAGAGATTAAGAACAAGATCCACCTCAAAGGGTTGTTCCTAAGATTAAATGAATTAAATGATGTTTTAATGATGCTTAATATGTTTCTAGTCACATCATGTATTACAATTCACTTTGGTAAAGTAAAAAGTCATCAATCTAGTTAACCTTATTTTAATTCTGGTCATTCTCTCTTTGATCATAACCAGAAGCTACTGCACCCGACTTCCCCTTCCTAAACTCCAGGCTCACTAAAAATGCAGCACTGTGATCTAAGAAAACAGTCCCTGCAGTCGATGTAAGCAGATAACAGTCATGGTAAACTATGGCAATTGATAGAGAGTATTTGGGTGCTAGGAGACCTGCATATAAGCAACCTGTCTATTTCTATTTCTATATCCTGGAACAAAATCAGACAGAAGAGTTAGACCCAGCTTCTCTAGTGGGAAAGGAAAAAAAAAAGTGGTCTCATCTGGAACAGTTGGACCATACCAATTCAAGGGACTTGAAACTTAAGATTTAAGTTCTTTATTTGAATGTGGGAAAAACTAAGGAGCCAGGGAAAAGTATGAAGGTATAGTTTTGACAATAGTTGTTTCATACAGAAGGATTAGGTGACCATATTTCCTTTGGCCACAACTTCTCTAGGTTGGTTAACTGTTACTGACTGCAGATTCCACCCTGAAAAGTGTCATAACAAGATAGAAACCAAAGAGATGTAGGAGCAAACTAGAATGCTGAATGTACCTTTAGGGATCAGAATGGTACAGTGAAGCTCATCATCAAAGTTAAATATTGAGGCAAAAACAAAGCAACTTTTTTTCACTGTGTCACCCCTCAAAACACCTGGAACATATTGTCATTGCGAGTGTCTTGTAGAATCAAACAAAGAACATTGGGTTTAAAGTCAGAGACCTAAATATTGTCTTTGTGGTCCCATTTTTGGTCTGAATCTTCACTTTAATTGACCTTTCCCTCTTTATTACCTTCTTAAATGAGTTCCCTTCATATAATCTATAGCAGCAATAATGAACTATGCATATCAATGTATAAGGCAATTCTTAGTGATGAATAAAACAAATGTTTTAAAATTGGTGCCTGTAAAAGTCAGTAAAAATGCTAGTTCTGTGTGGAAGAATTCTCTTGGACTAAACTGATTATATAAGATTTAAAGATCAAATGGTATGCTCATTTACTAGTATATTCTGATGTTTTTTCCTTGCAGATGTAAGAAATGAAAAACAAAAACAGGGCTATGTTAGCATATGGAGGTAATTTGTTCAGATGTACAACTGGGCTGAAGCTATCAGTAACCCAAATACAGCTTCTGAACCCCCTGCATTTTCTTATTTCAAAGTATGTTCTCCTCCAGTTAAAAACAGAAATCAAATCAGAATTTCTCTGAAAGATATCAGACTGAGGGTTCTGAATAGAAAAAAAAACATCACTGGCAACAGTCTGGACATCAGATTATACCAAATCTGTCAGAATTTAAACTCATGAACTCTCATATTTAAGTTCAACATAGATCGTTTAGTTTTCAAGTTCCCTTAAGCTAGGAAAATTAAAACTTCCTGTTCTTCAGGGAGAAAAAGGGCCTAAAATCTTAAGGGGTTAGAAATGTCTTGAAACTCTTCATAATTGAGCATAAATGAGTCCAAACCATATGGATTGCATTTCCTTTTTTTACTTTGAACACTGAGGGGAAAAACATGTTTGGCAAAATGCTTCTTTTATTTTTTCAAACCTAAATATGTTACTTTCACCCTTGAGCCTTCTTCCCAAGCTGTACCATATGCCTGGAATGTTCCCAGGGCTCTTCAATCTTTAAGTCTGTAGCTCCTGAGAGGCCTACCTTATTCAAAAAGCCATTCCTTGGGTGACTGAAAGAGACATTCCAAATGCCTCGTGAACCTTACTGGACAACATACAACCTTCAAGATTCCCCTTCCTTCAAAGCTCAGCTTAATGTACACTGTTAGCTGTATTCCCTAAAGGCTTATGTTGCTTGTATACAATAGCTCATGTCATTTATTCTACATCTAACAACCATTTATTTAGCATCTAATGGGTCCAAAGTTTTATGGATAAATGCCTAGGTTAGACCAATCTTACAATGTACTTAATGATGCAGCCCCGTATGGAAGACTAGACATAGCCTGGGGTAATAATCCTCAAGTAAGACACAACCTCAACTAGGATATTGGAATCATTCTATCAGAGGAGTAAGTCCCTTGATAATGGAATTTGTAAGGCTCCAATAAGTCTTCTCCAAAAGTATCAGACTCATTTGTTTCAATTAATAAGGTCATTTAAAAAGACATATAGCTCCTAAAATACAGTAGTAAGATTTTAAATCCTGCAATTTTCTTTCTTCAGACTAGCTCACTAGGTTTTACACAGTAAGGGGGATAAGTTTTGCCCAGTAAGGGAATGAGAAAAATTTGGAAGAATGTGCACCATAGATTTTTATTTTAAGATATAGCAGAGCAACCTGTTATTTGGGTGAGCTGAGGTTAGAAGAAGGAGGAGAGAGAGAGAGAGAGAGAGAGAGAGAGAGAGAGAGAGAGAGCGAGAGAGCGCAAAAGTGTGAGTGTGAGTGAGAGAGAAGGAGAGAGAGAGAAGGAGAAAAAGAGAGAAGAGAAAGAGAAAGGTAGAAAGCACAAAGAACCTGGATGGGAAAATATAGAAATATACTCACTTGCATTAGAATTTGACCCATGTTTAGGACTTGAAAAGAAAATCCATAGAAAGAGAACTCAAGTTGGAAAGGAAACTGCTTATAATATGTATATTGTTTATTTTTTGTATTTGCCTTATTTCTTTACCTAATGAACCTGCAGCATTTTGGAGATTAGGGACTTTCTTACACTTGTCACCCATGCCACTCCCATCCCACCCTCACCTCCCCTCTGAGCTAAGGCTTGGTTACCTCACTGAGTTCAGAGGGACATTCAATTTTTGGTTGATTAATTTTTGGAGCTGTTAGAAGTTTTACCCAATGTGGAGGATGCCCTCAGCACTGGGTTAGGTATTGGAGAAAATCTACAACCTGAGGAGAGAATAAAATGATTCTGGCTGTTCTGTTTGGAAGAGCAAACCCTGGATATGGAAGTGACCAAAGGACAAACCCATAGAATACAGGTGTTCAGTCACTAAGACTCACAGACATAGTAAACAAATTTATGGTTATCAAAGGGGAAAGGAGGTGGGGAAGGATAAATTAGGAATTTAGGATTAACAGATACCTGTTACTATATATAAACAACAAAGACTTATTGTATAGCGCAAGAAACTATATTCAGTATTTTGTAATAACCTATAATGGGAAAGAATCTGAAAATTATGTTTGTTGTTGTCACTAGGTCGTGTCCAACTCTTTGCAACCTCATGGACTGCAGCATGCCAGTCTTCCCTGTCCTTCACCATCTCCTGGTGTTTGCTCAAACTCATGTCCATTAAGTCAGTGATGCCATCCAACCATCTCATCTTCTGTCACCCCCCTGCTCCTCCTGCCCTCAATCTTTCCTAGCATCTGGGTCTTTCCCAATGAGTCGGCTCTTCCCATCAGGTGACCAAAATATTGGAGCTTCAGCTTTAGCATCAGTCCTTCCAGTGACTATTTAGTGTTGATTTCCTTTAAGATTGACTAGTTGGATCTCTTTGCTGTCCAAGTTACTCTCAAGAGTCTTCTCCAGCACCACAGTTTTGAAAGCATCAATTCTTTGGTCCTCAGACTTCTTTATGGTCCAACTCTCACATCTGACTCCTGGAAGAATAACAGCTTTGACTAGATTGACCTTTGTTGGCAAAGTGACATCTCTGCTTTTGAATACACTGTCTAGGTTTGTCATAGCTTTTCTTCCAAGAAGCAAGCATCTTTTAATTTCATGTTGCTGTCACTGTCTGGAATGATTTTGGAGCCCAAGAAAATTTAGTGTGTCACTGTTTCCATTGTTTCACCATCTATTTGCCATAAAGTGATGGGCCTGAATGCCATGATCTTAGTTTTCTGAATGGTAACTTCTAAGTCAGCTTTTTCACTCTCCTCTTTCACCTTCATCTGGAGGCTGTTTGGTTCCTCTTAGCTTTCTGCCATAAGGGGGATGTCATCTGCATATCTGAGGTTATTGGTATTTCTCCCTGCAATCTTGATTCCAGCTGTGCTTCATCCAGCCTGGCATTTCACATGATGTACTCTGCATATAAGTTAAATGAGCAGAGTGACAATATACAGCCTTGATGTACTCCTTTCCCAATTTAGAAACAGTCCGTTATTCCACGTCCCATTTTAACTGTTGCTTCTTGACCTGTATACAAGTTTCTCAGGAGGCAGGTAAAGTGGTCTGGTATTTCCATCTCTTTAAGAATTTTCCACAGTTTGTTGTGTTCAACATAGTCAAAGGCTTTAGAGTAGTCAATGAAGCAGAAGTAGATGTTTCTCTGGAGTTCTCTTCTTTTTCTATGATCCAATGGATGTTGACAATTTGATCTCTGGTTCCTCTGCCTTTTATAAACCCAGCTTGTACATCTGGAAGTTCTTGGTTCATGCACTGTTGAAGCCTAGCTTGAAGGATTTTTAGCATAACCTTGCTATCATATAAAATTAGTGCAATTGTGTGGTAGTTTGAACATTCTTTGGCATTGCCTTTCTTTGGGATTGAAATGAAAACTGACCTTTTCCAGTCTTGTGACCACTGCTGAGTTTTCCAAATTTGCTGGCATATTGAGTGCAGCACTATAACAGCATCATCTTTTAGGATTTGAAATAGCTCAGCTGGAATTCCACCACCTCCACTAGCTTTATTGGTAGTAATGCTTCCTGATCATCTGCATATCTGAGGTTGTTGATATTTCTCCTGGCAAATGTGGTAGACTGGAGAAAGGAATGACAAACCACTTCAATATTCTTGCCTTAAGAACCCCATGAACTGTATGAAGAGGAATATAAGATTTCTATGCAAACCCTGGGGCCCTGTGGCAAGAAAACATCTGATTAAATATGAAGAAAGCTTTCAAGCAAATGAAGGGGTATACTACTTTGTCTGGTGGAATTTGAATTTAGGGCATTTGCCATCATTGACATGATGTAGGTGGAAAATATATTTGTATAGTTTATTTTAGCTGCCCCATTTCCTATTTCTAAGAGATCTTCTATCTCTTCCTCTATTGTGCTTCTGATATCTTTCCTAAGACATTATTGCAAGGAAGTCAGAGGTAGACTGAGAAACATTATAAGAAGTAGATTTCAGAGTGTGATTTTTAGGCTGATAAAAGGAAGTTTATTATTTGGGATATAGCCCTTATCTCTTAGAGCTGATAACAGTTGGGAGCACACTTCCATATAAACCTTAGAAATCATTTTCAGTCTTTGTGTGTGTGTGTGTGTGTGTTCTCTTTTTAATTCTATAGGCATTCAAGAGAGAGTGAGTCTCAGAGGAGGAGATGGGTCTTTTCCAAGCCTTGCAATGAGAACTGTGATTCTTGGTGGGGAACACATTTAAATTGTGGATCCAGAAAGAGGAAGTGAAACCGTAATGAAATTCAGATTAGAAGGAAGTGCTCAAGGCCGAGATGAGATAAGGAGTATGGTTATGCTTATCTTATTTGGGTCAACAATAGTAAGCATGTGCTGGATAGGTGCCAAACACTTTATATGTGTTACCTCATTTAATCAATGCAAATGTATGGGATAAGTACTATTATTTCACTCATTTTACAGATGAGAAAATTATTTCAGATATCTAATAATTTTCCCAAAGTCACCCATCTAATAAGCAAAAAAAAAAAAGGATAGAAACATAGACCTGTGTAGCCCTGTTTAACCAGTTTAGTATACTGTCTTGAGTTGATCTACCTCTTCTAGGTTGCAAGGTGTTCATAAGCAGGAGAGTAAATGACCACATTTGGTTATATCTAAGTCTCCAAACTCAGGTTATTATAATTTGGAGAATAAGAAGTATGGAGACTATTGATGGATGTGAGAGTTGAACTATAAAGAAAGCTGAGCACAGAAGAATTGATGCTTTTGAACTGGAGAAGACTCTTGAGAGTCCCTTGGACTGCAAGGAGATCCAACCAGTCCATCCTAAAGGAGATCAGTCCTGGGTGTTCATTGGAAGGACTGATGCTGAAGCTGAAACTCCAGTATTTTGGCCACCTGATGCAAAGAGCTGATTCAATTAAAAAGACCCTGATGCTGGGTAAGATTGAAGGCAGGAGGAAAAGGGGAAGACAGAGGATGAGATGGTTGGATGGCATCACCGACTCAATAGACATGAGTTTGGGTGGGCTCTTGGAGTTGGTGTTGGACAGGGAGGCTTGGCGTGCTGCAGTTCATGGGGTTGCAAAGAGTTGGACATGACTGAGCAACTGAACTGAACTAAACTGAAACTATTGAGACAGACTCCAATTCCTGTCTTTAAATCTTCCCTTTCTATTGGTATGACCAAAAGGTTGGTTGGGTTTTTCCATAAGATATTATGGAAAGAAAAACTTGAACAAACTTTTTGACCAACTCAGTAGATGTTTGTTCAGGTACAACTACCATGCTTCAAGAGGAAGACTTGAAGAGTATGGGTCCTATGAAGGGTACTGTGGAAGCTGGTCAGAATGATGAAGGGACTCAGTGGCATATCTTTTGAGAGACAGTTGAAGAATTGTGAGATGATTAGTTTGAGAAGAAAAGTCTATTGACACATGATAACTTACTGTCTTTAAATAGTTTATAGACTTCCGCATGGAAGCAGCATTAGGCTTATTCTATATGGTTTTAGAGGGGAAATGTGGGAACAATGGAAAGGTGTTAGGGGAAGAAAAATTTTGGATCAACAGAAAACCTCATAAATCTGACACAGTTTCATTACATTATTTTGTGCCTTGAACCCTTTTACAAATCTGGAAAAGCCTATGAACTCTTCTCAAAGGAATATCTTTAAGTGCATAAAATAGAATGCATAAGATTATATGGGGAAACAAATTATATTGAAAATAAAATCTTAAAAAATGGAAGATATGGGCAATGATTTTAAAGTGTGTTGAAAATATTTGTGTTTTTTGGTTACTCATAACACTGATAAGGTTTGTTGCCTATATTCATAATAGAAAAAATGGTAAATTTCAGTTAGAGATTAGGAAATATATGTATTTTCTCCCATCGAAGTTCATGGTACCTCTAAGGGATTTGTGGATTCCATGGTAAGATCTTCTGATTTAGAGGTATCCAATAGTGGAATGTAAAGTCATGTAATGTGTTTTTCATGTCACAGGAACAATTTTTAAAGAAAGACTGTTAGGGATGTTTAAATAGGATTCCAGCTTTCCTTACATACTGGGTGAGAGAAACTCCCCAGGGTACTAATTATAATAATCTATGCTGAAAATTCTTTAATGGCTTTTATTATTTACATCATGGATTTTCAGTTTTTTAAGCAGCAGAAGACTTTCTTCAAAACAAAATTTTACATGAGCCCTCACTATATCAAACAGAAAAAATGGGATCAGGTTTACATAGAAATGGAGGCCCTAGATCTCTGCCTGCTTAGCTTCCTCACTCACCACCTTTCCTCTTTCCCACCTGCATTGAATTGAAGTCTCTGTTTTGATTGTGCTATCTCTTCTGAAAAGCCCTGGGGCTCTGTTAAACACAGGATCAAATATAAGCTCCTTAGATTTGCATTCAAGGCCATGTAAAATCTTACCTCTCAGCTGCTGCTCAACTGAGCACTCATTGTCTCCAAACTACCCACAACATTCCTGACACCACACCTTTGTTCACACTGCTCCCTAGTCTGGAATGCCCTACACGCCCTCCTCTCTGCCATTTACCTAAACTGTATCCTTCTTTGAGTTCAAATCAGGTTCCACTTCCTCCAAGAAGTATTCTCTGACCAGTCACCTTTGGTGATTGTTCCTACACTCTGATTCATCTTAAGACTTCTCTGCATTTGACACTATGTAAGTGACATTGCTTGGCCTTTTTTTTCACTGTATCCATTCTGTCTCCTGACCAGAAGAGTAGGCAACCAGGGCTCCTAGACTACTCACCTCTGGGGCCCAGTACAGTATCCTGTACACAGATGTTAAATTAGTTCTTGTTTATGAAATTCATTTTTAATGTTTGTCTCATTTCCCCCCCAAAACCATAGGCTTTCTGTGGATAAGAACTTTTGAGACATTTCATCTACCACAATCTCTGTGGAACCTCGCATGATCCACAATTTACAAGAGACTTGAATTTTGTGTAGTAGGATTTGAATAGGAATGATATTAGATAAGGGCAATTTAGAAGGGATGATAAATACCATCTGATGTAGAGAGAGTTTGTATCTGTTGCTGAGGAGAAAGATAGATGTTAAGAAGAAGTTGTTGAAGGCTATGCTGGAGAGGGAAGGAGCTGGTCAAAACATGGTTAGGTAAGCAAAAAGTAAGACATCAATGAAGAGATAATATGAGTCACAGGAAAGATCAACAGGGATTAACTGGAAACTTGCTCTGAGATAAAAAGCAGGGATAGAACCCTTTTCCTGACCATCATCAAAGCTCAAACAGAGTTATGCAGTCCAAGTATGGAGAAAATCCCCTTTTGGGCCAAGACCCTAGTCTTCAAAGAAATATTTGAGATTTTCACATTCCTGTTTGAAAAAAACATGGTGAGATGAGGTGTCTCTAAGCCACTTGATATCTTAATGTCAGTTTTGTACTACATGTTCAGAAACCCAATTTAATAATTATATTTAGTAATAAGTGCCATTTATTGAAGGCTTGTTTATAAGGCACTGTAAGAAATGGTTTAGATAAGAGAGGGGAGTCTGGAATTTCAGGAAGAGTGGATACGATAATAGGATAAAGGGCTTCTAAGAAGTCAACAAGTGTAAGAACTCATAAATACCAATAGCTCACAAGGCCAAGTGCTTAGCCTGTGACAGTGTTTCATGCATTTTACTTAATTTAATTTACTTCATTTAATCATTGTAAGAACTCTCTAAGCTAAGTATTATCATCCCCATATTAGAGGTGACAAAATTGAGATTCAGAGACATCAATTGACTTATTTTAGATCACACAGTTGGTGTGAATGGCAGAATGGCAGAATGAGAGTTTTGAACCAGAGTCAGCTTGTCTCCAGCTAATGTCTTTCCCATGGCTTACACTGCCCCTATTGCTATGTTGTCAAATATTAACCATAGTCATAAAAAACTCATACAGTGAAACTGCCAATTGTATGTAGAAATAGGGGCCAGGGAATTTGAGTGTAATAGAAAGTGCAAAGATCCTCAAATCTCACTTGAATCAGACATTTCAGTCTCTTTCCTCATCATATTTCAATAACCCTTCCAAAGTCCCTGGAGACACTGTAAAGAACTAGCTAATAAGTGGCCAATAGGATTTTGATGTCTTGTTTTTCATCTCACGCAGGTGTTGATAAGGAATTTATCAGAGAACTCAGCAGAGATCTGGGAGGCAAGAGAAAGTATCCTTTGCAAGACAGGATAAATCAGCTGGAATAATCAGAGGTTGACTGGCTTTTTATTTGTTTAGGCTGGAGGAGGTTTGTAATTTACATTGGGTCAAAGCAGCAGCCAGTGGTTAAGAGGGGGAAAGACTTCTGCTGTTTTTTGTTTCTGAACAAAAAATATTTATGTTCAAACAGCAGGCCTCTCTCCTCACTATGTCAGAGATATCAGTGGGATTCTCCTCAAGCCCTGAGTTAGTAAAGTCATCGTGATTTATCTCAAGGAGAGATACATGGGTTCTTATATTTCAGGTGCCTATTTAAAGGGTTTATACAAATTCGACTGGATTCAGGGGCAGTTACTGAGCACACATTTGGTCAAATGGCTCCAGACTCCATATTCAAGGCATTCTGTAGCAAGGTCTCTGCATCAGTGCAAGCCACTTCTTCCTGGTCTTCTTCTACATAGACACACCCTCAGAGAATCTTCTTAATGAGTCATGTGCTGGCATAACCTTTTCCAGGTCCGTGATCATGTCTGGAATGCATAAATTCCCTCTTTAAGTTTTTACTACCCCATCCTGCTCTTTTCTTTTTTCCTCCCTCTGTTTCCTTAGTATCCTTTGCTCCTTTTCTGACTGACACACATACACCCCATCCATCATGTGTCTCAAGGGCATACTACTTCATTTTTGGCACTAAGGTAAATACTGACATTTGTTTACAAATAAAGCTATCACCTTGCAGCTGGAAAATGTGTTCATGCTGCTCCAGGGAAGACAGAGTACACATTTCTGAAACCTAGAATTCTCTTTCTTTTAAAATCAACTTTATTGAGGTAGAATTTACATCAAATAAATTGCACCCATTTAAAATGTTCAGTTTACATGCCAGTCAGAATGGCTGCTATTAAAAAGCCTACAAACAATAAATGCTGGAGAGGGTGCGGAGAAAAGGGAACCCTCTTACACTGTTGGTGGGAATGCAAACTAGTACAGCCACTTTGGAGAACAGTGTGGAGATTCCTTAAAAAAACTGGAAATAGACCTGCCACATGACCCAGCAATCCCACTGCTGGGCATACACACCGAGGAAACCAGAATTGAAAGAGCCACATGTACCCCAATGTTCATCGCTGCATTGTTTACAATAGCCAGGACATGGAAGCCACCTAGATGTCCATCAGCAGATGAATGGATAAGAAAGCTATGGTACATATACACAATGGGATATTACTCAGCGATTAAAAAGAATACATTTGAATCAGTTCTAATGAGGTGGATGAAACTGGAGCCTATTATACAGAGTGAAGTAAATCAGAAAGAAAAACACCAATACAGTATACTAATGCATATATATGGAACTTAGAAAAATGGTAATGATGATCCTATATGTGAGACAGCAAAAGAGACACAGATGTAAAGAACAGTCTTTTGGATTCTGTGGGAGAAGGCAAGGGTGGGATGACTTGAGAGAATAGCATTGGAACATATATATTATCATATGTGAAATAGATCACCAGTCCAGGTTCGATGCATGAGACAGGGTGCTCAGGGTTGGTGCACTGGGATGACGCTGAAGGATGGGATAGGGAGGGAGGTGGCAGGGGGGTTCAGGATGCGAAACACATGTAAAACCATGGCTGATTCATGTCAATGTATGGCAAAAACCACCACAATATTGTAAAGTAATTAGCCTCCAATTAAAAGAAATAAATTAGTTAAAAAATAAAACAAAATGTGCAGTTTAATTACTTTTGACAAATATATACACCTTAGTAACATCACTCCTCTTGAGATACAAAATGGAACATCAGGAATTCTCAATGCTTTCACAGCTGGGGCCTGGGTTCTATTCCTGGTTGGGGAAGTAAGATCCCACAAGCCAAGCACCATGACTGAAGGGGGGGCGAGAAACATCATCCTGGAAAGTTCTCTTCTACCCTTTTGAAGTAAAAATCCCCACTGTAACTCCTACTTTCCGACAGTTACTAATCTGTTTCTACCATCAGAATATAGTTTGCCACTTTTTAGAACTTTGTGTGAGTACATACTTAGTCTCTCAGTCATATCCAACTCTATTTGAGAATATTGGAGCAGGTTACAATTTCCTACTTCATGGGATCTTCCTGACCCAGAGATTGAACTCCCCTCTCCTGTGTCTCCTGCATTGGCAAGCAGATTCTTTTCCACTGCACCACCTGGGAAGCCCTCTTTAGAGCTTTATATGCATGAAATCATACAGTATTATTTTCTTTAATCTGGTATTTGGAATTTCATCCATGCTATTGCACATGAGTAATTTGTCCATTTTTTATTTCCATTCATTTTAATGTGTCGTTCATTGTTTTATCGCTTTCTAATTTATGTTTCTTTGTAGAATATGCTACAGTTTATCTGTGATCAACATTTAGGTTGTTTCCAAGTTTTTAGCTATTGCAAATAAAACTACTAGGGACAAATGAAAATCTTTTGCAATGCTACACAAAATATCTAAATATAGAGTTACCAGGGTCTTTGGGTGGACGTACATTTAAACTGGTAAGAAATGGCAAAATTTTTTTCAAAGAGGTTGTATTGCTTTGCATTCCTATCTACAATGTATGAGAGTTCCAATTTCTTCACATTCTCACCAATACCTAATATTATCACTCTTTTAAATTTTAGCTATTCTAATGAGCATTCATTTGATCTCATTTTAGCTTTAATTTACATTTCTTTGAAGACTACAGATGTTGAGCATCTTTTCATGAGCTCCTTGGTCTTCCATATCTCTTTTGGTGTTCAAAATCTTTAGCATTCCTTTCTTTTATTAGGTTGCTTGTCTTCTTAATATTGAGTTTGAAGAGTCCTTTATATATTCTGGATGCCAGTACTTAGATATATATTGAGTTGGCCAAAAAGCTCTTTCAAGTATGGAAAAACCCAAACTAACTTTTTGGCCATCCATATATATGTTTGAATATATTTTATATTCAAATATATGATACATTTCAAATTAATTTGTGTGTATGGTGTGAAATAAAGTTTCATTTTCTTTCCCCATTTGGATATCTGATTAATCCAGTTCCATTTGCTGAAAAGACTATTATTTAAACATTGAACAACTTTGAAACCATTGTTAAGACTCGACTGAGCATTCATGAACGGGTCTGTTTTTGGACTCTATTCTATTCCACTGATCTTATATGAAGACTATCTTTTCACCAATACCATGCTGCCTTGACTAACTGTAGCTTTATAGTTAAGTCTTGATATGGAGTAGGAATAAGCTTTCTGAATTTGCTTTTCCTTTGTAGGACTGCTTTGGCTATTTTAGGTTATTTGTATTTTCATATAAATGTAAACATAACTTGTCCATTTATATAAAGAGTTTTGTTAAACTTCTGACGGAAATCACATTGAATCTATAAATCAATTTGAGGGAGAATTGACACCTTTACAAAATTAAGTCTTCTATCATGAGCATGGCATTGCTCTCCATTTAGTTTTTTCTCAACTTTCTTTCAGAAATTATTTATACTTTTCAGCATACAAGTCTAGTACATATTTTGGAAATTTTGTCCTTAAGTGTTTTTATACATATTAAATGGAATTGCTTATGAAATTTATTTTTAATTGCTTATTGTTAGTATATAGACACACAATTAGTTTTACTATCAATTGACCTCATATTGCATTGTTATTCCCCCTGTTGCAGTATATCATTATTCTCCAGCTGTTTTTAAGGATTTCTATCTTTGACTTTTAGGTATTTTGACTAAGATGTGCCTGAATGTATAATAATTAGCCTGCTGGAGTTGCTGAGCTCCTGGATATGGAGGTTGTTTTTTTCCACCAAGTTTAATAAAGTTTGAACATTGTTTCTTCAAAAGTCTTTCTGCTCCATTCTTTTCTTGCCTCTGGGGATCCAATTAGGTGTATTGAGAACTTTGTATTATCTCATAGGTTCTTTTTCTGTGAGACATGAACCTTTCAGTTCAGTTCAGTTCATTCACTGAGTCATGTCTGACTCTTTGTGACCCCATGAACTGCAGCACACCAGCCCTCCCTGCCCAGCACCAACTTCCGGAGTCCACCCAAACCCATGTCCATTGAGTCGGTGATGCCATCCAACCATCTCATCCTCTGTCATCCCCTTCTTCTCTTGCCCGCAGTCTTTCCCAGCATCAGAGTCTTTTCCAATGAGTCAGCTCTTCACATCAGGTGGTCAAAGTATTGGAGTTTCAGCTTCAACATCAGTCCTTCCAGTGAACATTCAGAACTGATTTCCTTTAGGAAGGACTGGTTGGATCTCCTTGCAGTCCAAGGGACTCTCAAGAGTCTTCTCCAGCACCACAGTTCAAAAGCATCAATTCTTCTGTGCTCAGCTTTCTTTACAGTCCAACTCTCACATACATACATGACTACTGGAAAAACCATAGCCTTGACAAGATGGACCTTTGTTGACAAAGTAATGTCTCTGCTTTTTAATATGCTGTCTAGGTTGGTCAGAGCTTTCCCTTCAAGGAGTAAGCGTCTTTTAATTTCATGGCTGCAATCACCATCTGCAGTGATTTTAGAGCCCAGAAAAATTATAAAGTCAGCCACTTTTTCCACTGTTTCCCCATCTATTTGCCATGAAGTGATGGGACTGAATGCCATGATCTTAGTTTTCTGAATGTTGAGTTTTAAGCCAACTTTTCCACTCTCCTCTTTCACTTTCATCAAGAGGTTCTTTAGTTCTTCTTCACTTTCTGCCATAAGGGTGGTGTCATCTGCTTATCTGAGGTTATTGATATTTCTCCTGGCACTCTTGATTCCAGCTTGTGTTTCCTTCAGCCCAGCATTTCTCATGATGTACTCTGCATATGAGTTAAATAAGTTGGGTGACAATATACAGCCTTGATGTACTTCTTTTCCTATTTGGAACCAGTCTGTTGTTTTCTGAGGCACTTAATTGCTTTTCAATCTTTTTCTCTCTGTTTTTCAGATTAGATAATTACTATGAGTTTGTCTTCAAACTCACAGATACCTGCTTCTGCTAACTCCAGTTTGCTTTCAAGCTCTTCTGATGACTTGTTTCATTTTATACACTTTAGATTCTAGAATTTTAACATGGTTCTTCTATATTGTTTTCATTTCTCTGATGAGACTGATTCTATTTTCTTATTTAAACTGTTCTTTTATTCAAACCATATTTTCCTTTATATATTTGAATATATTTTAACAGCAGCTTTAAAACTCTTATCTGTTATTTCCAAAATCTGGACCATCTTAGGGTTGTTTTATATTGTTTTTTTTTCTTGATTTAGGAGCAAATTTGCTTCTTTCCTGTTGAAAAACATTTTGAATGGGTTGCTAGACATTTCAGATTATATACTGTTAGGAATTGATTATATATGCTGTCTTTCTTTATTGGAAGTTCTCATTGTTTTTGTGGGGGCTTGGTTATAGACTTTGTTAGGGTGAGTGTAGAGTAGCCTTTACCCTATAACATGATGCTTTTCCTATTGCATGACCTTTCTGTTGTCTTAGTTGAATGCTGGAAATTTTGTTGATGTCTTTCCTCTCTGCTTGTAGTGGAATTCCAGTGTTTTTGAGTACTGTGCAACCTCTATAATCTCTATTCCACTGCTAACCCCATAACAGCCTTTTGCTCCCAGGTATTGCACAATTATGCCCTGCACCTGTATAGCCCAACTCTTAGCCAATAACTTATGAGAACCCCAATAGAGTCACTTGTGAACCCTACTGCATAGTTCCCTCCTCTCTGCTATCCTTCCCTGAACTCCAATATCTGCTCACTCAGCCTAGCAGGACTGTTATGATCTGCTTGGTGTTTATTTCCCTGTGTCTTGTTCTCAAAATTGTCCCAAAGCAGAGAAATGTCATGAATTTAGGGCTCACTTTATATGTTTTTCTTAGTGTTCAAAATCCTGCACTGTCTATTGTTCAGTGCCTTAAAATACTTGCTTTTTATTATGATCAGTCTTATAGTTTTTAAATAGGAGAAGGCAAGTTTGGTACTAGTCACTCCTTCATAAATAGAAGCAGATAGCTCTCTGCTTTCTATGCTTTAGTAAATTTTATTTCCAAGTATTATTATTATTATCATTGTTGATACTTCATAAAAGTTATGAGATGCTAAATGAATGAGCCAAAGTCCAAAGCCAGGTCGTCTAATTCTAAATCCCCTATGCTTTCCACTCTACTGTTTTGCCTCTCCATTTAAATAGCTTTCTAGATTTAGGGATTTGATAGGTGCTAAATACGTACCATTTCAAGCAAGTCAATTCCCCTTCCACAGTCTAACACAGAAATCTGAAGACGTCACTCTCTTAATATCCTTTTTAAAGTTTTAGACACCCAGGGGTGTAGTTACAATGGTTTAGTGCAGTCAGTCATTTTATAATGGACTTGAAAGGACCTTAACAATTATTCCAAAACAACTCTTTCATTTTGAGGTAGGCGGGTCAGAATATAAAGCAAGTTATCTGCCTAAGGTCAAATATCTAGTAAATAGAAGAACCAAGACTTGAATTGTGTACTTCTGTCTGATGTTCTTGCCCCCAGACTCAGTAGCCCCTGTCACTGCTTAGGGAAAGACTCTTGGAGAATAGAGCCTGGAACAGTTGACTTGGAAAAGGTATAACATTTCACAGTTATAGTTGCTTTATTTCTTTTACAGGACAATAATGATATCAGTAAAGTGACTTAGCCTCTTTTCTGGTCATTCTCTGAGAAGTTTCTGTTTTCAGTTCAGAGAAGAATAGCTATGCCTGAGCAGGAAAGTTTGTCATAGATATAAGAATGTGAGAAATGAACCATACCTTCTTCCAGGAAGTAATTACTTCTCAACACAGCGCTGACAGCAGCAGGATCAGGTGTTGAAATTTACATGCACTCAAGGGATTTTTAAGTGGGACAAAGCCACCCTGTTTCTTACGTTCAAGTTGTGATAACCACATGTAGAATTATTTCAAAGCCTTTTTGAGAATCGTGGGACCTGTCATGAAAAAGATGAAGTTGACTGGAGATTCCTTCCATTTAGCCTTCAGTCATTCAGGTATCGGAGTCAGACAGGTAAGTGCAAAACAGTTTCTCTTCATCTTAATTTTAGTTATTTCTTTAAAAGCGTGTGTCTTAAACCCTGCTGTAACTTCTCCATCTCCTAGAATTTTCTCACTTTTTTCTATCTACTAGTCAGGCAAAAGAAAGCTAATTTTTCATTTAAGGTTTGACATTGAGAACCTGCCAGAATTACTTCAGCACTTGTCATTGTTGGGTGTGGTTGACTGTCACGCAAATCCCCTGCCTCAAACATCAAACCAAAAGGTGAAGTTGTGAATCTCCTTCCCTTTTTTGAGTTTCTGTCAGTAATGAAGGAGACATAAAACATGGAATTTTTATCAATTGGACAAGCTCTAGCCATTACATCTCACTTTCCAAGATCTGATTCAGACACATAATCTAATGAGAGGTTGCTCAATATGCCTTGGCTGGCGAACAAAATCCAGTAGCTTCAGTACTGAAGTGTAGTCTCTGAACCTTTCAGTCAAAAATGAGCCTGAAGAAGCTCAGTTATATCATTGTCCTCCTCAAACGTCAAATAGTTAAGAGGAATAAATAAATGTGAAGTTGTCAAAGTCCTATAGATTGAGTTATCAACAATAATAGCAAGACCAATAATAATAGCTTACATTTATTGTGTGCTATACGTAGTTCTAGGCACTTTACACTTGTTCATTATTTTAATCCTTGCCTCAACTTTATGAGGTACGTGCTATTCTTCCATTTTTAGATGAAGAAATTCAGCCGGAGTATTTAAGTAACTTGAACAAGGTCACAGGACTGGTTCAGTGGCTAAGCCCAGATTTGCACCTAGACGGCCTGCTTCCAGAATTGAAAGGAGTAACAAGCGTTATCATTGGATCTCTGTCCATATCCAAACTATGGCTTGCATTCTAAGCCACCATGCTTACAAGCATTTAAAAAGACACAAATAATTTTAAAAGGTCTTAATAAATTGTGAAATTCTTTATTTTAAGCGAAGATGGTTCCTTGTATTTAGTTTAATTCCTTCACTAGAAAACAGATTAGAAAGATAAGGTGGCTGGTTGCCTGGGTTCTGACCCCCAGTTCTTCTAGTAGCCAGTCTTGTACCTAATCATCCTAGAAGTCAGTTGCCTAACTTGCAAATTCAACTTGAGCACATACTGTGTGCCAGGCACTGTACATGGTGCTGGAGAAAAGGTGATTAACAAGTAGATATGTAATTATGACAACTGAGAATGCCAAACTAAACAATCTCTAAAGTCCCTTCCAGAACTGAGTATAATCAAAGCCAGCAGTATTCTAGATGCATTCCCAACAGAAAGGGACTAATTAAACAGTCACTTGACTCACTAGAAAAAAATACTAAAAACTAGACTCAGAACTGACTCAACTAAACTGCTTTGTGACCACAAATCTCCCTACACCATCTCCCAGTTGCTAATGCAAATTATCTCCAGGGCCAGACTGCTGGAATACAGCCTCCCTACTCAGTGTGGGTCCTGGAACAGAAAAACTGTAATGATTTTTATGCTTTCTTCCTTTCTCCCTACTTTCTGGCTTTGCAAACAGTTCCCTTTTCTCACAAGGATATGTAGCTTTAAGGAATATAGACACTTAGACTGGAAAGAAATATTTAGCAAAAGTTGAAATAAGTGGGAAAACAGAAGTCATATTGTTGAAAACTCACATCAATTGGTTTTGAATAGAGGATCCAGAAGTAAGACACAACTGACCCTACCTTCATTCCAGCTAAACCATCCAACAGAAACTGGGCATATAGTCTAGTCTGTTTCTTCTTTTTCTTGGGAGTGAGCCTGCCCACAGGGATCTCATAATTTCTTCTGCTCCTCTAAGCCATAAATTTTAGGGTAAGCCACTTTGGTGAGCACATTATATCTGTGTCCTGTAGTTAGATCTGTATGACTGAACATATAGTCCATGTTTGGAAGTGGCGTGAGATGAAGCAAGGGTCACATCATGGATAACAATATCCCCTCACAGGTTATGTGCTCTAAAGCAAGAGCCAGACTGACTGAAAGCCCTCAGTTTTACTTAGTTTTGTCACAATTCTTCATAAAAAAAGAGTCAGAATATCATTTTGCTATTTCACACCATTCACTCATTCATGTATTCATACCTTATCTATTACTCATAGAATCATACCTCATCTATTCATATCCCCTCATTTTAAAGATGGAGAAACTGAGATCTATTAACATTACTAATACTAATTATATATTAATATTATTAATCTATTAATAAAAAAGCCAAGTGGTGTGGCCAAATCACACTGCTTATTAGGAATAGAATAGATATTGCTGTTTCTCCAAATAGAGGTGTCTGGAAGTGAAAGTGAAAGTAAGTCAGTCATTCAGTCATGTCCCACTCTTTGTGACTTCATGGAACATAACCCACCAGACTCCTCTGTCCTTGGAATTCTCCAGGCAAGAATACTGGAGTGGGTTGCCATTTTCTTCTCCAGGGGATCTTCCCAACCCAGGGATTGAACACGGCTCTCCCACATTGTAGGCAGACTGTTTACTGACTGAGCCACCAGGGAAGCCCTTGAATCAGAGGTGTCTGATTGTGGTAGAAATATCAAATCGAGGTTTAGGTTTAATTTAACTAACTTTTATGAATATTTACTCAGACTTTACCTCTTTTTTAGTATGGTGAGACTGCATCTACTATAATAGTTCCATATTATTTCATTACAATTTTGTGGGGAGAAATAGCAGACGATTGATGGCTTCTAAAATTGGGTGTGGTTACTGAAAGAAAGAGAGCAACTATTTCAGATGAAAAAGACACTATAAATATTCTGCACAAAATGAGGTCTATGGTTCCACACCTCCTAGCCTCTGATCCACAAAGTGGCAAATTGTTCCAGCTGCTAGCCTGTGCCATGAACACACCTACTGCAACTATCAGAAGACACTTTCAAGGCGTAGCTTCTCTCCTCAGCACTGAGTCATGAGCGATATCATTTGTTGGCCAGTCAGAGCATTACAACAAAACAGTTTTGCTACAGGTAAAGAAAGGGCCCTTGTGATATCAGGTTTAGGAAGGCAGATGAAACATGCCAGTGAGTGTAATCACTCGTTAGCCATCCTTGAAGAAAGATTACTTTAGGTAAACCAAATGACCCAATTCTCATCTAATTGTAGCCAACATCCTTCTTGGCTTCATTGAGTGAGAAGTTCCATTTCTCATCCTTGTTTTGCCTTTTTATTTACCTTTCTTCTGAAATTTTGACTGGTGTTCTAGTCTCCTTTCAGCCACACTAGACAGAGTAAATTAGAATGGCTGAGAACCCTCAGGCTCCTGAGCAGAAACATTCTCTAGATCCACAGATTCTTTTTTCCAGCTGTTCTGCTAACTACACCCAGCTACTCTATATGCTACATTTGCCCCATCCTCTGTTCCATTTTTCTTTACTCATCATCCTCCCCTCCCTTTCCTTGGGTTCCAGTGATCCATTTTCATCCTTTGTTGAGCCATTCCAGCTAAACCTAAGCACTCAATTTTCTTCCTGCCTCCCAACTTTCACACATTAACAAGCGCAACAATATTCCTTTAGTTGATTCCCCAAAGGCTGATATTTTTTCTCCAGAAGATCTAGCAAGAACACACATAAGGAGTTTCTTTCTCCTGCTTTAGGGAGGCTAATACTGGGAAGGTGTGGAGCACAGCTAGATAGTAATACAGACTGAACTGTGCTAGTTTTTGGTTGCCTAGGTTTCTCTGGGAGCTTTTTGATAAGTTGGCATCCTCCTGAACTTTGCTTTAAGATTTGAATTAACCTTATTCACAGACCTTGAAGACAAGAGTGAGCACTATAAAATAACAACTGAAGGCAATTTCCTTCAATGTCTGTGATTGGTTCCATTCAATTTACCTACTCTGGAGTCTGATAGCACTAACTGAAGAGCACTAGTGTGCATAGGACATGACCACAGCTTCTTCCTCTTCTTATCTCAATAGGCTAAACAGCAGGTTATCAGCTTTGCTTTTGCCATTAGTGGAAGCAGATTTTGATTGGGAACAATCAGGAAGCAGACAACTGAGAGACCATCTGTGTGCTTAGCACAACAGCCCTAAAATTCACATGGTGGATGCAGATCTGAACATCACCAGAGAGTTGTATTAAAAATTTAAAGAAAGTTAGCCAAGTTTCTGAATATTCTATATATTTTTTGCAATATTCAGAATGAAGTCGTATTTTACTTTGAACTCTAGGACTCCTCAATAAAGCCCAATGAGTTTGTCTTGGTCAATAGTGATAGCAAATGTGATTCTGGCATCAGGGAGCTGGGAGAATCACTCAAACAGGCATTTGTATCATGGAGACAGGGCTTCCCCGGTGGCACAGTGGTAAAGAATCCACCTGCCAATGCAGGAGATGCAAGAGTTGTGGGTTCAATCCCTGGGTCACGAAGATCCCCTGGAAAAGGGAATGGACACCCCCTCCAGAATTCTTCCCTAGGAAATCCTGTGGACAGAGGAGCCTGGCAGGCTACAGTCTCTGGGGTCGCAAAGAGTCGGACATGACTTAGAGACTAAACAAAAACAACATCATGGAGACAGAACATGCAAAGCCATATTCATAACAGGAAACAGGATGATCACTAGCCTTATTCATTTATTTAAGAACTAGCTTTATTTTCCTCTATGCCTTGGGCGAAATTTGCAAAATTTTGAAAGTATAAAAAATGAAAGCTATGCATGTTCTAAAACTTCATGAATAACCATAATTAATAATTTGGCATTTTTTCTTTTTTATATATCTTATACTGAAATGAGATTATACTGGGAATATAATTTAATATAGAGTTTTAAAAAATTCTAGCACAGTTAAGTAGTAACTTCCCCAAATTGCATATTTTTTAATGAGATTTTAATGCCTGCACAATGGGCCTTTTGTCTTATATATTTAGCTTTTCCCAAATATTTTGCTTGTATAAAAATATAATGAGCATTATTGTGCATAAAACTTTCCCTGTATTTTGGATTTTTTCCGTCCTAGGATTGATTCCTAGAAATACCACTATCATTGAGGAAAGATTTTTGACTCCACGATGGGATTATTTTGTGCATGGATTTTTACTCTGATCTTATGATAGGTAGGGTTTGGGCACACTTGGTTAAATTATTTGGTCTCCATTGAGATGCTGGGCATTGCCCAGTCAGATCCTTAGTAAGCTTTTTTATTTTCTCAAACTTGTCTTGAAACACCACCTTTCGGATCCAAGTGACAAAACCATTAATTTAGTAATAAACTATGTAAGTAGTAGATATAATCAGTGGCAGTTTTTATTGTATGTACTACAGATCAACAATTGTGCTAAATAAAGTTCTTATGTGGATTATCTAACTTAATATTATCCAAGCTTTTCTGTTCATTAGGAACATTTGGACTTGTAGCTAAAAATAACAAAATTTCAGGTTCAGGAAGACATTTAATGTTTGTGGGCTTAGGTACCTTCATGAAATGGACAAAAACACTGGCCTTGTTCAACTTCAAGGGCTAGTTGAGTAGTTCTAAATTATTTACTAAATTATTGTGGTAAATTATTTACTAAAACTTTATAAAGGCTATAAAACTATATTCAAAACAAGTTCTTAGTATTGGTTTTATTGGTAACTGGAAGAATACTTGTCCACACCTTCCACAGCATTGGCAGTTTAAATAAACCAGGGTAATTAAAGCTGGGCCTGAGGAGGTTACAATTTCATATTAATTTATTTTTGAAACAGATTACTAAATTCTGTAGAAAAGAAAAAAATATAATTATTAATTCTACCAGTATTGTTACAGATAAGGAAAAACAGGTTAATGCATATATTAAGAATCATGGGGTTGCACCCTATTGTGTTGGAAATTCTATATAGGAATTATTTAGAGCTTTTAAAGTTTAATTTGGCATTTGAGACATCACTTTTCTTTATTTATTGTTCAAATTTATGTAAGGAGGAAAGGAAACACAGCCTTTGTTACACTTGTGGGGAAAAAGGTTGAACATACCTTATTACATAGCATACCAACAATGATGCTATTAATAATTCTGTTTAAATAGGCTCAGTGGTGGTCAACTATTGAAATTTATTGGAAAACTGAAATGTAATAAAAGCAAAGTGAAGGTCAGGTAGACATTTAGGAGGAAGAGACTGAAGCTAGTCAACTTCATTGGACTCCTTACATCAATCTCTTTTAAACCTAGGCGATAATTTGACTTAAGAGCTGGTTGAATTCATCTTTCATTGTGATAATCTCCTGTTTCTATTAGCCACACCCTTATTTATTCCGGTAATACTATTCTTGCTTTTCTCTTCATATATATATATATATATATATATATTTCATCATTAACTCTTTGTGATCCTAAAGCATCTTTCTGGATAATCTTGACTTTGTTTGGATATCAGCCTATGTATTATTTATGCTCAAGCATACCCTAACTCAGGGATCATGGAAGAAGTTCCTCTTCTCCCTAGAGTAGCTATCTTTCATTAACATAACACAAGACCCCTGTTGAGGTCATTTCTGACTTGTGAAAATCTTTCTTTCCAGTCTTCAGATTGGGATTTTTGAATGACATGAAGTACTAAGCCTAGTTAGAAGATAAAGAACAGGAAAAGTGTGGTAGGGATTTTGATTTTAAGAAGACAAATGAAACTATATAAGGTATGTATCTTGCTGTTGTCTGAGATGCCTTTCAAATTTTGTAAAAATGTGTTGCATGGGGTTCCCAGAGATTAAGACCAAGTCACAAAACAACATAAGTGCTAGTAACACATTTCTATAGTCAAACCAGCCAATACATTATGAAAAAGTTTGAATAGTTAGCTACAAAACAAGCATTCTGAATATTCAACAATGTTAAAGTCCTGAGTCTTGCACCTTGAAAGACAGAAGATTGTATCTTTAGGTGGGTGCTGGGGTCAATCAATTCCAAGTATAAACCACTCAGATTTGAGAAAGAACCAAGAAGAAATGCACCAGTTTGATTATCAATGAGTCATACAGAAAGATCAACCAATCTAAAGAGCATTATAAATGTTTGCGTTGCCCAAAAGTCAGAATTTTCAAACAAGCTGAAGAGATATTAAAAATAAATGTCATAGGTTCATTCTTGTTTTTGCTATTATAGTTTTATTGGTCTATCTCTTTTGTTGAATTATCAAGGTGATTTAGTCTTGTTTACAAAAGTGATGCTCAGACTGTAAAGAATTTGCCTACAGTGCAGGAGACCCAGGTTCAATCACTGGGTCAGGAAGATTCCCTGGGGAAGGGAATGGCAACCCACTCCAGTATTCTTGCCTGGAGAATCCCATGGACAGAGAAGCCTGGTGGGCTACAATCCATGAGGTAGTAAAGAGTTCGAAACAACAGAGTGACTAACACTCACTTTGCTTTCTTCACAAAAATGATAACGTACTTTACAGACACTGGGTATTTTTTTCATTTTCTTTAAATATGCATATAAAATACAAAGTCTAAGGGTTTTCTTAAAATTCATGCTACTTTTCAATGAAAAATTTAAACTATCCATGTATATTTATACAAAATATCTTTTCTTTGTGTTTTTGCTTAGTTTGTCCTCTCTGCTTGGATTCTCATTATCTTCCCTTGCCTTTTTGGTAAACTTCTGCTTACTCTTCAAGACTCAAATATGCATCAGGAAGTCCTCCAAACCTTTCCAAAGAGATAATTACTTCCTTTTCTGTATTCCCATAGCATTTGATTCATACCTCTATTAAAGTACTTATATATTTATTTCATCATGGCCTCCACTAGCATGCGTTGCTCTTGAAGAAAGAAACTATATTCTAGTTTTCTCTATTTAGAAAAGAGTAGATGTTGAATCAGTGGGTTACTATCTTAGATCTAATTGATTCTTGTTAACACCTACGTTTACTGAGTTTCATGGGAACATTGCAGACAGTGTGGCCTGGTGCCAGGAGACAGAAATAGAGTGGTTCCCTAAGTAGAGTCTAGTTATTTTGGACAGAAACAGATGCTAGAATGGTAATTTTCAAACCTGGTGGCAGATTAGAGCCAGTTGGGGAGCCATTAAAGCTGTCAATGCCTGGCCCCTTCTCAGACCCTCTTAAATCGGAGTACCTGGGCTACGGCCCAGGCATTGATAGATATTTAAATCATAAATCTAATATACAGCAGCAGTCGAGTACCATTGAACTCGAGATTGAGGAACCTGGGTTTATCAGATAGTGTTCATACTGAAATGGAAGCAAGAGAGGAGATGAGTCAAAGAACTTGAACTCAGGAATGAAATCAAGGTTGATCTAAATCCATGAAACAGGGAGGAGCCCAAATCAGCACTCAAAATAAAAGGCTGGTTAATGCCAAGTTCAGTAATAATAGCCGGATAAAAGTCAGGAGTTAGACATGCAGAGATGAGAGATGCTCAGAGAGCAAAGTTTATAATTGTAACAATTAGTTTTCAGAGATTATAAATTCTTTTCAAACTGTAATTTGGGTCCATTTAGCTTGACAAATTCCCAGAGTCTCATCTCTGCAGTCAAGGAGCCCCAAAACAAATTGGATTTATTATAAAACCAGAAGTTTTATCTGTGTATACAGTCCTTCTTCATCATAGCATTCCCGTCACCCACACTGGAAAGCTTTGTGAAGAAATTTGGGAAAACAGTTTCCAACAAAATCTCTCCTTTGTCCCTACTTACTATTATTATTTTTGGTTCAATAATCATGTCAGGCCAAAGTTAAATGAAAGAACCCTTGGATACAAAAATCCAATGACTCTAATCTAGTACATTAAAAATATAAGTAGATTGACATGTTCACTTATTACTAGAGAGCTGAAAAACAAGTTAAAATACTTTTCTAAGTGTGCCAACCATTTTGTTACATATAATATTTCCTTTGGAAGATTTTATTATCTAGTTTCATATGTATTTCTGTGAGATACGATTTAGTTATGGCTAAGCAGATGTATTTCTTTATTTTTTAAAATATATATATTTATTTATTTTCTTTACATTATTGTGTTGATTTTTCCATACACTGACATGAATCCGCCATGGGTATACATGTGTTCCTCTTCCAGAACCCTACTCCCACCTCCCTCCTGATTCCATCCCTCTGGATCATCCCGGTGCACCAGCCCTGAGCACCCTGTATCATGAATCAATCCTGGGCTGGCAATTCATTTCACATATGATAATTTACATGTTTCAATGCTGTTCTCCGATATCATCCCACCCTTGCCCTCTCCCATAGAGTCCAAAAGACTGTTCTATACATCTGTGTCTCTTTTGCTGTCTCACATACAGGGTTATCGTTACTATCTTTCTGAATTCCATATATATGTATTAGTATACTGTATTGGTGTTTTTCCTTCTGACTTCCTTCACTCTGTATAATAGGCTCCAGTTTTGTTCACCTCAGTAGAACTGATTGAAATGCATTCTTTTTAATGGCTGAGTAATATTCCACTGTTTATATGTACAACAGCTTTTTTTAAAAATTTTCTATACTTTATTGTGTTGGTTTTGCCATACATTGACATGAATCCGCCATGGATGTACATATGCTCCCCCTCTAGAACCCCCCTCCCT
>ML660651.1:77789-141603 GCA_007570785.1 Antilocapra americana | reverse complement strand
GGTGGGTCATAGAGGATCCTGCTTTGGTTTACGTCAGAGAGTGTTTTGCCAATGTTTTCCTCTAGGAGTTTTATAGCTTCTGGTTGGTCTTACATTTAGATCTTTAATCCATTTGAGTTTGTTTTTGTATATGATGTTGGAAAGTGTTCTTTTTTTTTTCTTTTACAAGCGGTTGACCAGTTTTCCCAGCACCAGTTGTTAAAGGGATTGTCTTTTCTCCATTGTATATTCATGCCTCCTTTGTCAAAGGTAAGGTGTCCATAGGTGTGTGGATTTATCTCTGGGCTTTCTATTTTGTTCCATTGATCTATATTTCTGTCTTTGTGCCAGTACCATACTGTCTTGATGACTGTGGCTTTGTAGTATAGCCTAAAGTCAGGCACATTGATTCCTCCAGTTCCATTCTTCTTTCTTAAGAGTGCTTTGGCTATTTGAGTTTTTTTTTTTTTTTGTATTTCCATACAAATTGTGAAATTATTTGTTCTAGTTCTGTGAAAAATACCATTGGTAGCTTGATAAGGATTGCATTGAATCTATAGATTGCTTTGGGTAGTATACTTATTTTCACTATATTGATTCTTCCGATCCTTAAACACGGTATATTTCTCCATCTATTTGCGTCCTTTTTGATTTCTTTCACCATTGTTTTATAGTTTTCTATATAGGTCTTTTGTTTCTTTAAGTAGATATATTCCTAAGTATTTTATTCTTTTCATTGCAGTGATGAATGGAATTGTTTCCTTAATTTCTCTTTCTGTTTTCTCATTGTTACTGTATAGGAATGCAAGGAATTTCTATGTGTTGATTTTATATCCTGCAACTTCACTATATTCATTGATTAGCTCTAGTAATTTTCCGTTGGAGTCTTTAGGGTTTTGTATATGAAGGGTCATGTCATCTGCAAACAGTAAGAGTTTTACTTCTTCTTTTCCAATATGGATTCCTTTATCTCTTTTTCTGCTCTGATTGCTGTGGCCAAAACTTCCTAAAATATGTTGAATAGTAGTGGTGAGAGTGGGCACCCTTGTCTTGTTCCTGACTTTAGGGGAAATGCTTTCAATTTTTCACCATTGAGGATAATGTTTGCTGTGGGTTTGTCATATATAGCTTTTATTATGTTGAGGTATGTTCCTTCTATGCCTGCTTTCTGGAGAGTTTTTATCATAAATGGATGTTGAATTTTGTCAAAGGCTTTCTCGGCATCTAGTGAAATAATCATATGATTTTTATTTTTCAATTTGCAGATATTGATTTGCAGATATTGAAGAATCCTTGCATCCCTGGGATAAAGTCCACTTGATCATGATGTACGATCTTTTTAATATGTTCTTGGATTCTGTTTGCTAGAATTTTGTTAAGGATTTTTGCATCTATGTTCATCAGTGATATTGGCCTGTAGTTTTCTTTTTTTGTGGCATCTTTATCAGGTTTTGGTATTAGGGTGATGGCGGCCTCATAGAATGAGTTTGGAAGTTTACCTTCCTCTGCAATTTTCTGGAAGAGTTTGAGTAGGATAGGTATTAGCTCTTCTCTAAACTTTTGGTAGAATTCAGCTGTGAAGCCATCTGGTCCTGGGCTTTTGTTTGCTGGAAGATTTCTGATTACGGTTTCAATTTCCGTGCTCATGATGGGTCTGTTAGAATTTTCTATTTCTTCCTGGTTCACTTTTGGAAAGTTGTACTTTTCTAAGAATTTGTCCATTTCTTCCAGGTTGTCCTGTTTATTTGCATATAGTTGCTGATAATAGTCTCTTATGATCCTTTGTATTTCTGTGTTGTTTGTTGTGATCTCTCCATTTTCATTTCTAATTTTGTTGATTTGATTGTTCTCCCTTTGTTTCTTGATGAGTCTGGCTAATGGTTTGTCAATTTTATTTATCTTCTCAAAGAACCAGCTTTTAGCTTTGTTGATTTTTGCTATGGTCTCTTTTGTTTCTTTTGCATTTATTTCTCCCCTAATTTTTAAGATTTCTTTCCTTCTACTAACCCTGGAGTTCTTCACTTCCTTCTCTAGTTGCTTTAGGTGTAGAGTTAGGTTATTTATTTGACTTTTTTATTGTTTCTTGAGGTAAGCCTGTATTGCTATGAACCTTCCCCTTAGCACTTCTTTTACAGTGTCCCATAGGTTTTTGGTTGTTGTATTTTCATTCATTTCTATGCATATTTTGATTTCTTTTTTGATTTCTTCTGTGATTTTTTGGTTATTCAGAAGCGTGTTGTTCAGCCTCCTTATGTTGGAATTTTTAATAGCTTTTCTTCTGTAATTGACGTCTAATCTTACCGCCCTGTGATCAGAAAAGATGCTTGGAATGATTTCATTTTTTTTGAATTTACCAAGGCTAGATTTATGGCCCAGGATGTGATCTATTCTGGAGAAGGTTCCATGTGTGCTTCAGAAAAAGGCGAAATTAATTGTTTGGGGGTGAAATGTCCTATAGATTTCTATTAGGTCTAACTGGTCTATTGTATCATTTAAAGTTTGTATTTCCTTGTTAATTTTCTGTTTAGTTGATCTATTCATAAGTGTGAGTGGGGTATTAAAGTCTCCCACTATTATTGTGTTATTGTTAATTTCCTCCTTCATACTTGTTAACATTTGCCTTACATATTGTGGTGCTCCTATGTTGGGTGCATATACATTTATAAGTGTTATATCTTCTTCTTGGATTGATCCTTTGATCATTATGTAGTTTCTTTCTTGGTCTCTTTTCACAGCCTTTATTTCAAAGTTTTTTTTATCTTATATGAGTATTGCAACTCCTCTAGGAACTTTTAAAAGTGAACAATCCAACCCAATTCAGTTTAACCCTTCAATGTCATATCTGCCATAAAATTTTGCCCTCATCTATTGTTGGCTAGCCTTGTGTTTGGAATACTTAAGGAGTGGAAAGAGGCATGATGTGGTTGGGGCGGGATAGGGCTAGAGATGACTTGGTATCCCTTTCCTTTCTAAGGTCTAAACTCTTGTAGCATTGCGTTTGAGAAGAGAAATAGGAGAGATGACTGGTTTCTCCTTATACAACTAGTAAGCTGTTTTTGACAAAGAGGTTTCTCTGGGTTCCATCTCCTACTGGTGGCCACGATCTACATAGATAGTTGCTATCATTTTCTTGGGAAGGGACAGTGTTCGGCATCACTTTAGGTTCCTTTACTGAGGAGTGGCTTCTTAAAAACGTCTTGCTTATGGTCCACATCCTTAATATCTTCTCTGGCTTTCTGTCTCCTGCTGTAAGCTCTGTTTTCCTCATGATGATCCATGGGCACAGCTGAAGTCCTCTTCCATGTCCTCAAGCATTAAGGTCTAATTGTCTTCCTTGGAAGACTGTATCATGGTGTTTTCTTATCCCTCTGCACAAGCTACTTATGAAAGCCTGTGACCTTCAGATAAGCAGCCAACCCCTATATGTTCATATATACTTCAGTTAATAGGGAAATACATCAAGCTCTCCCAAGAATTCCTTCACCAAGATCTACTCTATTCTTATAGAAACACAGAGGTTGACCTGTAGTTTATAGCTTAGCAAGTATCCAGCTAGGAAATGAGATAACAGCTTCACTTTCTTGCAGGGAGCCCTTATTTTCTTTGCTCTTCTCTCCACTTGACTTTGGGAGGGAGTAACTCTTGCCCTTTCCCACATAGTGAAGAAAGGGAAAAGACTTTTCATTGTAAACTGGCAGTTTTGACAACTCTAATTCACTCTTGTCTCCCACTCTCCTGGTTTTTTATAGATTGACCAAGGAGTAGAGGCTTGAGACAGTGGTTAATGGTTTTATGATCAGTTTTTCTACTTTCTGTAAGTCTTTTGGAGAGTTTCTGTCCCCAGCTGTTGTTGGGTCTCTTAAGAACGTGCAAGTGTTTAGAGTCTGTTTTCCATCTTTGAAGCTTCATTGCCTACTCCAGGGTAATATGAAAAGTCCCACTAGATATCTCATTGTATATAAAAGAAGTCTATGTTAAAATTTAGTGAGATTAAACCAACCATTCCCTGTTTCAAACATACAGACCCTGACTTACACAAGTTACACATATCAACTTACTGCCGTGGCCAACCTTTGAAGGCTAGATTCTCAATAGAGCAGACATCTTACCTGTAGCCTTTCTACATGCCTATAGTCCAAACTGATTTCTGCAGTCTATGAAATTGTATCACATTTACAGTCTAAACCAGAGGTTTTCGCCATGTATCACACATGGATGGATTCACTTGTAAGACAAAGTTCTATGGATTCAGTCAGGACTAGGAATAGTTTTTAATGAACTAGCATTAATTTCCTCCTCTTCCTACTGGATTGCAAAGAAAGCCTACTGGATTGCAAAGTGTGAGAGATATTAAAGCAATATATTGAAGTTGCTCTTATTTATTAAAAATATTTTTGTATTTTGATAGTTTTTATTAATAATAATTTATGTGTGATACACTTTACATGACACCCAATTCAGAAACTGCTCATTTAAACCAAAAAGCTTAGTGATTTATATTCTCTAGTTTTTTTCTCAACAAAAATGCAGGTCTCCTAGAGGTAGGAATTGTATCTAATATATACCTAATGCTTAATACATTGTATTTTAGGTAGATAGCTAGCTAGCTACATAAATAGATAGTATTCCCAAATATATATACTCAATACTTTAGTTGAGCTGGAATATAGATTATTAAGCCAAGAGTGACTACAGAGAAAGGCATTAGTTTTTTGTAATCTCTAAACATTACTTTTATTAAGGAAAGATAGGGATTTGACATTGATTTGGCCTTTGTCACAATGTCTGTTCTTAGTCATCAGTCACGTTCATCTGTTTGTGACCCTTTGGACTGTAGCCCACAAGGCTCCTCTAACCATAGGTTTTCCAAGGCAAGAATACCAACGTGAGTTGCCATTTCCCTTTCAGGGGATTTTCCCTACCAAAGAATTGAACCCATGTCTCTTGTGTCTCCTGCATTGCAGGCAGATTCTTTACCTACTGAGCCATTAGGGAGGCTCTGCATTACTATTTTAGAGTCAAGAAATGCTAGGGAGCTAGATATTTATTAGTATGTTTTTTTCCCATAATTATTGAGTAACTACTATGTGCTCATCACCATTGAACAGGTTCCATGAGTTAAGATATAGTCCTTATCACTGATGACATTACAATCTACTGGAAGGAGGAGCATATTATTAAACAGTCAATAACATTATGCTGCATGCTAAATTAGGGGATGTACAGAGTGGTATGGAAGCATGATGGGCACTAAACTCTGGCTTGATTCGGGTGGTCATGGAAAACTTCCTAAAGGAGATGACTCTTAAGCTGGGATCTAAATGATGAATAATTGAGAGTGAATGGAAGGGGTCTGAGCAAAGGTAATAGTATAGGCAGAGACCCAGAATCATTCTAGAGCATTCCGTTTCAAGGAACAAAAATTCAATAGAGCAGGTATATGGATTACCGAGTCAGGGTGACTCAAGAGGTTCAATCACAAAGGGCCTTGTGTGGCAGCCTAAGAACTTTGAGAGCAATGCACACAATTGAAGTGTTTTAATTAGGGATGTGACGTGATCACATTTACATTTTAAAAGCATCACTCCGGCTCCTAGGGGTGAATGGGTAGAAAGAGGGCAGGATTAGAGGAAAGAAAACTTGTTAAGAAGCCAGTAATTGAGATGATAATAATGAAGACTTATGACTTTTCATTAGCATTTCAAGCTTTTATCTCTTTTGAGGTGGCCAAATTCTTTGTTTCCTCAAAACCAGCTGTCTTCATAGATTTCTCATATAGCCTATCCCTCCTCAGCTGGCACTCCAAGCCTGTGCTTTTTAAAATAATTGGAGGTTCATTGTTCACTCTATGTTTTCTATAAATCTTTCCAACCTGGAATGTTCTCTTCCACAAATGGTTTGGCATACATTCCTTCTTTCCTTGCAGTTTTCATTAGACTAAGTGTCCTAAAATGTTTTGTAGGTTGGGTTCTTCCACAAGCAAACTCAGAGTTTTAGGAAGTTTATTAAGCCATGTTATCAAGACCAACAACTGTGCAAGGGAGGGGAGGAGATGGGAAGAAAACCAGAGTGGGCAGATAGAGAAAACTTGGGCTGTGAAGCAGGTGCAGCAAAGGCCTCAGCCAACCCCAAGATAGGCTCTGAAACTGGGATAGTACTTTGGAGTTGTCCAAGATTATGGTGAGCTTTTGGGCTTCCCAGGTGGCACTTGTGGTAAAGAATTTGTCTGCCAATGCAGGAGGTATAATAGATGTGAGTTCGATCCCTATCCCAACCCAGGAGGGAATGGCAATCCACTCCAGTATTCCTGCCTGGAAAATGCCATGGACAGAGGAGCCTGGCGGGCTATGGTCCATAGCGTCACAAAAAGTCAGACTCAACTGAAGCGACACATGATGAGATTTATGCTTCTGTCTTGACCCATTTTTTATTCCATTTGGTCCCTGGGAAGGGATTATGAACTTAGAAGAGGCAGTCTCTTCAGCTAAAGATAATTTCTGGAGAGGACTGGCAGCTGAGGGCAGTCAGCCAGAGGCATTCCCAGAAGCTGGATAATAAGTCCTTCAGTCGTTAAGTGGAAGTCCTTGAGTGGATGACTTGAAGGCATCACAACATCTGCTATGAAGGTCTTTCTTGAAATAATAATTCTATGAGACATTAATTGGTGTTCCAAGAACACAAAATTACCTCTGTTGTCAAATAAGCTTGGCAAATGCTAGGGTAAGCACATTTCTTTACTGGAAGAACTCTTAGAAATTTAAATATGCTGGTATTCATGGTGTATCTCCAATGGGGAATAGAATGTATAGAAGACAGCAACCATAGGTGACCAGAGAACACATTTTTTGAGGGCTTCTCTGGTGGCTCAGATAGTAAAAAAAAAAAAAAAGTCCCTTTGCCAATGCAGGGAACATGGGTTCAATCCCTGGGAAGATCCCCTGGAGGAGGGCAACCCACTTCAGTATTCTTACTTGGAGAGTCTCATGAACAGAGGAGCATGGCAGGCTATAGTCCATGGGGTTGCAAAGAGCTGGACATGACTGAGTGACTAACACACTTTTAAGCATAGTGCCACTAAACATCAGTTTGAGAAATGCTGCTCCAGAGGCAAAGACAGAATAAATGTGATGATCATGGGAACCTGGAGCTCTATTGTCTCAGATTTTGTCTTAAGGATCCAATATAACAAATAACCCATCTTTCTTCAACTATTACCAAGGTCTATTGCCCTTCTTTAGATTGCTTCAGACTATTAATTTTGATCTACAACTAAATCAAACAGGACTTATTTCTTAATGAAAGTCTAGCTTAGTCTGAAGAGAAAATATTTGCTTTCAGTTCAGTTCAGTTGCTCAGTCATGTCCGACTCTTTGCGATGCCATGGGCTGCAGCATGCCAGGCTTCCCTGTCCATCACCAACTTCCAGAGCTTGCTAAAACTCATGTCCATTGGGTCTGTGGTGCCATCCAACCATCTCATCTTCTGTCATCCCCTTCTCCTCCTGCCTTCAAACTTTTCCAGCGTCAGGGTGTTTTTCAATGAGTCAGTTCTTCGCATCAGGTAGTCAAAGTATTGGAGCTTCAGCTTCAGCATCAGTCCTTCCAATGAATATTCAGGACTGATTTTTTTAGGATTGACTGGTTGATCTCCTTGCAGTCCAAGGGACTCTCAAGAATCTTCTCCAACAACATAGTTCAAAAGCATCAATTCTTCAGTGCTCAGCTTTCTTTATAGCCCAATTCTCACATCCATACATGACTACTAGAAAAACCATAGCTTTAACTGGATGGACCTTTATTGGCAAAGTAATATCTCTGCTTTTTAATATGCTGTCTAGGTTGGTCAGAGCTTTTCTTTCAAGGAGCAAATGTTTTTTAATTTCATGGCTACAGTCAACATCTGCAGTGGTTTTGGAGCCCCCAAAAATGAAGTCTGTCACTTTTTCCTTTGTTTCCCCATCTATTTGCCATGAAGTGATGAGACTGGATGCCGTGATCTTAGTTTTCTGAAGGTTGAGTTTTAAGCCAACTTTTTCACTCTCCTCTTTCACTTTCATCAAGAGGCTCTTTAGCTCTTCTTCACTTTCTGCTGTAAGGCTGGTGTCATCTATGTATCTGAGGTTATTGATATTTCTCCTGGCAATCTTGATTCCAGCTTGTACTTCATCCAGCCTGGTATCTCACATGATCTATAATGCAGATAAGTTAAATAAGCAGGGTGACAATATAAGCCTTGACATACTCCTTTCCCAATTTGGAACCAGTCTGCTATTCCATGTCCAGTTCTAATTGTTGCTTCCTGACCTGCATACAGTTTCTCAGGAGGCAGGTCAGGTGATCTGTTATTCCCATCTCGTGAAGAATTTTCCACAGTTTATTATGATCCACAAAGTCAAAGGCTTTGGCGTAGTCAAATAAATAAATATAGCAGAAGTAGATGCTTTTCTGGAATTCTCTTTCTTTTTCGATGATCTAACGGATGTTGGCGATTTGATCTCTGGTTCCTCTGACGTTTCTAAATCCAGCCTGACCATCTGGAAGTTCACATTTCACATACTGTTGAAGTCTGGCTTGGAGAATTTTGAGCATTACTTTGCTAGTATGTGAGATGAGCACAATTGTGCGGTAGTTTGAACATTTTTTGGCATTGCCTTTCTTTGGAATTTTCTTTGGGATGTTTGCTATATAATTGACCATATTTCCTCTCATTCTGATGGGCTTATGCCGTTAATTTGTTTTATTTTTAGAAAGTGACACTGGTTGCAATAAATGCAGTGTTGCTTTCAAGAAAATCCTGTCATGTGATAGTATTGTTATATGATACAAGGAGGCCTTGGAATTAATTCAAAATCAACTAGAACTTTTCTCAGCCTGATTCCATGTCAACTTTTACATCTCTGTGATTATTGACTTGTTAAATCTATTTCCTCACTGCCCTCTTTTTGAAATAGTTCTCACCACACAATGTCTGCTTACCTGACTTTCATATAAATCAATTCAGAATAAATTAGAATCAGACAATAGGCAGTTTCAGGAATAAAAAAGTAACTCTTCACTGAATTATGCTACCTGTACTTGAAAAAACTGATGGACAGAAAGACATAATACATTAAAAATATACTTTGAAAAGTTAGAGAGAAATATTCACCTTCAGAAATGGCAAAGATGGCCCTGAATGCCCACTGTGATCTCAAACTACTTTTGTTATGGGCAACATGACATTAAATTCTCTCAAAGTCAGCAGGAAATTACATCTGACTTTGAACATGAATTTTCAGTATCACACAGGTGTGTGTGCATTCTATGTGTGTGTGTGTGTGTGTGTGTGTGTGTGTGTGTGTGTGTGTAGAGGGACAGAGAAAGAGAAACTTGCTTAGCAGTAATCTAGATTATACCATAGGAATTTATCAATGGGATAAGTTTTGGCTGGAGGAAACATTATGTTATATTTAAAAATTAATTGCCATGCTTTACAGTTCTGATATGCTGATTTGTTCGTCAGAGGTTATTTGAACATTTCTGTTAAACTGAGCTTGTTAATCTTTAGTGGTAAAATTTTGTTTTATTTTGTCATTATTTTTTAATCAATATAGTATCAGTGCCTCTTCCTGACCAAGTTTTCATTTAAAAAGTAATTCTTCAAAGTGGATTTTTTTCAAGCTATATTTGATTACTGTAGGAATTTACTGGAGGGAAAACAAGCTTAATTGGACTCAGTTAAATAGAAATACAAATGAAGTTACATGTTCAAAAGTATACTGGCTTTTGAAGACAAGATAAAACTACCATTTAGGGAAGTTCAAATAGGATTTATTCAATAAATGAATTATTAAAGTCCTAATAGGATGTGCTTCTCAGAGATTTGTCAACCAACTCTTTTCCAGTTTCAGATGACTTTTAATTGATGATGTGCTGTCTGCATGGTCCAGATCACCCCCTCTTTTGCTTAGCAGTTGCTGAGGATTGGAAGTGTGTTGTGGGAAATAGCAATAGTGAAGAGGCTAGAATATCAGAAATCTGGGGACAGTGGCATCAATAAAACACAAGTTACCTGAGAGGACGGAAGTGTGGCTTTATCCTTCCTTGACCCCTGCTTCCCAGTTTCCAAAGAAATAAACTGCTCTTGATACCAAAATATCATAGCTCTTCTTTTTTTTCCACCCTCATTTTCACACAGGCAATAAGAAAGGAATTGATTCAGCTAGCTTTCCTGCATTGCAGATGTACTGTTTTTATCTTCAGTTTTTAAAAAAAAAATTATTGGAGTGTAGCTGATTTACACTGTTGTGTTAGTTTCAGGTGTACAGCGTAGTGATTCAATTGTATATTAATATATGCATATATTCATTCTTTTTTAGATTTTTTTCTCATATGAGTTATCACAGAATATTGAATAGACTTCCTTGTTGGTTATCTATCTTATATATAGTAGTATGAGTATGTTCATTCCAAGCTCCTGATTTATGCCCCCCCAACTGTGTTTCCCCTTTGGTAACCATAAGTTTGTTTTCAATACAGATATACTATTCTTGCTGATTATTTGTTTGCTTTAGTTTTAGTAGTGTATTCCTTTTATACAATGTATAAATGAAACCTCAGCAGTAGGAAATCAAAATACTCATCAGGCCCAAGAAGATGCTCACAAAATTTTTAAGTAATAAGGACCATTGCTAACACTAGGGCAGCAGCTCTTAGCACAAATGCATGTGAACCCAGACTGAAATAACCAGTTTACAAAACACACATGTAAAGAACAGGATTCTGTGTCTTGACTTTCTACACCAAGGATGAAGTCCTGATGTCATTTATTCATCAGGATACGTTGCAAAGAATCCTAGCACTATATTATGAGTTAAGTAAGTATCTGTCATCTGGCTGACTAAATTAATAATTATATGTAGTATTATTAATTCACAGTGGTAAATAACTATCACAGTTCCTGAAATGCTGGAAGCCAGTATTTTTCTCCAGCTTATTTTCTCCCTATGACTGCTTATATGTAGTCCAAAGCTGTTTAGTGAAAATGGAATAAAAACAAAGTTTGAAGGAAGCTAAATGATTCTCTAATCCAATTCTTCCTGATACCATTTAAATGCATGCATGCATGCTAAGTTGCTTCAGTCGTGTCTGACTCTGTGCAACCCCATAGACAGCAGCCCACCGGGCTCCTCTGTCCACAGGATTCTGTAGCCAAGAATACTGCAGTGGGTTGCCACTTCCTTCTCTGGATACCACTTAAATATGTAAACTCTATTTCCATATTTCTCTCCTGAAAAGAAGCTTGTCTTTATAAATAGAGTTTTTTTTTTGGTGATTCAACAAATAGATAATTCAAATAGCCAGTTGCTGTTTTTAATCAAGTTTTCCTTATTAGTTTTGGGTATAAATGCATTTTTTTTTCATTTTCACATTCAGTTGAATGATGGAAGTCAACTTCAATTTAGATGCAGTTCAACTATGAATGTTATATGATGTGCCCAGTACTGGCTTAAGTGCTACAAGGGACTATATCAGAAATTCCTAGTCCACCATTGAGATAGTTAATTTTATATGTCAACTTGACTAGGCTAAGGGATGCCCAGATAGCTGGAAAATCATTATTTCTGGGTATGTCTTTGAGGGTGTTTCCAGAAGAGATTAGTATTTGGATTGGTAGATTGAAGTAAAGAAGATTGCCCTCTCCAAAGTGGGTAGGCATCATTTCAGTCAGTTGAGGGCCAGAGTAGTTATGGAGGAAGAGGGAATTTGCTCTGTGCCTGAGCTAGGACATCTATAATCCTGCCCTGTGACATTAGAGCTCCAGTTCTCTGGCCTTTGGACTCCAGTTCTCTGGCCTTTGGACTCCAGTTGAACTACACTTCTGGCTTTCCTGGGTCTTCAGCTTACAGAGGGCAGATAATATATGTAGGTTCTCTCAGAAGAATCCTTACTGATATAACCATTTAGTCACAACCCCTACTATCCAAGTTAAATCAGGGTAGCCCCTGAGGCATGATTCTTCATGGCCCTCTGATCATGCCACAAAATTTATAATTTACAGTGCATTTTTTGGTGGCTTGTGATAACCCATTGCTATGGAGTGGAAGAATTCATAGACACTAGCTGTGGTGCTGGAGACTAGCAGACAAAAAGGATCAGGTTCTTTTGTTAAAAATAGAGCCATATTTTCCCCCAAAGCACTAGTCAGTTTTTCCAAAAATAATTTTGCATTCCACCATTTACCAACTGATTTTAAATATCATATCCTATGCTAAATTTTCAAGTTATTAGCATTTATTTTTGAACTCTTCTTTTGAGTTTCATTACTGTATCTGTATCTTCATTCATGGTGTAAAAACATTTTAACTACTTGAGCTTTATAATACTTTTGAAAGTATCTCGTAAGGCTAGCCATCACCCTTGTGGGTATTAGCTTGGATATTCTGGATATCTTCATGTGCTTATTTTTTTGTTTGATGCTGAGAAGCAGCTTAGCTGGTTCCAAATATATCCTCCAGAATTTTTATTGGGATTATGTTAAAAGTATAGATTATTTTAAGGATTTACTTTTCCTATTCCTGAACAAGATATAAGATATGTGTTTACATTTATTTATGCATTTATTTATTAAACTATTTTTATGCTTTCAGTAAAATGTTAAATATTTCTCCTTATACATTTATTATCATTTATTTCTAGATACTTTATCTTTTAATTATGAAGTGCCTCCATAGCTATGTTTATATTACTCTTTTCATTTCTTCATATACTTGTAACTTCTGTATATTACATTTGACTAAATTACCCAGAGGTTTATATATTTTCTTAGAACTACCTCTTGTACTGCTTATTACTTCTGTTCTCTAAATCATAAGTTTAAGATTTAATCTTTACTAATAATTCTTCATTTCTGTTTTTCTTGGAACTGTTTTTTCCTTTGCAAGTTTTTTAGTTAGATTCGAAGTAATGTATGATTTCATCCTTTATATTTATTAAGAAGAGTATTTATAGCAATGAATTATTTGAGTACAGCTATTGGAATATTCCATACTTTTGATATATTGTTGTTTTCTAAGTCACTGGATTTCTAAATCACTGATAATTAGTTTTCTAAATCATTGGCATATTATAGTATCTTTTATTATAACTTATTGTATGTTATCTATTATTTAGAAGTACATTTCTTATTTTCATAATTCAATTTTTTTTAGTTTTTGTTTATTTATACTTTTATTGCATTGAGGTTAGTGAATGTGACCTGTATATTTTGTGCTTTGAGGAAATGATCATAGCCTAATCCATCAGAAGGAAGTTGCTCTGTTATTGTGTAAGGCACAATGTTGAGCATCTAATAAATCACCTTATTATTGTTCTTATTTATATTATTTATCCTTGTTTATTTCTTGAGCATTTGACAGATGTGATTTAAAAATCCAACTCTACCATTTACTAATTGTGGCCTTGAGCAAATTACATAATCCTTTCATGATTCATTATTCAATTGAGCCCAACTCATAGATTGTTAATGCAGGTTATATGGTTTAGTGTACATACAGTGTTTTGCCTACTGCTTAGAACACAGTAAGTACTTTCATCTAATAATTATTTATTCATAGTTTTGATGCCATCTTATTTTGAGTTTTAATCCAATGTGAAGATCTTTATTTTTATAAAATAGGTAAATTTAAATCTTTCATTTTTTTAATACTTTGTCTTCTTCCTTCCTTCCTACCATTCCTTCCTGAAGCTCTTTTTCTCTGTCTATTGTTTTCTATATTTTTATTTATTTATTTATTTATTTACTTTACAGTATTGTATTGGTTTTGCCATACATTCACATGATCATGTACAGCAAGTGTTGACATTTCTTCTTCAGTTATTTCAAATATCCACAGTGTGTTTACCTTTAAGCACCACTCAGATCTTAAGGTTAAGTTTGGGAGTAGAACTAGAGAAGAAGCATGTTGACTAGATGAACGTGAATCAGAGAGGCTTCACACACAATTCATCAGTGTTTGAAAACTTGTACCAAGTAAGATTCTCTCAAGATAGTAAAACTGAGATGTTCCCTGTAAGACAGCTGTTGGGATTTTTTGTTGTTAAGGCCAGAATATAGTACTTTAAGTGGGACAATGAATTCTTTGGTACAGCTTGGAATAGATTCTTCTCAGTTGATCAGTCCATTTCACAAAAGCAGCATTTCAAGTCCATCCTGAAAGAGGCAATTTTTTTCCTTCAAATTCCTGGGTTTTGGAATACCTTTCCTAAAGTTTTGTAGGTTTCCTTTTTGGGGAAGATTTGATGTGAACAGATAATCCTAGTTTTTAAAACCATCCTAATAATAAATTCTGATGTTTATATAGCACTTCATAATTCGTCTCATTTGATGCTTATGTTAATGTCATGAAACAGGAGGAGGAGCTGTGATTATTCATATTTTACTGGTAAAGAAACTGAGACTCAGAGAGCTTCAACAGGTTTTTGTAACTAATGAAGGGAAGAATTGGTACTACAATCATTCACTGCTTTTTACACAATAGCATATTACTTTTAGAGTACTCTGATAATTCATCAGTTAAGCAAGGTCCTCAAGAGATACTTGACATGATTGAAAATGGTTGGAAACCCTCCATCCTAGCTGGAGATCACAAGAGTTTGCCTAATTCTTGACTCTGCTTTTGCTTGAAACACTCCCTTATTTTCTCTCCAAATCCAGAACATTCTTTCTTTCTGTCTGGGCTTAAAATTCTCTTCTGCTAAGAAAACTCAAACGCTGTGGGCCTTGGGCTACTCAGATCACTGCATTATTGTTCTCATTGTTCCACACATTCCCTTTGCATCCATAGTTCTATTGTGAACCACTCCAGAGCAGGCATTATGTTACGACTCTTATGTTATGCCACATCAAGGCCCAGGCATGCTGGATTTTCCTAGCTTTTATAGCATGGCGTGGGGAAAGCCTGACTGATACAGTCCAGGTCATTATCTGTCCATTCATTAGAATGTGATCTTAGATACATAGTCATTTGATCCCATATTGCCTGTATCTCATCTGTAATAGAAATAGCCAATATTTGTTGAAAACTAAAGGGCCAGATGCTTTACACATATCATCTTTAATCCTTAAAAATAAATGTTCATGGTAAGTATTAGGCTTCCATGTTAAGTATTAGTATTTACAAATGAAGAAACTGGGATTCAAAAAGTTAGGTGGTTTATCCAAGATCACATGGCAAATGGTAGAGCCTATATTTGAATCTGGCTCTTTCTGAATAGAAATCCCACACTTTTTCCAAAATATCCAATAGTGTTATAATAATAATGACTTCTCAGTGTTATATTTAGGAATAGAAAATATTAGGCTAAAAAATGGCCCAGAACAGTGCCATGTTTATTTCTTCTTTCTTCCCTTTCCTTAACAGTGTGCCCTCTATGACAACTCACAGTTTTAGGAACCTCTGTTTAAGGTAGAGTGTGGTGAACAAAAGCTGTTGCTGCTAAATTCTCTTTGATTTTTTTTTACTTCAATAGAGGTTTCAGCAATAATATATTATCTGACGCTTACAGATAAGAAGTTAGTTCCCTACCGAATCAAGAATTTTTTTGGCATGAATTGCCATAGTTCATTGATTTTGAAATGTATATTTTTCACATCTGAGAAGTTCTAACATCAAGATGGGCCTTACAATTGATGGTATCTTATAATTACTATTGACAGTTTCCTTTCTTTCTTAGTGGCACATAGAATGATAGCATGTTTTAGAATCAATGTTTTCTTGGATTCAGTAAAATAGGATAGGTACACATTATATGTAGGTGGCATATTTTGTGGAATCTAACCACCTTTTAGAAGCTACCAGAGGTCTTTTTCAGAGAATTAGAACAAATAATTTCACAATTTGTATGGAAATACAAAACACCTCGTATAGCCAAAGCAATCTTGAGAAAGAAGAATGGAACTGGAGGAATCAACCTACCTGACTTTAGGCTATACTACAAATCCACAGTCATTAAGACAGTATGGTACTGGCACAAAGACAGAAATATAGATCAATGGAACAAAATAGAAAGCCCAGAGATAAATCCACGCATCTATGGACACCTTATCTTTGACAAAGGAGGCATGAATATACAATGGAGAAAAGACAATCTCTTTAACAAGTGGTGCTGGGAAAACTGGACAGCCACTTGTAAAAGAATGAAACTAGAACACTTTCTAACACCATACACAAAAATAAATTCAAAATGGATCAAAGATCTAATCATAAGACCAGAAACTATAAAAGTCCTAGAAGATAACATAGGCAAAACACTCTCCGACATACACCAAAGCAGGATCCTCTATGACCCACCTCCTAGAATATCGGAAATAAAAGCACGAATAAACAAATGGGACCTAATTAAAATTAAAAGCTGCTGCACAACAAAGGAAACTATAAGCAAGGTGAAAAGACAGCCTTCAGAATGGGAGAAAATAATAGCCAATGAAGCAACAGACAAACAATTAATCTTAAAAATATACAAGCAACTCCTGCAGCTCCATTCTAGAAAAATAAATGACCCAATCAAAAAGTGGGCCTAAGAACTTAACAGACATTTCTCCAAAGAAGACATAAAAATGGCTAACAAACACATGAAAAGATGCTCAACATCACTCATTATCAGAGAAATGCAAATCAAAACCACAATGAGGTACCACTTTACACCAGTCAGAATGGCTGCCATCCAAAAGTCTACAAGCAATAAATGTTGGAGAGGATGTGGAGAAAAGGGAACCCTCTTACACTGTTGGTGGGAATGCAAACTAGTACAGCCACTATGGAAAACAGTGTGGAGGTTCCTTAAAAAACTGCAAATAGACCTGCCATATGACCCAGCAATCCCACTGCTGGGCATATACCCCGAGGAAACCAGAATTGAAAGAGACACGCATACCCCAATGTTCATCGCTGCATTGTTTATGATAGCCAGGACATGGAAGCAACCTAGATGCCCATCAACTGACGAATGGATAAGAAAGCTGTGGTACATATACACAATGGAATATTACTCAGCATTAAAAAAATTCATTTGAATGAGTTCTACTCAGGTGGATGGAACTGGAGCCTATTATCCAGAGTGAAGTAAGCCAGAAGGAAAAACAACAATACAGTATACTAACGCATATATATGGAATTTAGAAAGATGGTAATGAGAACCCTGCATGTGAGACAGCAAAAGGAATGCAGATGTATAGAACAGACTCCTGGACTCTGTGGAAGAGGACAAGGGTGGGACGATATGGGAGAATGGCATTGAAACATGTTAATTATCATATGTGAAATCAATTGCCAGCCCAGGTTTGATGCTCAGGGCTGGTGCACCGAGATGTCCCAGGGGGAGGGAATTGGGAGGGAGGAGGGAGGGGGTTTCTAGAGGAGGAGCATATGTAATCCCATGGCGGTTTCATGTTGTTGTATGGCAAAACCAACACAATAAAGTAAAGAAAATTTAAAAAAAATGAAGCTATCACACAATTATACACAGAAAATTATGTGTGAAATCATTTTATTGATCAGGAATGTGAGCCCTAGAATGGGGGATGTGATTTTTCTAAGTTTATAGAACATCTAGGGGCAGAGCCAAAGCTAGAATATAACTTTTCTAATTTCTGTTACTTTCCCCCCTTTGTTGGACCTATGAAGAAATTTCATCTTAATTCTGTTGTACTCGTTCTCTTTCTGAACACTGGGGAAATATGCTAGTTCGTATTCGTTCTATAGGTACAAGCCCTATATTTACTCTGAATGACAAATGCAGGGTGGCTCCCAGTACTCTGAGTGGGCATGTTCTCTGTCTGCTTCTTAGGGAGGTGTCTCTACCTCTTCCTCAGAGCATTGGTGAATTTAACCCTTTCTTGTCCCTATTTATTAATACTTTTTCATTTGCTTCCTTCTAGCTTGTGTCTGAATTAATTAATTTTTCACCTATTGTATTATTTCTGCCAATAAAATAGTGCCTTTCTAGTCCATCTCAAATGGACATTGAAAAAATTTCTTCATAAAGTACAAATGGGTATACTTAATTAGCATAAAAACAGGTAGGAAGTCATCAGTCACACTTTTATTTTTGATGTTTCTACTCTTCAACCTCCTTAGCACCTATTCAAAATTCGAATAACCTGGAAAGTGTTAGGTAAACTCTTGCTGACAAGCAACTGGGATTAGTGGTGGGTGAATAGCTACATTTCTTCTTCCCTAGTAAGCCAACAGCAGAAAGCAGTACCTAGCAGAGTGCCTGGCATATCCTAGGCACTCAGTAAATGATAGTTCTTGTCTCTCATTTTCTAAACCATTGTAACCATATCATAGTTTATAGCTGTAGAGTCAAGCCCAGATATTGGCTTCTACTTTAGTGGGGCCTATATAAGGAGTTCTTGGTCAGATAGTTTATGTATACATCAGATTTATGACTTACCAACTTATATAATACTAAAATGGAAAGAAAATATGAATAATCAACTGAACCAATGTCCTCATTGTACAAGTGAGGGTCCATGTTGTGAGTGCTTATATCTTGATATAATTAGCTTGTTTGTCTTATTGACAGTGACTCAGCAATTAGAAGACTCCTCTCCGCCACCACTTCCAAATCATTTGAAATTACAAATGTTTCTAAACTTTCTAACTTCTGAGACATGGCTTATCTGTTTTCCAAACATTGACTGAATGAATATATGGCCAGTGTGATATAGAAGAATGAAAATAGGTTCTGCCCTTAAGAACTGTATAACTTTGGTCAAGGCAGGTAACCTTTCTGAATATCATTCCCTTCTCTGAAAAATTAGGATAATAATACCTCTCTCTTGTGGTTGTTATGATCTCACATTATAAAACAAATCATAGTGCTAGCAATACTGATTTTCTCCTCATTCCCCCCTACCACCCCATGCTAGGCTTTTCTGGTCTCTAGCTAACTGTTTAGCTCTTTTTCTATCCCTGTATGTTAATCAAAACCCTTGACTGCTATTGGTTTGGAAACTTGTTTATGGATTTATGCTTTCTTGCTTTCCACCAGGTCATCTCAGAAGGCCAATTTTACTTTGGGTAAAAACTCTTGAAGTATTATTAATAAATGAGATATGCCAATATTAGTGTTGTAGTGATGGAAGGGGGTTCAGAGGTCAGATGCAAGTAGGAAGAATAGATTTCTCATAAGGAGCATTACTGTAGTCAAGATACAATCACACTTACAATAGCCAGGACATAGAAGCAACCTAGATGTCCATCAACTGACGAATGGATAAGAAAGCTGTGGTACATCTACACAATGGAATATTACTCAACATTAAAAAAATTTCATTTGAATCAGTTCTACTCAGGTGGACGGAACTGGAGCCTATTATCCAGAGTGAAGTAAGCGTGAAGGAAAAACAAAAATACAATATACTAACGCATATATATTGAATTTAGAAAGATGCTAATGAGAACCCTGCATGTGGGACAGCAAAAGGAACGCAGATGTATAGAACGGACACGTGGACTCTGTGGAAGAAGGCAAGGGTGGGATGATATGGCAGAATGGCATTGAAACATGTTAATTATCATATGTGAAATCAATTGCCAGCCCAGGTTTGATGCTCGGGGCTGGTGCACCGGGATGACCCAGGGGGAGGAAATCAGGAGGGAGGAGGGAGGGGTGTTCTGGAGGGGGAGGATATGTATACCCATGGCGGATTCATGTCAATGTATGGCAAAACCAACACAATAAAGTAAAGAAAATTAAAAAAAAATAAATTATTTTACTTTCAAAAAAATAAGATACTATCACACTCAAAACCACTAATTTGCCTATGAAATAGCAATTCTCAGGCTATGGTCTGAGGAGGCCTAGGAGGGGAGGTCCCTGAGTTCTTGTGTAGGGATCTGCACTGTCTTTCCCATTCTACCTAAATATCTGTGTAACATTGTATTTTCTTCATATACTTCAGCCAAACAACTGATTGAATTCAAAAGCAGATATGAGAATCCTGCTGTCTTCTATAAAGTAAAAAGTGTGAAATATTACCATTCTGCTATTTGAAAGTTCTGAAAATATAATCACATTTCAAGAAAATACATACTAATTATGTATATTATGTTTATTATTGTAGTTTGATTGAATAAAAATGAATATATTATTTTAATTTTATAATTTTACTCCCTAATATGTAAATATTGATAGGTATAACCCACATAAACTGAAACACTTTTTGGAGTACTCAATTTTTAAGAGTATAAGGAGGTTCTGAGACCAAAATATTGAGAACTGCTGGCTTGGAAATTAGATTACAAAATTATAGTTATGATATGGATTCCTCTCTACTAGGGATCAGCAAGCTACTGCCCATAGGTCAACCTGCAATTGTTCTTATAAATAAAGTTTTATTAGAACACATCTAAAACCATTTGTTATGAATTGTCTATGACTCTTTCAGTGCTACAGTGGCAGAGTTAAGTTGTTGAGACAGATAGTATATGACCCACAAAGCTTAAACTGTTTACTTTGTAGCTCTTTATAGAAAAGGTTCACTGATTCTGCTCTATAGTATAGAATGTCTGTGTACAAATTTTTAAAAGTGAAATGTACTTCTCTTATTTGATTAATGCCAATAGTCTCCTTTCCTATACAGATCCAATCAATCTTGATGATCAATGAGGAGACAAATGATGTATCTGTATTCCACAAAAATCACCCAGTAAATAGTTACTGATAATCTACTGTGTTCCAGATACTGTCCTAAGTAATGAGAATATAATGCTGAACAAAACAACCATTGGTATTATATTCATGGAGATTATATTGTGTTTACTCAGTCTCATTTATAGACCAGCTCCCACATTCATACATGACTACTGGAAAAACTATAGCTTTGACTAGACGGACTTTTGTTAGCAAAGTAATGTCTGGGCTTTTTAATATGCTGTCAGGTTGGTCATAGCTTTTCTTCCAAGGAGCAAGCGTCTTTTCATTTCATGGCTGCAGTCACCAACTGCAGTGATTTTGGAGCCCGAAAAAGTAAAGTCTGTCACTGTTTCCACTATTTCTAAAGAAGAACTAAAGAGCCTCTTGATGAAAGTGAAAAAGGAGAGTGAAAAAGGTGGCTTAAAACTCAATATTCAGAAAACTAACATCATGGCATCCAGTCCCATCACTTCATGGCAAATAAATGGGTAAACAGTGGAAACAGTCGCGCTGACTTTATTTTTCTGGGCTCCAACATCACTGCAGATGGTGATTGCAGCCATGAAATTAAAAGACGCTTACTCCTTGGAAGGAAAGTTATGACCAACCTAGACAGCATATTAAAAAGCAGAGACATTACTTTGTCAACAAAGGTCCATCTAGTCAAGGCTATGGTTTTTCCAGGAGTCATGTATGAATGTGAGAGTTGGACTGTAAAGAAAGCTGAGCACAGAAGAATTGGTGCTTTTGAATTGTGGTGTTGGTGAAGACTCTTGAGAGGCCCTTGGATTGCAAGGAGATCCAACCAGTCTATCCTAAAGGAGATCAGTCCTGGGTGTTCATTGGAAGGACTGATGTTGAAGCTGAAAGTCCAATACTTTGGACACCTGATGTGAAAAGCTGACTCATTTGAAAAGATGTTGATGCTGGGAAAGACTGAGGGCAGAAGGAGAAGGGGACGCAAGAGGATGAGATGGTTGAATGGCATCACCAACTCATTGGACATGGGTTTGGGTGGACTCTGGGAGTTGGTGATGGGCAGGGTGGCCTGGCATGCTGTGGTCCATGGGGTCACAAAGAGTCGGACACGACTGAGTGACTGAACGACTGAACTGAACTGATTTGCCATGAAGCGATGGGACCAGATGCCATGATCTTAGTTTTCTGAAGTTGAGTTTTAAGCCACCTTTTAAACTCTCTCCTTTCACTTTCATCAAGAGCCTCACGTTCTTTGCTTTCTGCTGTAAGAGTGGTGTCATCTGCATATCTGAGGTTATTGACCTTTTTCATGGCAATCCGTTTACTAGTTCCACATTTTTTTTTTTTTTGGCTACACTGCATGGCATGCAGGATCTTAGTTCCTTGACCGGGAATCATTCCTGTGCTCCCTGTAGGGTAAGGGAGAAGGAGAGGTTTAGAAAAAGAATGAGACTGGCACTTTAGAGGAGCAGATCACCTTTATGAGGCGAGAAGGGGCAGCAGTCAGATTAGTGAGTGCTACACTAACCCAAGAAAAGAAGTATATATAGGCATATATATAGAAATCTTCTGTCTTAAGGGAGCCTGTTCTTCTCCAAGATTGTACGGGGAATTCTGGAGATGGACCAGAGGTTGGGACCGGCTGGGAGCTGGGCGTAATCAACCTTAAAGTCCATTTTTTTTCTTCAAGTCCATTTGTTTTTCTTTTGGTGAGAGAGTTCTTTGTTCTGCATAGAATGGTGAGGAGGACCTGGAGGGGAGTTTTAATTCCAGGCTCTTTTGAGCCATATAGGTTTCCTTCATTCCAGACCCTAAGGAATATATATAAAAAGAGAAAGAGAGGTGAGTGTTGTTAATATTCAGGGCTTTTGCATGCTGATAAATGAGGGTCAGGGGTTTGTGGTCTGGGAGGAAGGAAGTCTAAGGCCCATAATGTTGATTTTCTATTCTAGCCATCAGGGTCTCAAGCAAAAGAACAGTCTTGACTTGGTCTTAGGAAATGGCTTGGATTCAGTCTTGGAGGAATCCCTGTGGTCCAGTTGAGGATGGATGTGGGGAGGGCTGAATCTCCCAGAGGAGTTACAGATAGACATATCCAGCAGTCTTTAGCCAATTGTCCATTAGAAACATTGAGAAGGGTATGGGTTAAATTAAGGGTCCTGAATAGATAGTTGAGGTTAGGATTTTGAAGGAGTTTGTGGGTCAGAGGAAGAAGGGGGGATAAGAAGAAGATATTAAACATTTGGGGAAGTGAGTATAAGATAGACTACTATGGAAAAGAATTGGATTTCAAAGGGGTAAAAGTTATAAAAGGTTCCCTGTAGCCACAGGGTGGAGATGTAATCTTCAACGTGTTCGAACATGGGTCTTTGAGGACTCAAGACCCAGATTTCTGCCAGAAGCTGTTCCAGGAATAATTGCAGCCGTGAAACCGACAGCCTCATCCATCACCAATTGGGGCTGGTGAAAGCCATTAGAACTTTAGAGTTGTAGGGCCTGTGTGAGAAACTTGATAAGTATTAGTCTGGCAAGCATTTTCATCATTGTGCTGCATAAACTTTTTTAACTGAGTGACGTGTACCCAAGGGGTGAATCTTTTAATTTTGCAGCAGTAGGGGTCAGCAGAATTACCTTGTAGGAACCTTGCCACTTTGGGATTAGATCTGAGTGGATCTGAGTTGTCATATACACTTTGTCTCCTATTTGAAGGGATGGGTATGAAAAATCAGGGTGTGGTCGCAGGAGTAAGTCATCCATATGCTGCCAAAGGGCATCTCGTATCTGGGCAAGTAAAGGAAAAGGAAGGTGAGGTGGCAGTTTGGGACTGTCCTGGGAAGGGGGGAGACCCAAAGGTATTATGGGCCTCCCATACATGGCCTTGAATGGACTGATATTTATGGGGGTTTTTTGGTAAGGCCTGGATCTTTAAGAGGGCTAAAGGGAAGAGTTTAGTCCAGTCTTGATGAAGTTCGACTGTTAACTTGGTCAGAGTTTCTTTTAGGACTCAGTTGGCTCTCTCAACCTTACTGGAAGACCAGGGATGATAAGGACTGTGAAACCTCCAAGGAACCTGAAGGACTCGTGCAATACTTGGGGTGATTTGGGATGTGAATTCGGGCCCATTGTCAGACTGGAGGGAGGAAGTCATTCCAAACCTGGGGAGGATTTCAGTAAGAATATGGCGAGTCACGGTACAGGCTCGTTTGTTAGCAGTCAATAAAGCTTCAATTCATCCAGAAAATGTATCTACAAAGACCAGGAGAAATTTAACCCTTTTTATGGGTGGCATGTGAGTGATATCTACCTGCTAGTCTTGTGTGGGAAAATTTCCGCGAATTTCGTGGGTGGGGAAAGGAGGGGGGTGAATGTTAGAATTAGGATTTGTCTGATGACAAATGGTACAAGTTTGGGTCAGATTATTTAAATAAATCACGTTGTCCTTAGTCAGTTCAATAAAGTTCTGAAGGAAAGCCGTAAGTACTTTTGTAGAGGGATGGAAAAGGGAATGTAAATATGAAAGTAATGTGCAGATGTTAGGCTCGTCAATTTGGGCTATAGTAAAGACAGGACTAACAGAGGTGTCCTGCCACTTTGCTTCGTGATCTGCTATATTGTTATAAAAGGAGATAGGACTATGTCGCTGATGTCCCTGGCAATGTATTACAGCAGCTTGTTTTGGGAGCTGAGCCGAATGGAGGAGTTCAGAAATAAAAGAAGCATTGAGAATAGGTATGCCCTTCTGAGTCAGGAATCCCCTCTCCCTCCAGATTATAATGTTAGAATGTATATGTTATAGACATATGTGGAGTCAGTGTAAATATTTATCTTTTGGTCTTTGACTACGGTCAAAGCTTGTGTAAGAGCTTTCACTTCAGTCTGTTGTGAGGATGTGTGAACTGAGAGTGTGGCTGACTTGATGAGGCAAGGGGGGATGACTTTGTTGGGCTGTCCCTGGACTATAACATATCCAACCCCAAATGGGGCTTGTTTCTGGGCACTGCCATCTATGAACCAGGAAGGGACTTTGGGGTCAATAAGGGGCTGATTGGTTATATGTTCAAAGGGATTAAGTGTCATATCTAAGGTCTGAACACAGTCATGAAATAGGTGTTTTGCTTCTGGATCTGGTGTAGGGAGTAAGCTAGCAGAATTAAGAGGTTTACAAGGCATAAAAGAAAGGGATGGGTCGAGGAGGTATGCGTGGAGGATCTGTAGTTGAGCGGGGGCAGAGAAAGGAAAGCCCAGTGAGAGAGTAAATCTTTGAAGGAATGAGGTGAGCATACATTTAGAGGAGCATTTTGGGTTAGTTTTTGGGCTTCAGATATTAAAAGGGTAGTTGCAGCTAAGGCCTGGAGACAAGGTGGCTATCCGAGTGTGACGAGATTGAGTTGTTTAGATAAGTAAGGTAGAGACCTCCAAATACCCCCCGTTTTTTGGCACAGAATCCCTAAAGCATGTCCTTGTCAATAATGTACAAAAAGGAAAAAGGCTTGGTGTAATCAGGTAAGTAAAGAGAAGGGGGCTGTAGTAAATGTTTGATAAGAGTCTGTATTGGGGTGTGGAGAGAGGTGGGGGTGAATAACGGTTCATCTAAGTTTCCACGAGTACTTTGGTAGAGAGATTTTGCATGGAGGGCAAAATTTGGAACCCATATTCAGAAGAAGTTTAATAGATCTAATAGAGAAAGAAGTTCCCTCTTGGTTTGGGGCCTGGGGGTCTGTGTCAAGGCTCAAAGTCTCTGAGCTGGAATTATTTTGGATGTGGGAGTGAGAAGCAATTCCGTGTAGTTGACAGTGGTGGAAGCAATTTGTGCTTTGGAGAGCGAGACTCTGTAACCCCAGTTGCCTAGGGCATTTAATACTATTGCAGTGTGGACTAGGCAGTTGTGGTGAGAGGAAGTACATAACAATAAATCATCTACATATTGCAGTAAGGTAGTAGAGCCTAGGTCTAAAGTTTGTAGGTCCCTTTGAAGGGCTTGACCAAAAAAATGAGGGCTATCTCTAAATCCTTGTGGTAAAATGGTCCAAGTTAATTGTTGAGATTGATATATGCCTGGGTCCATCCAGGTGAAGGCAAATAGGGGCTGTGAAGAGTGGTGTGGAGGTATAGTAAAGAAAGCATCTTTGAGGTCCAGTACTGTGAAGTAGAGTCTGTCAGGGGGAATATGAGAGAGAAGGGTGTAGGGATTAGTGACCACGGGGTGTATGGGTATTATGGTCTCACTGATCTTGTGAATATCTTGAACTAAATGCCAGGAGTGGGGTCCCTTTTTGACTGCCAGTGTAGGAGTATTATGAGAAGAACAGATAGGCCACAAAAGGCTGGTGTTGAGCAGTCGGGAGACTATTGGTTTAAGTCCTTGTTGAGATTCTGTGGTCAGGGTATACTGAGTTTGTGTTATGACCTGAGAGGGATTTTTAAGAAAGATCTATACGAGGGAATGGTGTTGGGCTACCAATAGGGCTTTGGTGTCCCAGACCTGAGGATCTATTGGGGCAAGGTCAGGGGCAAGTTTATGGAGTGAGGGCCGGCCAAGTGTTTGGGTGTCATATGGATGCAAAGAATTGATATGGGATCTAAGAATTGGAGGTTTATAGAAGTGTATAGCTTAGCCAGAAGATCATGTCCCATCAGTGCCATTGGGCATTGAGGAACTAGTATAAAAGAATGTGTTAGTGTTGCCTTACCAAAAGAACAAAGGAGAGGAGGGGTTATTTGGGGATAAAAAGGGATGCCTGAGACCCCTTTGATGGCCACTTCTGAAGGTTGGAGAGGGCACTTAAAAGAAGTTAAAAGTGAAAAGGCTGCTCCAATGTCTATTACGAATGAGACTTTGTGTCCAGCCACCGTGCCAATTACCCGAAGCTCTGAGTCCGTCTGTATGGGGCAGACTTGGAGTTGGAGCTTGGGCTCTGTCACTGGAATAACTCAGGCACAATTGGATCATCTCTCACCTCATACAAGGAACCATGGTCTGGGGTGCCAGGGCCCCCCTGAGTCTGGTTCCCAGCCCATTGTTGTTGGGCCTGGGGTGGACCCTGAGATTTGGTGGGTAGTGTCTGAGGACAATCCATTTTCCAGTGGCCCCGTTGTTTGCAAGTGGGGCAGGGTTTGGTGGGTGGCCAGGGGTTTGGGCAGGACTTAGCCCAGTGTATCATTTGGTTACATCTGAAGTAGGGGCCTGGAGGGGTAGGTCCCATATGGGTGGGCCAAGGTTGATGGTCCAAAGGGTTTGGATTTCTTTCTTGGATAGCTGCAGCGAATGAAGCATATTTGGCCTTTCTTTCCTTTACTTTTTCTTTTTCTTCTTCCTCCCTATTGTTGAAAACTTTCAAGGCTATTTCTAGGAGATTTCCCTGAGGGTTTTCAGGGCCCTTCTCTAACTGGCATAATTTTCAGTGAATATCAGGGGCTGAGTGGCTTATGAACTGGGTGTGTAGGTACAGAAGTCCGGCAGGGGTGGAAATATCTAGATCAGTGTATTTTTGGACTGCCTCAATAAGCCATGAAAGAAAAGGGACAGGATTTTCATCTTTTTCTTGAGTCATTTCCCTAATGTTATCGTAGTTAACATGAATTAGGAATGAATTAGGAATTTAGCATTCCTTGTAATAAACAGTTAATCTTATGATGCAGGTACTGGATGCTGGCCTCGCCTGCTTGTTGTGTCCACCATGGCTCAGTTAAAGGGACTGCATCATCAGCCACTGGATTAGTCCTATTTTGGTTATGGAGCTGATAAGCATGAGTCTGGGATGCCTGCCATATCCGTTCCTTTTCATCAGGGGTTAAAGTGGCATTAAGGATTTAAGAAAGATCATTTCAGGTTAAATGATATGCTTGTGTAAGGCAAAGGAATTCTTTCTATATCTAGTAGGATTTTCTGGAAAAGATCCCAATTTTTCTTCAATTTGGCTCATATCAGAAATTGAGAAAGGTGCATGAAACATGTAGGGCCCTCTGGTCCCGCTAACTCTGAGAGCAAACATGTGTTTGCTTCGGGTCCTGGCCAATGGAGGTGGGGTGGAAATCTCTTTTGGGGTTTTGGAGTCATCGCTTCCAAAGAAGGAAGGGCTAGAGAATGGGCTGTCGTCTGCTGAAGCTTTCTCTCCAGAGCGGTAGGGAGGAGGCACATCTGCCAGGTCAAATTTGGGGGCTGAGAGTTTAGGGGGCCTTTTAGGGGCTTTAGATTTGGATTCTTTTGTAATGGAGAGGGAGAGAGAGCAGAGGAGGATTTGATAGGTAGAATAGTCCTTGCAGAGAGAAGGATGGCTTCTAAGGGCCCAGAAGGCTTGAATATAGGAGACCTCTGACCATTTGCCATTTCGTTTGAGGAAGTTTGTGAGATCTGATAAATTATTGAAATCGAAAGTCCTGAACGCAGGCCAGCAGTTTTGCTTATCCAGTTTGTATTGAGGCCAAATTTGAGTGCAAAGTAACTCGAGTTTATAAACCTTGAGATGGATCAAGAGTAGACTTTTGAGGCTTCATTTTACACAGGCCAAGGGAGAGTCCCATGGGACAGATCAGCTTGACCCATAGCAAATGACGAGCGACTGTCCCATTGAGAGAAAAGATCCTCAGATAATCTTTTTTTTTAAAATTTATTTATTTTATTTTTTTCCCTCCCTTTTATTGTTTTTGTCATACAATGCCATGATATCACCATGGGTTTACATATGCTCCCCCTCCAGAAACCCCTCCCTCCTCCCTCCCCCCCAGGAAATCTCGATGCACCAGCCCGGAGAAAATTCATTTGAATCAATTCTACTCAGATGGACCAAACTGGAGCCCATTATCCAGAGTGAAGTAAGCCAGAAGCAAAAACAACAATACAGTATATTAACACATATATATGGAATTTAGAAAGACAGTAACGAGAACCCAACGTGCGAGACAGCAAAAGGAACGCAGATGTATAGAATAGACTCGTGGACTCTGTGAATGAGGGAAAGGGTGGGATGATATGGGAGAATGGCATTGAAACATGTTAATTATCATATGTCTAATCAATCGCCAGCCCAGGATTGATTGACTGGGCAAAAATAGAAACTCTGAAGGAGGGAGGGGCGCCCCCCAAGTACCTCCCCAGAGGCCTTGTGGCGGGAGGGTTCCCCAAGAACCCGGAAAGGACAATAGTCTATGGCACCCTAGAGTACTGTCTGAGCTTACTTGGGCTACTGGGTCAGGCGAGAATTCGTGGTGGATGGAGGAAGGTCGAAGGGCAAAAGGCCTCTGTCCTGGAGTTGGTCGGTCTCACAGAGAAGAAAGTGTAGAGGAAACAAGAAGAGAGAGAGACCAATATTCCTCAGGTTACATGGAAAACCAATAAAGCTCTTACACAGGACTTGTACTGCTCATGAAGGCACAGGGCATCCTCTCGAGGAGGTCTTGAAAGCCCGGGCAGGAAAGTGAGCTCAGCAGGCTTCCATGCTCTGAAGAGCTGGCCATGGAGAATGGGAATGAATCTCAACCTCCTGGGTTTCAGCACCAAAAAATGTAGGGTAAGGGAGTTAGAGAAGGCAAGGTTCAGAAAAAGAACAAGACAGGCACTTTACAGGAACAGATCACCTTTAATGAGGCAAGAAGGGGCAGCAGTCAGATTAGTGAGTGCTACACTAACCCAAGAAAAGAGTAAGTATATATAAGCATATATGTGGAAATATACTCTCTTAAGGGGGCCTGTTTTTCCCCAAGGTTGTTTGGGTTAGTCGTCTCTTAAACGGCTGGGGCAAGAAATTCTGGAGATTGGCCAGAGGCTGGGACCGGCTGGGAGCTGGGCGTAATCAACCTTAATGTCCATTTTTTCTTCAGGTGAGAGAGTTCTTTGTTTTGCATAGAATGGTGGGGAGGATCTAGAGGGGAGTATTAACTCCAGGCTGTTTTGAGCCGTGTAACTTTCCTTCACTCCCTGCAGTGGAAGTGCAGAGTCTTAACCACTGATCCATCAGGGAAGTCCTATAGTTCAACAAAATTTTATTAATAAACTTGTACGTACTTGATGCTGTGCTGGTATGAGTCCCATACTCTTATGCTTACCAAGTCATTAGGGTAAATCAGGCCATGTTTTACAAAGGGAGGAGGGATTATTATTATTATATTGGGATTTTATTGTTTCTGAATTTTAGTTCTTCATTGAGCTGTGTAGACGGCCATGGAAAAAAGGATTGGTAATTCTCTTTTTCAATGCCCAGAGTAGGATGACAATGACTTTATTTCATATCTGTTCCTTGAGTTTCAAATATGGACTTTAGTTACAGGAAAAATCATATACCCAGAGTGGATTAGAGTGAGAAGAAATTTAACTCATTCAGATCTGAAGATGCTGAGAGGTTATGTGGTTTGCCTAAGATAATATACCTAGTTTGTGAGGCCTGGGAACTAGAATCCCAGACATGAGCTCCTTCCATTGAACCACATTATTTGCTTTCCTTTCCTAAGTGTTTACTATGAAAGAGACACAAATACTACATGTAATCTGCTGCTTTATCAGGACAAAAACATGAAATTAAAATCTGTCCATGATGAGATCACGTCTCTGAGGGGTTCAGAATAATTATTCGCTATAGTCATTCATATGGGAAGTAGATTCCCAAAGCAGTGACAAAGAGAGGCAAAATAAGCATTGTTTCATGGGTTAGGATAATTGAGGGAGGGCGGGTGAGGCAGGAGTCAAATTGCTGAAAAAGACAGGAGCACATGACTAGTAAACTAACTAGCAGCAACACTGTCTTTTTGTGTTTGTAAGTAGAGAACCAATTCTAACTGGGACTCCAGGAAGTATTTTAACATCTCTAAGCTTCCTGTTTCCTTTATGTAAAAATGAAGCTAAATAAACATACTTATCCCATAGGACTGATAGATGATAATCCAAAACACTTATTCAGTTCCTAGCATAGAGTAAGCATTCAATTAAAAGTGAGTATTATCACTAGTGTGGATTAATTTTGTTGTGATCATTTTTAATGATCCAAACTTAATTGGGTTGACACATAAAAAATACCTGAGCAGCCAGGTAATTCTGGTATTCTAATACTGTCTGCATCTTCTTTTTCAAATGACAAAGAACTTTGCATCTCTTTGAAGGTACAATGAAATTGGATTCAACAATGTGGTCTTGCTGACAAATAGGTGTAAAATCATAAATTGGCCATAAGTACCATGTCATCTTTCTGCTTCTCATTGGAAAAACATATCATCACAATCTTTTTCTTTTTGCCTTGTACTGCGAGCATTTTCATTTGTGCTACTGGTCACAGAAATAAAATCTGGTTATGAGTTAGAGAAGAGAATGTTTAAGTAGGCTTTTAGAGACTAGAATTTCATGCTCATCTCATAGACTTCAAAATCTGAATATAAGACTTGCTCTGCTAAGGAATCATTCACTCACCCCAACAAAATCAAATGAAGAGGCTTCTAAAAACATGTTTATGATGACCCAACAGACAATTGGATAACTAGGGGGAAAAAACTCTAACTTTCTCTGGTTTCAGGCCCATTGATGTTCTAACAAACCTTTATTGAGTATATACGAAATGTAAGCACTGCACTAGGCAGTGGGGAATAAGACCCACCTGTGTACTTAAAGCAATCCATTAATTTATTCATTAAAAAATATCATAGCTGTGTTGACCACCTCCCATGTGATACATGCAGGATATATCATAATGAACAATATGGATCTGGTTCAGTCCCCAAAGAGGTTATAGTCTAATGGGAAAGACAGATTTAGTCAAATAAGTGTATAAACAGTGAGAAAGAGTGCTTTGGTGTCCTGAGAGCCCAATTTGGGTGTCCTGAGAGCCCTAATTTGGGAAGACTTCCCTGAGGAGGAGACGTTTGACTTAAGATCTGAAGGACAAATGTTAACTAGATAAAAGAAAGAAAAGCAATCATCCCATAAAGCGGGTACAACGTGTTCAAAGACTCTGTAGCAGAATGAATTATAAGAGATCCAAGGAGCTAAAGGGTCAATGTGGCTGGAATGCAGAGAACACACCATGAAACTAGGCGAGAGAGCTAGACACGAGTGGGGTCAAATAGGTGCTTATAGGCCATGGAAGAGAGTTTGAAGTTAGTTTTTTGAGTGAAGAGGTAAAGAATTGCAAACAGCAAAGCTACATAATCTGATTTTTTAAATTATCTTTTTGGATCACAGAGGATGATTTGTTTGTGAGTAAATGTGCCAAGAGAGATACCAGTTCAGGCACGAAATGCCAGTGACTTCAGCTAGAGTGGTAGCAATGGTAGAAAACAGGAGATGGCTTTGCTTCAAATATTTGCTTCACATAATAAACATCACCCTATCCTGCTGTCTGATCAGGATATGTCCTTTCAAAATACTGCTAAAGAGTTTTCTGATCAAGAAATCCCCAGTTAAGCCCACCTGGCTTAATAGTTTCCCCAACCCTAGGAAATATCTCTGCTCCTTTGAAGTTACTATGTCTGTGATACCTCAGTGATACTTTCTGCTTTGTCAGTACTCTGGTACACTTTTTTTATAAAAAGATTTATTTCTTCGTTTATTTTTGGTTGTGCTGGGTCATCATTAATGCACATAGCTCTCTCTAGTTGTGGGGAGCAGGGGCTACCCTTCATTGTGGTGCATGGGCTTCTCTTGTTGCCAGGCACAGGCTCTAGAGTGCGGGCTCAGTAGTTGTGGTACACATGCTTAGTTGCTTCACGGCATGTGGGATCTTCCTGAACCATGGATCAAACGGATATCTCCTGCATTGCAAGGCAGATTCTTAACAGCTGGACCACCTGGGAAGCCCCTAATACACTTTGAATATTAAACTCTCTTCTGACTGATTCATTCACTCAATACAATAAACATTTGCTTTGAATTTTCACAAATTATTTAAAAATGTGTGTGCTGCATGCTTAGTCACTTCAGTCATGTCTGACTCTTTAGGACCCTATGCACTGTAGCCTGCCAGGCTCCTCTGTCCATGGGATTCTCTAAGTAAGAATATTGAAGTGGGTTGCCAGGCCCTCCTCCAGGGGGTCTTCCCAACCCAGGGATTGAACCCATGTCTCTTATGTCTCATGCATTGGCAGGAGAGTTTTTTTTTTTTAAACCACTGGTGCCATCTGTGAAGTCCTTAAAAATGTAACCATGCATATTATTGTGTGATAAGACTAGTAGCAATAAAGTTGTCATTATAGATGCTCTGATTCCACTAACTGTAATTTAATAGAAAAAAGATAAAAAATCCAAAATGTTAAATTGGGACTAACACTCACAGATTTTGGAACTGGTATAGAGAAAAGGAATTTAATCCAGTTCTCATCACTTTCCATGGTTTTTTTTTAGGGTTAAAAAAAAGCAGAGATGTTAATTGACTTGTCAAAGATCACAGAGCTACATAGTTACCAGTGTTTAGTCTAATATGGCATGCTTTATTTGAACAATATACTGGCTCTTTATGTGCTATGGAAAAATAGGAAAATAAATCAGGAGTGAATTGAGACAGTAGTATTTAGATTTATTTTTATTTTCATTACTTGGAACATCAATAATGAAAAGGTAAGGGCAGAGTAGAACTTTGCATCCCTAAAATTCTGCAAAAACTGAGAGTGAACATGGTAACTTCCTTAAACCACATTTTATAACCTGTAAACACCATAATTTTCAATACATTATTTTGATTGTACACATTAACGTATTCTAAAATTGTAATTTACATGGAAACCTAGAATATTGAGATATTTTTATTACAGAAACCCCTCTGGCTAGTAGGTGAGAAACTAAAAGAGAAAAAATGATGAGACATAAAATGGAGCTAGGTATGAGATTTAAAAAAATAATGCACACCTCAATGTCCTAACATGCTGACTCTGACTCTATGTTTTCCAAGCATTTTCTCAAAGAAGGAGAGTCTAAACTTGATAAGCAGCATTATGGCTGTCAACTTTGGTTATGCATTAGAATCACCTGGAGAGACCTAAAATGTTGATTCTTAGGACCAAATTAGACAGTGTATCAGAATCTTTGGGAATTGGGTCCAAGTATTTATATTTTTGAAAATCTCCCTAGGTAGTTCTAATGTGTAATCAGGATTTAAAGCCATTGGAATATTTGGTCCATACAGCCCCACCATCACCTACTTGCAATAAAACAAAAATAAACAAGCGAAAGCTAATGAGTGTTCCCTGAAGAAACACTACTATTCCTGATAGTTAAGACCAGGAAGAAGTGTCTTTCTAATTTCCTATTAAAAGGGTATGGAATAATGAAACAAAAAAGAAAAAAAAACACAAATGCCTTTACAAAAACACATATAAACCTTCATAAATATGTTTTTTTCACTTAGCTTTAATATATGTTGGGTGGTAGCTATTTCAAATTACCAATTAAATAGATCTTTAAATGACAATTTAGTGTTGGCATTCTGTTGTGAAATTTGACAGCCAAAAGGACATGCACCCAAGAAGAAGGTCATCATCAGGACCTGGCCTTAATTGTTGTGTTTTTTCCCTTGGGTGGTGATGGATTTGCTCTGGGCCACCCACATTCAGATCCTGCTATGGCTGGAGATACATATTTGTAAGACAGCTCACTCTGGGCTATGCCTGGAGTCTGTGAATTAAAAACTAACCATACATAATAGCTAAAAGCACGGGCTTTGAAGTCAGGCAAACCAGGGCTCAAATCCTGAGATCATTTCCTGCCTGCTGATTTTGGCAAGTTATTTAATGTCTCTGATCCTTAGTTTCTTTATCTCTAAAATGCTAGCAGTACTAGTATCTATCCCATAGGCTGTTGTAAGGACCACATGGGGTAATGTACATCATTTTCCTGTCATATAATATGTGCTCAATTAATAGCAGCAACTTAAGAACACCATTTATTGGCTACATAAAAGTCAAATCTTATGTTAACTCACTCTAACTAGTTGAGCTAACCACATGCGTGACATTCTGGTCAAAGTCCTTCAATGATCTTAAGAGTGTAAACTTCTCTGAAAGCATCTGTGCATGCATTCTAAGTAGCTCAGTTGTGTTCGACTCCTTGCAACGTTATGGACTGTAGCCATCCAGGCTCCTCTGTCCATGGGGGTTCTCCAGGCAAGAATACTGGAGTGGGTTGCCATGCCCTCTTCCAGGGGATCTTCCTGAACCAGGGATCAAATCCGTATCTCTTACATCTCCTGCATTAGCAGGAAGGTTCTTTACAACTAGTGCCACCTGAAGCACCATCTACCACAATGTTATATATCATTGTCAACATATCTCATCAAGTATGGCATTTTGACAGGTATTTTTCCTTTTTTTCACAATAATGGCCTTTTGTTTTTATTTCTCAATTCACTTGTGACCCTCTCCTATTTTGTTCCATTCTTTTTCTGGCTACTGATCTTTGGCATTTTCCCCAAGTTCTTAGTCCTTTGGACTCACCAGTCTTGCATGCTTCTGATTCAGTCTCAGAACTTTTAAAGAACTCTGGTTCATATTCACTTAATGGTTGTTTCTACTCCTGAATATCTCAAGTAAGATACCCTCATCTGACTCCACCTTCTGTAACTTCAGACCTACTTCCTTTCCTCTAAACAAATGCTCTAGTGGGCTCCTTTGCGGATGGTCCACACCATCTTCTTTGAAGGGAGGATTAAAACTGAAGTAAGGTGAGCAGCTGAAATATGTGCAAATACCAATCTTTAACATGTTACAAGATAGGACTTTGCCCCACCTCACTGTTTCACTGAGTATGTGTTCTAATGATGCATTGTATAGACAGTTCAGATGTCAATTTGTTTGGACTCAACTTCAAAAAGTCAGTGCTGCTGAGTCATCTGCTGAACTAAAAATAAGTTTTTAAGACTCTTGCACTTGCCTAAGGAGTGAAGTATACTTTTTTTCCTGATTACTGAAAGAGATTGCATTTTAATAGCCAGAGTTATCTCAGTAAGTCTGTTTAATTTGAACCTATGATAAAATATTTCATCAAATATAAAGGAGTAAGGTACAGCTATTTCTTCTCACTTAAGTTTCTTTCCCAGTATGTTGGTCACACTGCCATTTCAAAATGATTTATTAAATTTCCACCACATTTTAGCTACTGTTTTGAGCACTTTGCATATTTTATTTAACATCTCTCAACAGCTTTATCAGATAGATATTATTATTGCCTCCCATAGTTAATGGCGGTTTCATGTCAATGTATGGCAAAACCAACACAATAAAGTAAAGAAAATTAAAAAAAAAAGAAACAGTGTGTTTCTGAGAGGCTATGCACATTTCCCAAGGTCACATATATAGGAAGTGGCTCAAGTCTCAATGAGTACACATCACTATGTTCATAATGACTGCTCCACACTGCCTCTGAATGCTTAAGGATCTCTCATACCAAGCCTTGTATGAACAAAGCAGTCCCTGCTTCTATCTCAAGTAAACACACGTGTATTTCAGATTGTGATGAGTTTTTGACAAGATCCAATTAAAATAATGCTTTTGCCTCATTTTAGAGTTACCACTGCTGTAGAAATTAAAATAGGCTTTCTCAACACAAAGGGCCTGGCCTTAGCTTTTCTATACTAATTCTTCAATTAGCTTCAGAGAGGCCAAATTGTAATACAGCAGGCAGGAGTGAGTGGCTCTTTGAAACCTGTTTAGCAAATGTGAAAATGCCTAGCTACTGCCTGAATGTATCTTCATTTGTTTGCATCTGTGTCCAGATGCAGTCTTGGTTTAAGGGTCACTTTAGGCATATGTCAAAACTATAGCTCAGTCTGTAAACCTTAGGATACAGCAAATCTCAATGACTGCTACATATATGCAGTACTTCAACAGGGACAAGGGAGCTAGGAAAGTGTTAGGCTGGTGTGTCCTGAGTATAACACACCTCCAGAATTCTTGGTCAGTCTTGTGTGCATATTTTGCAGAAGCATATCTGCTATGAGATATATTACTTTGTATGCCAAATCAGATTGAGATAGTTATTCGCTACCAGTATACATTCAGACTGTATTATAGAAAATTACTGGACAGAGAAAAGACAAGTTTTTATTTTTAATCTGTGAAAGTTAAAGAGATGTTTCGAAGTTTAATCCTCAAATTCAAGATATATCTTAAATAGATTTTTCAAAATATATATAAAACTCAGTGAAACCATCCAGCTGACCTCCTTTACCTGTTTTGCCTTTCTGCTTTGGTGGTGGTACACTGTAGTGTATATATTGATAGAAGTTGAAATATAACACTGTAGTATGCATGGAAAAAAAACCCAAATATTTGTGTATTTCCAATATGAGGGAATAAAAAATGTGCTGCCTTTCTCCTCAGTTGTAAAAATGAATTTTTTTCCAATCTGAAAAAAGAAAAACTCAATATAAAATGTTATGAGTCTTAAGAGGCCAAAAGAAATCATCTACTGTTCCTAGCAAAGACAGGTTTTATTACAATGTAAAACTTGAGTTTCACTAGGGATTTTGTCTCTGGAAAGGAACTTGCAGACCAAATAAAAGTAGGCAGTGCCCAATACTACCTATGATTCCAAACCAATATATACTGAAGTAGGTTTAATTTTAAAAAAAAGACAAACATGCTCAGTGTCTTACTCTCAGTTAATTTTTTCTCTCTGTTTTCAGAAGTATTCTATATAACATTCATCTAGCCAACTTGATTGGATATTTTAAATTGCAAGGTAGCATACTGGTCCTGGAAACAATTGTGAGACTGACTTACTCTAATCTTTTATTACTGTGTGTGTGCTCACTAAGTCACTTCAGTAGCATTCAACTCTATGCCACCCCATGGACTGTAGTCCACCAGGCTCCTCTGTCCAAGGGATTCTCCAGGCAAGAATAATGGAGTGGGTTGCCATGCCCTCCTTCAGGGGATCTTCCTGACTCAGGGATCAAACTCACATCTCTTATGTCTCTTATATCTCCTGTATTGGCAGGCGAGTTATTTACCATTCCTGCCACCTGGGAAATGAATCACTTATTACTAAATATAGTTAAATCTCTGAAGTTTGGGAATAATTTTTCTTTTCTTTTTTTGAGTTTATTTTCATCAAAGATCACTAGTAATGGGTTAAAATTCTTTAACCTCCATTTCACAGAGTGCACAGGGTACAGAAAATCCTGGATTATGGATTTATATGGTTTGTGCTTGAGAACCCCCACTATTTTCATCTTCTATTGTTTCATCTTTTCTCTGCCTCTCACAGAAAGAGTAGGCTTCAGACTCTATCTCCCTGGAGATCCCTGTAGATCTGGTTCCTGATTCAACCAAGGTTTATGTTACTCTTTTGGGTAAGTTAGAGATTCTTGATCAAAAAGGAAAAAAGAGGCCAGAGGCTGTCAAGGTGTGGAGTGAGGTGTGGTTTGTGGACTTATTTATTTGTGTTTTTCTTTGAGGTGTAATTGGCATATAACATTATATGAGTTTCAGGTGTGCAACATGATTCACTGTATGCATATTGTGAAATAATCACCGCAGAAAGGCTAGTTAACATCCATCAAAATACATAATTAAATTTTTCCCTTTTTTTTCCTTGTGCAAGCACTGTTAGTATCTTCTCTCTTGCTTGAGTTCTAAGTCGCTTCAATTGTGTCTGACTCTTTGCAGCCCTATGGAATGTAACCCTCCAGGCTCCTATGTCCAGGCAAGAATACTGGAGTGGGTTGCCATGACCTCCTCCAAGGCATCTTCCTGACCCAGGGATCAAACCCACATTAGTTATGTCTCCTGTATTGGCAGGCAGGTTCTTTACCACTAACCCCACCTGGGAAGCCCATAAAACCTATTTAAATATGCCAATTTTATATACCTTTATCATAATTCCATCAACTTTTATATCTTTAGTTTTCATTAGGATCTCATCGGCAAGTTTTGGTCTTAGAAGAGGGGTTTTAAAAGGCTTTGTTTTTTTTTTCTTTTTGTTCTCTATTTTACCTACTTTTTATAAAAAGTTTTGGGATCTCAAACATAGGGTTTAAGCCAAGGAGGTCAGGCCCTTTGGCCTAACTGTCCCAAATAATTGTTGTTCAGATATCTCAGTGTAAATTGTTCTAGTCCCTTAAGTATAAAACTGAGTTCAGTTCAGTCGCTCGGTCGTTTCTGACTCTTTTTGACTCCATGGACTACAGCACGCCAGGCCACCCTGTCCATCACCAACTCCCCGAATTTACTCAAACTCATGTCTAATGAGTCAATGATGCAATCCTACCATCTCATCCTCTGTCGTCCCCTTCTCCTTCTGCCTTCAATCTTTCCCAGAAATAAGGTCTTTTCCAATGAGTCAATTCTTTGCATCAGGTGGCCAAAGTATTGTAGTTTCAGCTTCAGCATCAGTCCTTCCAATGAATATTAAGGACTGACTTCCTTTAGGACAGTCTGATTGGATCTCTGTGCAGTCCAAGGGACTCCCAAGAATCTTCTCCAACACCACAGTTCAAAAGCATCAATTCTTTGGTCCTCAGCTTTCTTTATAGTCCAACTCTCACATCCATACATGACTACTGGAAAAACCGTAGTCTTGACTAGATGGACCTTTGTTTGCAAAGTAATATCTCTGCTTTTTAGTATGCTGTCTAGGTTGGTCAGAGCTTTTCTTCCAAGGAGCAAGCATCTTTTAATTTCATGGCTGCAGTCACCATCTACAGTGATTTTGGAGCCTGAAAAAAATGAAGTCTGTTACTGGTTCCACTGTTTCCCCATTTATTTGCCATGAAGTGATGGGAACAGATGCCATGATCTTTGTTTTCTGAGTGTTGAGTTTTAAGCCACCTTTTTCACTCTCCTCTTTCACTTTCATTAAGAAGCTCTTTAGTTCTTTGCTTTCTGCCATAAGGGTGGTGTCATCTGCATATCTGAGGTTATTAATATTTCTCCTGGAAATCTTGATTCCAGCTTGTGCTTCAGCATTTCTCATTATGTACTCTGCATATAAGCTAAATAAGCAGGGTGACAATATACAGTCTTGATGTACTCCTTTCCCTATTTGAAACCAGTCTGTTGTTCTATGTCCAGTCCTAACTGTTCTTCTTGACCTGAATACAGATTTCTCAGGAGGTGGGTCAGGTGGTCTGGTATTCCCATATCATGAAGAATTTTCCACTATTTGTTGTGATCCACACAGTCAAAGGCTTTGGCAAAATCAATAAAGCAGAAATAGATTTTTTTCTGGAACTCTCTTGCTTTTTCGATGATCCAAGGGATGTTGGTAACTTGATCTCTAGTTCGTCTGCTTTTTCTAAATCCAGCTTTAACATCTGGAAGTTCGCAGTTCATATACTGTCGAAGCCTGTCTTGGAGAATTTTCAGCATTACTTTGCTAGTGTGTGAGATGAGTACAATTGTGTGGTAGTTTGAGTATTCTTTGGCATTGCCTTTCTTTGTGATGGGGATGAAAACTGACCTTTTCCAGTCCTGTGGCCAGTGCTGAGTTTTCCAAATTTGCTGGCATATTGAGTGTTGCACTCAATAAGTATATAACTGAAAGCTGAGGTTATAAGAGCAGACTTGTTAGACTTTTAATGTTGGGGACCAGTAAGGGGTCCCATTTGGCCCATTAAATCTACTCTGTAAGCCACTTTCAAATATGTAATACAGTATCACCAACTATAGTCACCATACTGAACATTATATAGCCATGACATTTATTTTATAACTGAAAAGTTTGTACCTTTTAACCCCCTTCACCATTTTCACCCACTTCCTACTCCCTGCCCTCTGGCAGTCACCAGTCCATTCTCTGTATCTATGAGCTTGGTTTTGTTTGTTTGATTGGTTAATTTTTTAGAATTTGCATGTATGTGAGACCAAACAGGGAATGGTCTTCTTAGGAACTAAGTTACGGCAGGTTCAACACTGGTCTTTAAATAATATCCCTTTCCTCACGTATTTTGTTGTTGTTGTTTTGTAATTAAAAAACACAACAAAATTTGCCATCTTGACCATTTTTAAGTGTACACTTGTGTTAACTCTATGATTTGTGGGGCAACACATCCCTAGAACTTTTTTATTGTGCAAAATTGAAACTATATCTGTTAAATAGCAACTCCCCATTCCCTTCTTTCTTTACTCCTTACCAACCACCATTCTGTTTTTTGTTTCTAAGAGGTTGACTACTTCAGATACCCTTTATCAGTGGAATCATGCAGTATTTGTTTTTTGTGATGGGCTTGCTTCACTTAATACAATGTCTTTGAGCTTCATCTGTATTGTGGTGTATGATAAGATTTATTTCTTTTTTAAGGCTGAATAATGTTTCACAGTATATGTATATGCACCACATTTTCTCTAGCCATTCATTTGTCAGTGGACATTTGGGTTGCTTCCACTTTTTGACTATTGTAACTAATACTGCAATGAATGTAGGGGTGCATCTTGAAATATCTCTTCAAGATCTTATTTTCAATTCTTTTTGACATATACCCAGAAATAAAATTACTGGATCATATGGTACTTCTATTTTTAATTTTTGAGGAACTTCCATACTGTTTTCCATAGTAGAATGATGCCATGAGATTTTCTGGGAAAATATGGTGGCTGTCTGTCTTGTGCTGTTGGGAAGGAAAACTTTCCTCTTCTTCCCTTCTAGGTACTATGGCTGGTCTAATAATTACATTGACATAAGACAGATTAATGGGCTTCCTTGGTGGCTCAGGCAGTAAAGGATCTGCCTGCAATGCAGGAGACCCAGGTTTGATCCCTGGTTTAGAAAGATCCACTGGAGAAGGAAATAGCAACCAACTCCAGTATTCTTGCCTGGAGAATCCCATGGACAGAGGAGCCTTGCAGGCTATAGAGTCAGACACAAGTGAGCAACTAACACTTTCACTTTTCAAGACAGATTAACAAGAGAAAAACAAATTTAATTTAGTTTTATATGTATGGGATCCCTAAAGATATGAGGCTTAAAGAAAGGGACAAAAGCAGACAACTTTTATACCTTTTAGACAAAAATAAATTTGTGAAGAATTGACAAGGTTTGGGATTGGAATAATAAATTAGCAAGGAAGCAACAAAGTTTGTTTATAGAGCCTTCTCAGGGCAGTTTCCTATCTCTAGCAATAAGGACACCTTCTACCCTCCTGTTATAGGGAAGGTACCTTCATAGGCTTTCAGGGAGACCAAGGAGGATCAGAGCATCCTTTTTGTACTGCTGCCAAATTAACATATTCTGTTCCCCTGCAATGCCACTTTAAGAATACAGCTACCTGTTACAGATCTGTCACTCATGAGTCTCTGTTTATTTTCTGTTTCTTTGTATAACATCTTGCAATAAGAGGTCCCATATGCATACTTCCTGCTGTGTAACAATGTACTTCCCTGTATTGTTCATAAAACAGCCTTATAAGGAATACTCCCTAGATCTAGTGCTAATAGATATCTAAAGGCATCAGAGTCACAGTTTTCATCTCTGTTTACTTTGACTTCACACTGCCACCACTCAAATTCATTTATATTCCCACAGATACCACTGATGCCTTAGGCCACAAGAGATCAGGAGGGGAAATTCTTTTCTGTGCTTCTAAATGATGTTACCTAAATTAGCCTCCAAATCTCCAGCCAAAATTTCAAAGATGTCCACATTGGAACCGCCTCCTATTCTCTGAGCTCATTTTCTGTTACTCCCTTACATGTGTACCTTTCTTTCCAGCCAAACAGGATTATTTGCTCTTCCTTAATAATGTCCTATTTATTTCTGAACTGCAAGCCTTTGTCATTGCCTCTCTTTGGAGCACCACCATCTATTAAACTTGATTACTGCAAAACTACTAATCTTCCAAGCTTTGTTCAAAGCTTGTGTGAGGATGCTGACCCAAATCCATTGCAAACATCCTCTTTTACTCCCTACCAGAAAGCTCTGCTACAGCCCAAATGGTCTATTCATCTTCCCACAGCCATCCAATGCATAGGTCTGCCACTGTGACCTTGTTCATGATGTTTTCTGTGTTGGAATCTTGTAGGGGAGCCAGCGAGAGTTTACCAAGTTATAAATCAAAGAAAAGAGAGGTATTTGGGTACTCAGAAGAAATTCGTAGTTGGGAGAATTAGGAAAACATTTCACATAACCTTGAACTATGAATAAAATTTTAATAGGCAGGTATTGGTAGATTTCTTTGTGAGAGGGGAACTACACTGAGCCTAGAACAGTGTCTTACATAGTAGGTACTTAATACATATTTTTGAATGAATGAATACATAGAGAATGAATGGGTCAGTGTCTGCCTATTTATCTGTGTGGTTGAGTTAATCACATGGATTTTCTCTCTATTAGGAGAGATTTGGAGCAACATAAGAGCGCTAAATGCTTGAAGGGAAATGAGGCCCTAAAAGTAGAGCTCTGTCAGTGGAAGACAAAAGCTATTCAAGCCTGAGTAAGTTTATATCCTTTGACCTGCCCTTACCTCCTCAGGTAGGCCTCACTAAAGAGTACTCCACCTATTTGCTCTTAGCTCTGGGTATTTTCGACTTGCCCGTTTTCAAACTGCTTCCCTCAGGCCGCATAAGAGAACTTTAAAGTTTTATTTGATGACTGTATCCAGAGTTGTTGCAATTATTTCCTTTGCTCAAAACTTGGAGTTCCATTCTAGTGATAATATGAGCTTATATGCGATGTCTTCAAAGTGACTTAATAGAAATTGTATCTAGTGTTACTTACGTGCCTGCTTTATCATAGAAATAATCAATGATCCAAAGTTGATATGGAAGGTAAATACTGCATGCTGGGGATGTCATATACAACTTTATTAACAACAAATAAAGGGACTTCCCTGGTGGTCCAGTGGTTAAGGACTTTGCCTTCCAAGGCAGGGGGTGTGGGTTCAATCCTTGGTCAGGGAGCAAAGATCCCACATGCCTCTCAGCCAAAAAACTAAAACATAAAACAGAAGCAATGTTGTAACAAATTCAATAAGGACTTTAAACAACAGCAACAAATAGGCATGAAATAATGCTATGGGGCATGAAAGGAAGAATGAAATGTGGGTCTCCACTCCTTAGAATTTACTGGTTCATTGTCATGAAAATGGAAAGAAAATTCAATTGTCAAGTGACATCAGTATAGGAGTTTCTAGGGCTCATTCCTCTTCAGCCCAGAAACATCCATTTGAACGGCTGTGAACAAGACTACCTTCTTAAGAGTGACGGATTCTGAGTGAGGGATTACCACCTCTGGGTAGTAATTTCTGAAGCACAGAAATAGGAAAAGAAGCACAGAGGAAGGAAACAGTTTCTCACTACTCCTATCTCTCCTGGTCCGAGCCTGAGTGGCCCAGGGCAGAGAGAGGCACCATCCTCCTGGGAAAAGGAAAGTGAAATGAGGGCCCGACTTCACTGCAGGAGCTGACCGGCACCAGCACCAGGTTGTGCAGCAGTAAAGAATCCACTTGCCAATGCAGGAGATGCAAGTTCAATCCCCGGGCTGGGAAGATCCCCTGGAGGAGGAAATCACAACCCACTCCAGTATTCCTGAGAATGCATTAGAGATTATAAAATAAAACTGGAGATCTAGTTATCTCAAAAATGTAGACCAGCGTATTAGGCATCTTCTTGTATCTGGATGTCTACAGGGGTTTCCCTGTTACAGCATGGGGTTGATTGGTGTCTGTTCTGTTCTGGCCCATGTGACCAGCCAAGGTGATGAAAAACATCTTAATAAACTTGGCAAATCTTGTGTTGGTGACTGGGAGATAAGAAAGTCTTACTCCAAATATCCTATAAGCATTATAAAACTACAGATATCTTTTAAACTGTAGCCTCTGACACTCACTGTGAGAAAGGGACAGTCTTATTCCTTAAGAGCCATCTTGACAGAACTGAAAAGCATTGCCACCATTACTTAAGGGCAGTCTGTGATCAGCTATATAAACCAAAAGTAATGGAAGAGTCCTTGCTCTCTCAAAACCAATAAACCAAATACAACACTGGCATTAATGAATATAGTAGCCATGTATGTTTTAATATATAATAGAAAAATTAATATTTACCCACATTGAATAAATTTAGTACATAATATGAAAATAAAGCAGTTAAAATATTTTACTTTTTAAGTTAATTTTTATTGGAGTGTAATTGCTTGACAGTGCCATGCTAGCTCCCACTGCACAGCAAAGTGAACCAGCCACATGTATATACATCCACTTCTTTCCAGATTTCCCTCCCACCCAGGTCACTACATAACATTGAGCAGAGTTTCCTGTACTATACAGCAGGCTCTCATATTAGCCATCCACTTTATATATTGTAGTGTATATTTGTCAATTCAAATCCCCCAATTCACCCCACACCCCCGCCTTTGGTACTCATAAATTTGTTCTCTACATCTGTGACTCTATAAAATATCTTACGTTTTCTATTACTACAGCAAAATTTCATGATAACCATGAATTTAACTCAATTCATGATTGGCTCCCATACTCCACTCTGGCCTCTTCTCAAGTAGGGGCAGGTTATCTTTCTGAGGTGGATGTAGGGCACTGAGGGGCAAATAAAGGTATTGAAATTGAGTGGACAGCCTCCGTTAATAGATGCCAAGCTTCATCCAGGAGCCAGATGGATTTTATTAGTGCAACTGGACTTTTGAAAATGGATGCCAGCTAGTTCTTCCAGATCACCAAGTTACTACATTTAACTTTCTGATAATGCAACCTTACAATTTATAAGATTGAATTTTGAACTCTGCTTGGCAGTTTATGGCAGACACTTTTACTGTACTATTATCACTGTTTCAATCTAACTACTACTACTGCTACTACTTACTTCCTAAGAGCTACCATAGATTGAGTGCTTTCATGTGTTTCACCATCTGTGCTTTGGATGAACATCTGAATCCTTATAACAGCCTTAACGAGACAGGCAATATTACCAGAATATTATAGGCACTTTTCCCATCTTACTGACACAGTGGCTCTGAGAGGTTAGATAACTTTCCCAGAGTCACTCAGCGATAGAGCTGGATTCAGGTCCAGAGTTTTTAATGTCAAAGCCTCAGTGCTTAACAACTACTATACCACATGGTATACTTCCTTTTCTTATTGTATATTAATACTTTCTTTGCTTACGGTCCATAAGAAATCTAATTTAAAACACAAATGTAGCCAGAATGGGCCCCCCTTCTAGACCTGTTTCTTCTCTTTCCTCTCTTAACTAAAGAGAGTTGAAATGCTAGCCAAGAAGACTGCATTTCTGGGAAGCTGGGGAAGGAAGAGGACTGTCTCCACTAAGGACCTGTTTACTTTTTTAATTAACAAAGTATGAGGAGAACTTTTCTGATGTGTTTCAGGACCCAGAATGGAAATTTATACCATTACATGCTTGTAATGGAAATGTGTTCTCTGTTTAACAACTTCGAAATGAAACACATTATTGATGCAATATGGACCAGTAGTGTGGCCAAACACTTAACTAGAAGGAAAAAAAATGAAAACAATAACCCAAATGACCAAATTAGACTAAAGTTAGTTAAAGCATAAATTAGCAAAACCAAAGAAAGCTTCTAACTTTTCCCAATCAAATTAAATACACATATGTAGCTGGTTAAAGATTTAATTTCTAAATTTTAACAAAAACATCATTGCCATTTGTATATTGGTGAGAGACACTGAAGTTGTGCTCAAGTGGAATGTAACTTGCTCATTACAATCTAGGCAATAACTAGTTTCAGAATTATAAAAATACACCTACTGTGTAAGTCATTTCAATTTTGTCTCTGAAACTTATCATCTGTTTTATACAGAAGGAGCAACAGAATGTTCCTCACTGGTTCTCTTTCTCAGAGTGAGATTCAGAAAGAGGTTGTGTTGTTTTGTTTTGATTTGTTAGACTTCAAAGGCAGACAGCTGACTTCACCCATGCCTCGGTTACAAAACACCATCCCCACTGGTCCCTGCAAGGCCCTGCTTTTTTGGTGTCTATCTATCATCATCTATCTGTCATCTGTCTATTCCATTCTTACCTCCATTCTCCACTTCTGTTATCCTTCTCTTACCATTGGCAGTCATTCTAATGCATTTGATATGTATAGCTTTTTAATTTTATGCACATGTATTTTAAAATTTATATAAATGGCAGTGTTTTGTAGACAACATTGTTTTCTTAATTCCTGCTCAACATACACAGAAATATATGTGTGTATACATATATATGTATATATATATATATATATGCCACACATAAGTTATCCAAAGCCTAAAATCACAAAATAAGACTTTTCTCCTGCATTACCTTTCCTAATAACTTTTGCCTAGTCTTTTGGAGAATGGGAATGTCAATTGTGAATTGTGGAAAGTAAAGTATGACCATTCCAAAACACTGATTTTATTTTGAAAAAAATGTGGTATTACCTTTACTGGAGGTATATACCTCTTCCTTCATCTTTAGTTTTGCAAAATAGGATGTGTTGACTAACTGACATTCACATCTAAGGGTCTCCTTGCTAGTTCTCTGGTCATAAACCTCGGGAACAAACTATAGGTTGCTTGTAATTATGGGTTTTGTGTTGTGATGACCATGTATGCACAGCTGTCTGATTGCTCAAACCTTTCTCAGCCTGTCTAAATGAGCAGTTAAGTTCAGTCTCTCAGTCATGTCCGACTCTTTGTGACCCCATGAATCGCAGCATGCCAGGCCTCCCTGTCTATCACCAACTCCTGAAGTCTACCCAAACCCATGTTCATCGAGTCGGTGATGCCATTCAACCATCTCATCCTCTGTCGTCCCCTTCTCCTCCTGTCCCCAATCCTTCCCAGCATTAGGGTCTTTTCCAATGAGCCAACTCTTTGCATGAGGTGGCCAAAGTATTGGAGTTTCCGCTTCAACATCAGTCCTTCCAATGAACACCCAGGACTGATCTCCTTTAGGAAGGACTGGTTGGATCTCCTTGCAGTCCAAGGGACTCTCAAGAGTCTTCTCCAACACCACGGTTCAGAAGCATCAATTCTTCGGCGCTCAGTTTTCTTCACCATCCAACTCTCACATCCATACATGACCACTGGAAAAACCATAGCCTTGACTAGACAGACCTTTGTTGGCAAAGTAACGTCTCTGCTTTTCAGTATGCTATCTAGGTTGGTCATAAGTTTCCTTCTAAAGAGTAAGCGTCTTTTAATTTCATGGCTACAATCACCATCTGCAGTGATTTTAGAGCCCCCAAAAATAAAGTCTGACACTGTTTCCACTGTTTCTCCATCTGTTTCTAAAATAGTTACTAAAAGTTAATAGAAATGTAGTATCATTAGTGAAAATGAAGTGGACAAAAATCAGTATATATTTTTGACATGTTCAGAAACTTAAATTCCAGTCCTAGATCAACTACAGATTCACTGTGTGACTCTCAACATGGCTACTTTAAGTCTTCATCTAGAAAAGAGGTGAGTTGGACTAGATAAACTCTAAGGTCTTTTTACAGTGCTGTTACTCCAGGCTTCTATGATTTGCACTTGTGGTTCCATGAATATTTTATTTCTTCTCCTCCCTACATATCACCCAATTAAACTGGGGAAAACTAGTAAAGACAGTAGATTAAGCTGCTTTTTATTTTTTTACATGAGAGTTGGAAGATGAAAGGCCCCAAAGCAGGAACCGGTAACAATAGATACCTTTGAGAAGCTGTGCCAGAAATTTAGAGGCAGCCATAGACAGAGGTAAGACTTGCTTTAGAGAAGCTATTGTGCCTTGTTCACAGAACTAAGAAACAAAAGTGTGTACTGTTCAACAGATAGTAAAAATAATCCCTAGATCAGAAGCTTGAATCTATTAGGCAGGACTAATGATTTTTCAAAATATTATGTTTGAACAGCCCTTTCTGTGCAAAAAGCTTGAAAATATTCTGTGTCTCTGCTTAAGGCAAACATGTATTTAGTTGAATGAATACGCTGATGTCTGTTGTACACATATCCAGAAAAATACTCAAATGGCCCCAGTCTAATGTAGTGACATATTTCAAGACTGTTATTCAATGTGTAGCTGAATTTTCTCCAAGGATATTGCAACATTGCCAGCCTAATTCACAAAGGTCTGTTGGGACTGGAAGGGAGTTGGGAGATCATTGATCTCCATCTGAGACTGGCTGGGAGTCAGAAAATGAACTTCAAATGAATCATCATCCCACTTGCAGAAGGCCTGCTGCAAGGCAGAATTTAGCATAGCCCCAGTAAAACCTGAGCAGGACCCTTTCCAAGATCATAAACTTTGCCTTTTCCAGCTCCATCTCCAGACCCCTGCATCCCTCCAGTGCTTCACCAGCTCACACCCCATCTTCCTGTATTCCAGGTTCCTAAGAAACTCTTATGCTCTATAGTCAGTATAGTCTCCTGCATCATCTTGTTGGTATCTGGTGCCAAGACCTGGGTTACAGGGAAGGCAGGTCTTAGACCAGGGTCAAATACTGGCTGTGGCAATGACTACACATATATTGTTGGAAAGATATTTCCCAAGGTCCTATGTTAATATTAAACTTTTATTTTATATTGAAGTATAGTCAATTAACATGGCTTCCCTGATAGTTCAGCAGGAAAGAATCTGCCTGCACACTGTTTACAATAGCTAGGACACAGAAGCAACCTAGATGTCCGTTGGCAGATTAATGGATAAAGAAGTTGTGGTACATATACACAATGGAATATTACTCAGCTATAAAAAAGAACACATTTGAGTCAGTTCTTATGAGGTGGATGAAATTGGAGCCTATTATACAGAGTAAAGTAAGTCAGAAAGAGAAACACCAATATAGTGTATTAACACACATATATATATGAAATTTAGAAAGATGGTAATAACGATCCTATATGCAAGGCAGCAAAAGAGACACAGATGTAAAGAACAGACTTTTGGACTATGTGGGAGAAGGGGAGGGTGGGATGATTTGAGAGAATAGCATTGAAACATGTATATTACCATATGTAAAATAGATGACCAGTACAACTTGGGTGCATGAAGCAGGGCACTCAGAGCCAGTGCTCTGGGATAACCCAGAGGAATGGGATGCGGAGGGAAGTGGGAGTGGGGTTCAGGATGGGGGGACACATGTGCATCCGTGGCTGATTCATGTCAATGTATTGCAAAACCCACCACAATATTGTAATTATCCTCCAAAAAATAAATTAATTGAATAATTAAAAAGAATCTGCCTGCAATGCAGGCGACATGGGTTCAGTCCCTTGGTTGGGAAGATCCTCTGGAGAGGAAATGGCAATGGACTCCAGTATTCTTGCTGGGAAATCCCATGGACAGAGGAGCCTGGTGGGTTACAGTCCGTGTAGTTATACAAGAGTGGGACACGACTTAGTGACTAAACAATAACAAACAGCCATTAACAATGTTGTGATAGTTTCAGGTGGATAGCAAATGGATTCAGCCATGCATATACATGTATCCATTCTCCTCCAAACTCCCTTTCCATCCAGGCTGCCACCAAACATTGATCAGAGTTATCTACAGTAAGTCCTGTTTGGTTATTCATTTTAAATATAGTAGTGTGTATGTGTTGATCCCAATCTCCCTAACTATCCCTTCCCCCCATTCTTCCCCCCCCCCCCCGCAACCCCTTGCTACCCACCCGAACTTGGATGGGCGCAAAACTTTTTCTTCTCTTTTTTTTTTTTTTTATTATTTTTTTTTTTTTTTTTTTTCCCCCACCACCCCCCCTAACCCTCCCCCCCCCCCTTTCCCCCCCCCCCCCCCGGTAACCATAAGTTACAGACTTATTGTTAGTTAGACTCTAAGTCTGTGAGTCTGTTTCTGTTTTATAAATAAGTTCATTTGTATCATTTCATTTCAGATTCTGCATCCAAGACCTAATTTGGTGGAAGCATCACTATAACCTAGAGTGGATCAGTAATGTACTCATGTTTTTATGCATAAACAGAAGCAGAGTCAAGGTTAGAAAGAAAATCTCTCCTATTACACCTAACTTGGTATTCTTTGGACTCGTGTGTGTGTGTGTGTGTATGGGGGAGAAGTGTGTGTGTGTGTGTGTGTGTGTGTGTGTGTGTGTGTGTGTGTGTGTATGTGTGTGAGTGTGATTTTCTTCCTGACAGTGTTCAACTACAGATCCCTGACAAAACAGTTAACAAAAGGTACCCTAGTATAATGTGATGCTAAGAGCAGAGTCTCTGAAATAAGATCTGGGCTTGGATACTGGATAGAATACTGTAAGATATGTGACCTTGAACAAATAGATTAAGCTCTCAGAGTGCCTGAAGAACTATGGACGAAGGTTCATAACACTGAATAGGAGGCAGTGTTCAAAACCATCCCCATGAAAAAGAAATGCAGAAAGGCAAAATGGTTGTTGGAGGAGGCCTTACAAACATCTGAGGAAAGAAGAGAAGTGAAAGGAAAAGGAGAAAAGGAAAGATATATCCATCTGAATGCAGAGTTCCAGCGAATAGCAACGAAAGATAACAAAGACTTCTTAGTGAACAATGCAAAAAAATAGAGGAAAACAATAGAATCGGAAAGACTAGGGATCTTTTGAAGAAAATTAGAGCTTCTGAACAACAACAAATGTATCTATGTAACTTTTTGAACATACCAAATTCAGTTATACACATGTTTCAATGTCTTTCTCTGCTAATTCTAACATATGTGTCGTTTCTGAGTCCGTTTCAATTGCCTCTTCTCCTCATTGTGGATCATATTTCCTGCCTCTTGACATGGCTATTAATCTTTGATTTGATGCCATACATTGTGATTTCACCTTGATGACTGCTGGATATTTTTGTATCTCTATAAATATTCCTGAGCCTTTTCCTATGATGCAGTTAATTTATCTGGAAATATTTTTATCCATTTGGGTCTTGCTTTGATGATTTGTTAGGTAGATCTGGAGCAGTGTTCAGTCTAGGGCTACTAATTTCCCACTACTGAGGAATGACCCTTCTGTATACGCTGCCCAGTGCTCATGAATTATGAGTTTTTCCAGTCTGGTGGAGATAGGGATTATTTCCAGCCCTGTGTAAGCACGAAACAGTTTCTTCTAATTTTTTTCAGATGGTTCTTTTTCAGACTTGGTTAGTTTCCTCATACACGTAACTAGTAATTACTGTGCTGAATACTTAATAGTGGCCCTCTGCAGATCTCCAGTGCTTTCTCTCCAGCTCTCTCCTCCCTAGTGGTCTATCCTATGAACTCTAGGGCTGTATTACTATCATAGGACTTACAGCTATACATGTTTAACCAAAGAAGTCCACTGCCTTTGCCTCAATTCCCATTCTCTATGCCATAGCTCAGAAAATATCTGAAGATAGTAAGTTGGGGGCAATTATAGGGCTCAGCTTATATGTTTCCCATCCTAGCTATCACTGCCCTTCACTGAATGATAACCAGTGCTTCAAAAACTGTTTCATGTATTTTGTCTGGTTTTGTGTTTGTGGTTGTTTTAAATGAGAAGGTAAATCCCATCCTTATTATTCTATCTTGGCTGAAAAGTCTCAAATGAACTTTCTCATCTGGAAAATGGAAATAATAGAGGTACCTATGGCATTATTTGTAGAGGTTAAATGAGGTAATACACGTGAGACTTTCTTATAGTAGCTGCTCAATAAATATGTATTCTTTCCTTCTCCTTCCTCACATGCTAACATACTTCTCCACACCATTACCACAGGGGACTGCTCCTTTTAATGGCCCTCAAGGATGACAGGGTCTGTTTGATCCATGTCTGTAGCCAGTAAACTTTGGAGACAGGAAAAAAAAAGAATCACACTTGAGCTATCTTAAGAAAACAGGTTGAAGTAAGTAGGTTCATATTTCCTCCAGTGCTAAGAGTAAGTAAAAACAGTCTAACTCTATCACCACTTCCAAGGGATAGTCATTTTTTGTTAGATACTTCTCTTCCAGAGCTTCAGAATTGAAAGAGAGAGATGGAAAGGAAGAGTGAAAGAGAAAGAGAGAAAATATTCATCATTATAACACAGATAGACCTTTAAAGGGCTATGTGTTATTTTAAATTTGATATTCAGTGTGCTTTGGGACAATTAATACTTATTTTCATAGCTTAGTTAAGTCTATGGATCACTTATAGATAGTCCTCTATGGCCTCTCCAGGAAACAACATACTTTACAGTGAGGAAGTGCCACACCCTCTTAGAAAGCCAGAAAGATTGAAGAAGGTTCAGATGGAAAAGGAGGGCAGACACCCAAGGATCATGCAGGCCAAGAAGTGAGTCACAGCTCGTATACAGTGTTCAAATATAAGACAGAGTATAATTTAACCTTTGAAGAAGGAAAAATCTTTCCAAAGATTGAGTCAACTTATACTCTGCATCTTTCCCATGCACATTTTAGAATGTTGCCATGGCTGGCCCTGCTGAACATTCATTTGTTTGAACAATCCATTCATTCAATTGTTTATTCAATTAGCAACTATCTATTCAACATCTACTATGTACACAGTATGCAAATAAAATATGGTATCTCTCCTCCAGGGACTTTTATAGTAAAACTGCTACCAAAGGTAAGAAGTGACCCTAACTGGTGCCCTTAACGTTAACAGAATCTCACACTGCCAATCCACCATGGAAGTTGGGGAGGAATGAATCTTCTAAAATTATGGTTCATTTTAGCTCTGACCCTGTAGCTTTAATTCAGTCCTACACACTCACACATCACATGCCCCCAAACCAATAAAAGTTAAGTCCTATTTTTCAACATTCACATAGGAACTAACATGCATGTCTCTGGACTTGCCTGCCATTCCATTTCTGTGCCACTATTACTGATTCTTGACTTTGTTTCACATTTTTTGATGCTGTTTCTGCCCTTTGGGCTTGTCAACCTCAGCTCATCATTATATACCAAGCTTGAGTCTCTAAAGACTTCAGCTTAGCTTACTTACCTCTCTGAATCTTTTTTATTCCCAGAGACCTCAGATAGGGCAACTTGATCTAGCTCTCCTGTTCATGACTCCCATTCTGTCTAGGTTTTCCTGGTTCCTGGGAAATCAAAATAGGGCATTTAAGAATTTAACATCAGGCAATAGGGAGTCTACTCAGGAAGTACTTCAGAGATTTATTTCTTCCTTTGACATGTATATATTAAGCAGCTACTGTGTGCCAGGAACTCTGCTCTGATAAAGCTACAGTCTAGTGGGGGAGATCTGTATTATGTTTTAAAAAAAAGCACAAACAAATGTAACATGACAAGGACCAGAAGAATGAGTAATGGAACTAGGCCAGTGCTATGATGGAGGAAGACAGGCTAGTGACTGCTGGAAATAGGGTATTAAGGAAAGTATTGTCACTTAAACAGATCTGTGGGATAGATACCAGCCAGTCATACAAAGATACATTTGGGGGAAGAGCTTTCTAGGCAGAAGGAACAGCAAGTGGAAAAAAAAGTCCTATAGTGTGTGAGAGGAACAGAACGGTGGTCATGGGGTTGAAGAATGATGAGCAAGAGAAGAATGACATGAGATGCATTTGGAGATGTGGGCAGGGACCAGATCTTTGGTTCGATTTCCTGACCATAGCATTCTGGAAGCTTCCCTTTGTGGCTGGGATCCAACTCCCTAGCAGGAACCTCAGATTGGAAGTAAGGAAGCCTGTGTTTTACTATTATTCTATCATGACTTTATGTGCCTATTTTAATGAGTAGCTACTCTTTTTTATAATTTTATTTATTTATTGGCTGTGCTGGGTCTTCTTTGCTGTGTGGGTTTTTCTCTGATTGTGGCAAGTGGGGGCTACTCTCTATTTGCGGTGTGCTGGCTTCTCATTGTGGTGGCTTCTGTTGTTGTGGAACAGGGGCTCTAGGGCACACAGGCTTTAGTAATTGAGGCACATGGGCTCAGTAGTTGCAGTTCCTGGGCTCTGGAGCGCAGGCTCAATAACTGCAGCGCATGGGCTTAGTTGCCCTGCTGCATGTGGGATCTTCCTGGACCAGGGATCGAACCTGTGTCTCCTGCATTGGCAGGCAGATTCTTTACACTGAGCTACCAGGGAAGCCCATCACTACTCTTTTTGCTTCTTTATGTCTTTTTTTTTCCATTGGAAAATGAGAGGATTGGATTGGACTTTATTTAAGGTCCCTTTAAGCTCCGATATTCTATGATCTATAAAACTAACTTTCAAAAGTCTGACAGAAAGCTCTGATCTGTGGGTTAGTTTCATCTGAGCTGTGTCAAACCTTGTCACTTATTTCTGGGGATGTAAATCTTAAAGGGTCTTCTATAGGTTTTACATTTTAATGAGTTTTCTCAAAGTTAATTTTAACATATTTTAATAATCTCTGAAATAAGGGATAAAACATAATATTTTTATCCTCAGTGGCCTTCAAAATGTGGCTTAAAAAAGCCTTCTTTACAAATTTTGAAATTGTGGCAGTTTGTATATAGATGAATTATTGAAGATGTTTAAATAACAATTTTAAAAGTAAATAGCAGCCTCATTGAGACATAATTCATACATTTAAAGTATACCATTCAATGGATTTTAGTATATTCAAGAGTCATGCAACCAGCACCACAAAAATTTTTACAACATTCCTCTAATACAGCTATGGTATATATAAGTTTAGGATATGACCACAATAGAATCACAATAAAGAATGAACTTAATCTTGGAGATAGTAAAACCTGTAACTATCTGTATGTACTAGCTGCTTAGCTGTATATTTGTGTTGCTCTGATAGATGGCAAAAAATCTGACTATCACATGAATTGATGTCATTTGCTAAAGGCTGTTCAGTTTGTATGGGGACATTTAGGGAAATTCACAGCCTTTTGTTTTCTAACCTCAAGACCTGAACCAAATAATTAGGCTTCTCTTGCTGCCTACTGGGCTCATTTTGCTACTGACTTCTGATCTACCCAGTGTGACACTGCGGCTAGCTGGGTGAGAAAAACATTTAATTCTAAATTTTGAATGGTTAGGTCTCACATTGCTCCTGCTGTCAGCACTTTACCCATATAGCATATTATATGTTTTTCCCTGCTATCCAGTGTTCTTAAATATTTTTGGAACCCTTCCAAGCATTTCTATGATAAAGGAAATGAAAAGAGCGGTTAGAATATAGTAAAAATCATGACAATGTTAAGGGTTTGAGCTCCAGCCAGTGGTCCATCAGCTAATTACACTTGAACTCCTGTTGGTAAAACTATGAATAAACTTAATGAACAGAGAATTGTGCTAAATATATAAACTTGAAATGTCTGGATTTTTGAATTAACAGTAATCTTTGGAAGTTCCAACCACCAGGTTTTTCTATATATCTCGGCTCCTCTGTTACCTCTTCCGAACAGTTCCTTAGATAGCTCTGGGACACTAGAAGGCTCTGAGGAACTGCTTGAAAGAGATACTGGAGGAGTCAGGATATATAGAAAAACCAGGTGGTTGGAACTTCCAAAGGTTACTGACGTATTTAGCATTTTTCTATGTATGGGAAGATGCAAGAGTCTGGGCTTAATGAAATCATTCCTTTGAATTGCACCTTAGCTATCTGGGGCCAGTATCCAGCTTTTCACAGTCCTGAATTTATATGCAGAGTACATCATGAGAAACCCTGGGCTGGAGGAAGCACAAGCTGGAATCAAGATTGTCAGAAGAAATGTCAATAACCACAGATATGCAGATGACACCACCCTTATGGCAGAAAGTGAAGAGGAACTAAAGAGCCTCTTGATGAAAGTGAAAGAGGAGAGTGAAAAAACTGGCTTAAAACTCAGCATTCAGAAAACTAAGATCATGGCATTCGGTCCATTCACTTCACAGCAAATAGATGGGGAAACAATGGAAACAGTGACAGACTTTATTTTCTTGGGCTCCAAAATCACTGCAGATGGTGAGAGCAGCCATGAAATTAAAAGGTGCTTGCTCCTTGGAATAAAAGCTATGACAAACCTACACAGCGTATTAAAAAGTAGAGACATTACTTTGCCAACAAAGGTCGGTATAGTCAAAGCTGTAGATTTTTCCAGCAGTCATGAATGGATGTGAGAGTTGGACTATAAGGAAAGCTGAGCACTAAAGAATTGATCCTTTTGAACTGTGGTGTTGGAGAAGACTCTTGAGAGTTCCTTGGACAGCAAGGAGATCAAACCAGTGCATCTTAAAGGAAATCAGTCCTGAATATTCATTGGAAGGACTGATGCTGAAGCTGAAGCTCCAATACTTTGGCCACCTGATATGAAGAGCTGACTCATTAGTAAAGACCCTGATGCTGGGAAAGATTGAGGGCAGGAGTAGAAGGAGATGACAAAGGACAAGATGGTTGGATGGTATTACTGACTCAATGGACATGAATTTGAGCAAGCTCCAGGAGATGGTGAAGGACAAGGAAGGCTGGCGTGCTGCAGTTCATGGGGTCACAAAGAGTCGGACATGACTAAGTGACTGAAAAACAACATCTTTCAGGCTTAAGTCCTCAGTTTTGTCCACCAAATAAAAAATATTTCTCAACTTTTAGGTCATGCATTCGTTTTTTTCAGTATTCTGTCCTGGAGAATACCATGGACTATGCTGAGTTGAACACAACTGAGTGACTTTCACTGCTTTTTTTAAAATATATCTGTCTACATGTCAGTTCAAATTCACTCATCAAGAATGGTCACTGGGAGGTTTCTTGGGTGTTTCTCTCAAGCACATCCCAACAGGGAAGCCCCCAAATTGAAAGTGTTAGTTGCTCAGGCATGTCCTCTGTTCTTGAAATTCTCAAGGCAAAAAAAATAGAGTGGGTTGCCATTCCATTCTCCAGGGGATCTTCCTGACCCAGGGATTGAACCCGGGTGCCTTGAATTGCAGGCAGATTCTTTACCATCTGAGCCATCAGAGAAGTCCAACAGCAAGCTTACTCCAGGGCTAAAGAAAAGGTACTTCTCTGAGAGACATCAACATGAAGGTGCTTTTATTCTATAGTGTTAGGTAACATAAAAGACATTTTTGAATATTTAATAATGGCTCCTACAGGAGATGCCACTTTCTACTACAGTCCTACGTAAGAATCAATAATTGAATTTTTACAAATTTTCATGTAGTTCATATCCATTAAAGTTTGAGAAGAACTAGATGCTTCTAAAGATTGTCTCTATATCCACTAGGTTAGGCAGGACACATGGAACTTTTATGTAGTAGGTACGGAGTGGGGTCTGTAACTCTACATTTAAAACAAGACAGACTGGTGCCAGTGCTGCTGGTCCGCAGACCACCTCTGTGAAGTAATGAGCTGGTCTTTGATTTTCTGTGATTCTGTAACTGGAATAGAACACAAAACCCAAGTACACATGTTTTACCTAAATTCTTCCTTGGTTTGACTTATAATGTATCTAATACTAATACCTGCCAGCCTATCTTGAGTATTACCTAGAAGAATCTACCTTTACATTACAAAAACAAGTTTCTTTGTTATTACTTTATACTTTTTGAAACAAATTTCAATGTTATCTATTTCAGTTTGATTCCAGGATGCCTGCCTTTTCTGGGTCCCTGAGAATGTGCAATGGAGGGCTGCTTTATTTGATCTTAGATCCAAACTCAAAACACTAAGGCTAGATTGTTGAGCTGGGGAACAATGGATTGACTCTATGTCCCTGGCAACAAGAATTTCTAAGGGTACGCTAGGAGGAAAGACTGCTCAAAATGATGAGTGGCCTCTTAAGAAGTAAATGGGGCTATCAGGAAAATCATGTGTTGTGGAGTTCAGGGTTATGCTAGCAGGGTTTCGTGTTTTTGTCCTTCTGCTCTATTTCAGTGAAGAAAGAGGAACTACTGAAGCCTGAAACATGCTAGAGGAGCTTTCCTAGTTGCTTTGGGATGGTGTGACCAGTTATTATTTACAACTCCTTTCTGCTTTTTAACTATAGTTCCTTAATCAAAACACAAATAGTAATTAAGTTTAAAACCTTCTCAGAGGTGTTTTGTTGATGATTAAGTCTTAGAAGCCAGATGGCAAAGTTGCAGAGTATGCTGAACAGAGAGAAAACATTAACTTATTGAATTATTGACTTTGAATGCTTCTGAAATGTATTTATTTTGTTACTGAGCTATGTGCTGGACCTATGGAGAGTTTAGAATATAAACTCTCTATGTCTTTATGTTCTATATATTCTTTAATATTCCCAGTTGGTAATGGTAGTCAAAGCACTTTTGGATACCTTTGGCTCAGAACAAGCACTGATATATGGCAAATAGCTCAACCAAAGGTTTATTTCACAAGAATTCAGAAGACTATAGGACTATGAATTTAGTAGACACTTTGAAGAGCAAGACTGTTAATGCAAAAACCCCACAGATCTCATCATGATTTGACACAAACATTTAATACCTTATTGATTGAGCCATTGTTAAGAAGGTAGTCAAAGGAAGGACTGATGGTGACTCCCATTAAGTTGGAAAGGTTAATCAGAAAACCTGAATATTGACTCAGTCATTTAACAAGTATTTATTGAACACTAAATGCAATGCAGATAAAACAAAAAACAAGGTTGGCATGATTTCTTTGCCTTTGGGAAGCTGGTGTTTTGATGGGGGAGAGAAACAGAAAGGACAAGAAAAAATAGGAATAGGCTAATTTCAGAAGGTGATTGCTGCTAAAAAGTATACTATAAAAGGGTGTTTTGATAGAGAGTGATTAGGGGCACCCGGTTTAGAGTTATATGAGATGAGGCCTCTATTGAGGCTGTGACTCCTAATCTGAGACCTGAAAAAATGAGAATGTGAGACAGACAAAGAGCTTGCAGAAAAGCTTTTTAGTTAGAGTGATATGTTGAAATGGCTTGAATTGGTGAGGAATGTGGAAGTTTCTAGAAATGGACAAAATGTCAATGTGACACCACATTGCTCAACATCACTTCATACTTTATTAGGCAGTGAATTGCATGGGATTGGGGGAGGGGGGCAGTGGCAGCTGTTATTTCAATGACTTTCATAAATGTGTGTTGAATTTTGTCAAAAGCTTTTTCTGCATCTATTGAGATGACCATATGATTTTTATTCAATTTGTTAATATGGTGTTTTGCTTCAATGGCTTTCTAGTGTTGATATTCTCTTAGGGATCATGAGGATATGATTGTTATAGGCCCCCTTCCCACCCCCTCCCCTAATGGTACCCACAGCTCCTCGAGGGGATGCCTTTTATACTTAATGTGGGGCACATCATCTTCAGTGTGCCCTAAGAGATGTCATGCCTTAGTGTCTGGAGAGTTTCTGCATACTGACACATTTTAGCAAAGCAATATGAACACTGTTAGGGTTGATCCTGGTTTTGTCTATACACACTCCAGGACTCTGCATTGAAACAGGAACTAAGGAGACTAAAGGATGTGAGTCAGGGGATTGATAAAAGCCACTATCACCAAGGCTCAAAGAAGATGACATCTAGGGAGGGCACATCCCTGCCCTGAACTTATCCCTCCTCTCCATTACTACCACTGTCTTGACCATCAGCTCCTCATTATATTTTACCTGGCTTATTGTATAATAGCATACCTTGAGGTGATCTCCCTGCCTTGAGTCTCTCCTTCCTCTGACTTGGTGCATTATCCATACTAGTGGCTTTGTTTTCTGATTATCTGTGTATAGTTCTTGTTTTCATTACTATAGTATAAGCTGCCAGAGGAGTTAGGATAATGTCTTAATTATCATTCTCCCACAACAAGAACTGACTCTTAATTGGTTCCATAAATGTACATCAATAGAAATCCCTATCTAAACATTTTGTCCACCTGCTACTAAAGAACCACACAACTCACTAAAATAATTTACATCGATACTTGCAAGATCAAAACCTCTCTGCTAAAGACCAGAGACTTGAGATGAGTTGGGATGAAATTCTGAATCTGTTACTGAACCCAGGTTTTGCCTGCTCACCACTTAGACAAATGTTGGTTGGAAGAGGAAAGGTTGCTTTATTCAAGAGGCTGACAGACTCAGGAGAATGCAGACTTGTGTTTCAGAACCAACTCCAAAGATTCCGCTCAACCAAGAAAGTTTTTAAAGGGAAAAGGGGGAAGCTAGTCTCAGTTAATCATTTGGGGAGGGGGTCAGAGTCTTTGTCATATTTCACTGTGTGCAGGCTTGCTGACCCCTTGTGATCTTTCTGTAGATGCTATCTTGTTCATGCAGTTTGCTTGTGGGGTTACTGAAGGGGAGTCTAAGAAAAGAATCACTGTTAGGCAAGGCATTGTGTGATGAAAAGATTTAAGAGGCATGCTTGGGTTGGAGGTTAGTGAAGCATGGGGGCACCAGGTATAAAGGTTGAGTTAAAATATGTCTTGGTGAAGTTTGACTATCTGTTAGCTTTCAGGGACTGCTTACAAATTCATTGACAAGTTCTTGAGCCTGCAGAGCTAAAAATAACCCACTAGCACTTGAAGTCTATTGGCTTCAATCTAGATGGAAGAAAAATATCCAAAATGCATTAAAAGTCTATAATAACACAACCAAATGTATTAGTGAAGAGCTAGGTTCTCTATCAAATTTTCTTTAGATATTGTTGTTTTAAAAACTTTATAATGGATGATATCAAACACATACAAAAGCAGAGATAATAGTATTAAAATCTCCCAGGTACCCATTACTCAGCTTCAACAATGATCAATTCATGGCTAATCTTGTATCATTAATACCTACCCACTGGCTCACTCCCCAATTATTTTGAATCAAAACTCAGACATCATGTCATTTCATCTGGAAATATTTCAGTATGATTTTCTGAAATGAAGGAATTTTTAAAATAAATAGAATCAGTCAGTACACCTGAGAAATTAACAGCATTTCCTTAATGTCATCAAATATTCAATAAGCATTCAAATGTCAAAAGTGTATAATGATTTGTTTCTTTGAATTCTGACACTAAGAGCTATATATGATTATTTGTATTTTTTTCTAAGTCTAACCTGTGAGTTCTTCTAATTCCTTTTTTGTTCTTGAAACTTACCTGTTGAAGGAGCTGATTAGCTTATTCTTTGGATTTTCCCACATTCTCTGTTTTACTGATTTCATCCTCATGTCCCTAAGCTATGTGTGTTTTCTGTAAGTTGACAGGTATAGCTAGAATTTTAATCAGATTCAAGTGGGGGTGGGGTATGTTTTTTTTTTTTTATTTTTGATCAAGAATGCTTTGTAACTTTTTAAAAAATAAATTTATTTTTTTAATTGGAGGATTATTACTTTACAATATTGTGGTAGTTTTTAAGAAGGGAGAATTGTGTTGAGTTTTTTGAGAGGCGGTGTTTCAGTTCAACTAAAGAAAAATTTGAAGGGTATAGGAGAGAAAAGAAGAAAGAAGAGTGAACTGGGGAAACATGTCATAGTTCACTATCACTAAAGGCAAGGTTCCTTTGAGAAAGTGACTTGAGAGTTCTGGGATTGATGGGAGGGATCAGGAACAGTCAAGGAAGGTGAGGCTGGAAAGTTAGGCTGGGGACAGGTTGTACTTCTCAGCAATGGTATGGTGCTTTATTATTGTTCTGAAAGCAATAGAGAGTTGTTGAGGATTTTAGGTAAGAAAATGGCATGATCAAATTTGTGTCCTAGAAATGTCACTTGTGCTAAAAGCAAAGAGTGAATTAGTAAGACCACATGCTTGGGGCCCAGAGATCACTTTAGGAGGCTTTTGAAAGTCTAAATGAGAAATGCTGAGAATTGGGAATGGAAAAGAGGAGTAGACTTTAGATAGATTCAGGAGGTAAGATGTGAGAAGTATTTGTTGAGGAATCGAGTGACACAGCCTAGGGTGTTATGAGAGAGGAGAGTCAGCTGATTCCCATGTTTCTGTCTTAGGTAAAAAGGCTGGTAGGGATGCCATTCATTTGGGTTAGCAATATCCTAGAAGGGATAGATTTGAAAGAAAGAAGGGAAAATGAGGGGTAGAGGTATTTTTAAAAAATTATTTATCTTTTACTGTGCTGGGTCTTCGTTGCTGTGTGGGCTTTCTGTAGCTGCAGTGCACGGCCTTCTCATTGCAGTGGCTTCTTTTGTTGTGGAACACGAGTTCGAGGGTGTGCAGGCTTCAGTAGCTGTGGCACCTGAGCTCATTAGTTGTGGTTCCCAGGCTTCAGAGCACAGGCTGAATAGTTGTGGCACATGAGCCCAGTTGCTCTGTGGCATGTGGGATCTTCCTGGATCAGGAATCAAACCCATGTTTCCTGCATTGGAGGAAGACTCCCCACTGCTGAGCCACCAGGGAACCTCCTGGATACAGGTTTGAATGTGTTAAGACTCACCCAAGAAACATCCTAGTGGAGATGTCTAGAGCTGAGGAAAGCAGTCTGGGATGGAGATAAAGGGCTTTTTTTTTTCCTTTTTCCTAAACTTTTGAATCAAAGTATAATAAACATACAAAAGAGTACACAGATTATATGTGTACAGCTTGATGGGCTTTCATTGTAAACATACCTGGGTAATCATCACCAAATTTAAGACATAAAACATTACCAGAGCACCAGAGCCTCCTTCATACCCTCTTTCAGTTATTATCCACCTCCAAATTTAAGCATTATTTGCACTTTCATGATTTTAGATTACATTTGCAAGCTTTTGAACTTTATATAAATAGAGCCATAGAATATGTTTTTTTGTGTGTGTACATCTCTTTTAATACAACATAATGTTTGTGACATTCATACACGTTGTTTTGTGTAATACAAGTTTATGTCTTTTCATTGCTGAATAATTTTCCATTGTATGAATACACCACACATTTATCCATTCTATTGTTGCTAGATATTTGGGCTGTTTCTGACTGTGGACTATTTAAATGAGCAACTATAAATATATTTCTATTATGAAAAAATATATGTTTGATTGCACATATATATGCATTTCTGTTGGGTAAATACCAGAGAGTGAAATTGATGGTACATAAGATGTACATTATCTTCAAGTTTAGTAAATATTGCCAATCAGTTTTCCAAGAGTTGTCCCAACTTATTGCTTCAGAATATATAGAACAAAAACCTGGAAGAACTAAAAAAAATACAGATATTTACTTTCATAATAGGAGATAACTTACTCAATAAAATATAAAACAAGTAGACAAAAAGTACAAGAATATAGAAGACCAGAACATCAGTTTTAATTTTTAATATGGTAAGTATCAACAAATATAACTCATAAAACAAAAGCTCACTGGGATTTTTAATAGATTTTGGAGTGTAAAGGAACCCTGGGACCAAAAATTTGAGAACCACTACCTTCAGCAATACATGAACCGTGAACTTCCAGATGTTCAAACTGGTTTTAGAAAAGGCCGAGGAACCAGAGATCAAATTGCCAACATCC
>ML660651.1:55215-77689 GCA_007570785.1 Antilocapra americana | reverse complement strand
AGCAAGAGTTCCAGAAAAACATCTATATCTGCTTTATTGACTATGCCAAAGCTTTTGACTGTGTGGGTCACAATAAACTGTGGAAAATTCTTAAAGAGATGGGAATACCAGACTAACTGACCTGCCTCCTGAGAAATCTGTATGCAGGTCAGGAAGCAACAGTTAGAACTGGACATGGAACAATAGATGGGTTCCAAATAGGAAAAGGAGTACGTCAAGGCTGTATACTGTCACCCTGCTTATTTAACTTATATGCAGAGTACATCATGAGAAATGCTTCCTCCAGCCCAGCATTTCTCATAATCAAGATTGCCAGGAGAAATATCACTAGCCTCAGATATTCAGATGACACCACCCTTATGGTAGAAAGCAAAAAAGAACTAAAGAGCCTCCTGAAGAAAGTGAAAGAGGAGAGTGAAAAAGTTGGCTTAAAACCCAACATTCAGAAAACTAAGATCATGGCATCCAGTCCATCATTTCATGGGAATTAGATGGGGAAACAGTGGAAACAGTGAGAGACTTAATCTTCTTGGGCTCCAAAATCACTGCAGATGGTGATTGCAGCCATGAAATTAAAAGACACTTACTCCTTGGAAGGAAAGTTATGACCAACCTAGATATCATATTTAAAAGCAGAGACATTTCTTTGCCAACAAAGGTCTGTCTAGTGAAGGCTATGGTTTTTCCTGTAGTCATGTATGGATATGAGAGTTGGACTATAAAGAAAGCTGAGTGCTGAAGAATTGATGCTTTTGAACTGTGGTGTTGGAGAAGACTTTTGAGACTCCCTTGGACTACAAGGAGATCCAACCAGTCCATCCTAAAGGAGATCAGTCCTGGTTGTTCATTGGAAGGACTGATGTTGAAGCTGAAACTCCAATACTTTGGCCACCTCATACGAAGAGTTGACTCATTGGAAAAGAACATAATGATGGGAAGGATTGGGGACAGGAGGAGAAGGGGACAACAGAGGATGAGATGGCTGAATGGCATCACCAACTCGATGGACATGGGCTTGGGTAGACTACAGGAGTTGTTGATGGACAGGGAGGCCTGGCGTGCTGCAATTCATGGGGTTGCAAAGAGTCAGACACAACTGAGCAACTCAACTGAACTGAACTGAAATGAAATGAACTTTAGACATTGGGCTTCCTAGGTGGTTCAGTGATAAAGAACCCACCTGCCAATGCAGGAGATTTGGGTTTAATCCCTGGGTTGGGAAGATTCCCTGGAGGAGGAAATGGCAACCCACTCCAGTACTCTTGCCTGGGAAATTCCATGAACAGAGAAGCCTGGCAGGGGTGGCAAATGTTGAAAATGACTTGGCAACTAAACAACAAGCCTCTCTGCATGAATTGTTGACTTCATACAGTTTAATACAAATTAGTACTTTTACCCCTTCCTTGATAATGTCATGCCCTGATAGTAACTTAAGCTCATTAGCTTTCAATCTTTCATATTGTTGTGATACTTCTTAACTATACACATATTTTGACTGCACAAAACTTTATTATTAACTTTTTATATAGTCAATATTTAAGATATGACATGAATCTTCCCATTCATTCCAAGATATGAATCCATTATTCTTCATCCTTTCCTGAATTTATGTTTTTTGATAAGAGATGCTTTCTCTGCTACCAGATTGAATGTTAGTCTTTATGCTTGAGAAATTGCTGAACATTATGAATGAAAAATAGCTTGGGTATTTTATGTGAGAAATTGTAGAGATTCTGGATGACATCTTCCTCTAGAGCAGGTTCACCCTAATCTCTAGTGCTCAGACTATTTCAGGGCAGATCACTTTCATCCAATCAGGGACTGAGCTTGGTTGCAGGGTAATTTTCGTTTGTTTGTTTTGAGTCTCAGTCTCTGTCTATTTCACCCCTAGAGGCCAGGTGTGCAGCTCCCTTGGGTTTCAACCAAGAGCAGCTCTGATTACTAAGGTCTCTTCTCCTCTGTGGGAATGCAAAACTAAGAAACGACTTGAAAACTTGGCTCCACTTTTAGGCAGCATTCTACTTCTTACCTAGCTTGCTGTCCTTCACAGGTGATGAATTCAGGAAATCCTCAAGATGGAAAAGAACAGAATGTCAGGCTCACTTTTCTTTGTTTCTCTTCTATTTGGAATGTTGATCTTTAATGTTCTGGTTCCTTTGACAGCCCCAAATCCATTTTTCTTCTTCTAGTTTTGTAAGTTTGCCAAAAGGTCTGTTGACTTCTCTGACTCTTAATCACAGCCATCTGCCCTGCCAGTCTCTTGCCTACACCCCGAATTGGCAAATATCCTGAAGGGGAAAGCTGCTTGTTGGTTCACCTCCCTGTGCTTCCATTATCTGAGGTCTTGCTCCCTCAAGTTCCAGTTGTCTTTGGCACCTCTCAAATGCCCCCAAGAAACAGTCTTTTCTAATTGACTTCAGTAAGAGCATCAATCTGTAACAAGATAATCCACCATAGCAGGCCAGTGGAAGTCTGGAAATCATCTATTCTAGTCCATCAGGGTCGGAGAAGGCAATGGCACCCCACTTCAGTACTCTTGCCTGGGGAATCCCATGGACTGAGGAGCCTGGTAGGCTGTAGTCCATGGGGTCGCAAAGAGTTGGACATGACTGGATGGCTTCACTTTCACTTTTCACTTTCCTGCATTGGAGAAGGAAATGTCAACCCACTCCAGTGTTCTTGCCTGGAGAATCCTAGGGACGGGGGAGCCTGGTGGGCTGCCATCTATGGGGTCGCACAGAGTCGGAGACGACTGAAGTGACTTAGCAGCAGCAGCAGTCCATCAGGGTAAGAGCTCATCACCTTTTGCTCTTGTACCTCATGTCAGTAGTACCCATCAGCTTTAAGAGGAAGCTGTTACAAACATAGGTTTTGTGGTCAGACTGTTTGGGTTTGATTCCTGGTTTCTTTGTTCACAAGCTTTGTGTCCTTGTGAAGCTTGCTTGTTTGTTCTAAGCCTTAGTTTCCTCATATGTAACGTGGGAGTGATCATAGAACCTGTCTCAAAGGTTTATAAGAATGGAACAAAATAATCTACACATAATGCTTAAAAAGTTGTATGTGTTGGCTAGGTAAATATTAGCTATTATTATTAGTATTAGTATATGTAGATTTTATGTAAGCACAGCCATAACAAGGGTTATTCAATATAACACATTAAATGCACATTACTTAATTATTTTATAATGAATAAGTATTATTAAATAGATAAAAGCTGAGAAGGAATAAAGGAGAGTTTTAGTGGATTTTTATATATGCACTTTTATTTGTTTTGTTGCCTTGATTTTATCATCTCTATATAATCTACCAAGTATTACCTTGACCCCAGAGCTTAATAGCATTTATGTATGCTGTATATATTAACACCCTTATCCTCAAACTGAAGTTGAAAAGATATATAGTTCATAAAATTTCACTAATCAGGTGCTTTCCCTTCTCCTGTCATGTATTTGAAATAATATTTTGATGCCCCTATATGTGTAGATATGTATTAATAGCAGAAACATTTTTATACCTGAGAATTCATGTATGATACATCTGAGCAGATCATCAGATAAAATGTGCCCACCCTACTACGGAGAACAGTGTGGAGATTCCTTAAAAAACTGGAAATAGAACTGCCATATGACCCAGCAATCCCACTGCTGGGCATACACACCGAGGAAACCAGAATTGAAAGAGATATGTGTACCCCAATGTTCATCACAGCACTGTTTACAATAGCCAGGACATGGAAGCAACCTAGATGTCCATCAACTGATGAATGGATAAGAAAGCTGTGGTACATATACACAATGGAATATTACTCAGCCATTAAAAGGAATGCATTTGAATCAGTTCTAATGAGGTGGATGAAACTGGAGCCTATTATACAGAGTGAAGTAAGCCAGAAAGAAAAACACCAATACAGTATGTTAATGCATATATATGGAATTTAGAAAGATGATAATGATGACTCTATATGCAAGATAGCAAAAGAGACACAGATGTAAATAATAGAATTTTGAACTCTGTGGGAGAAGGCGAGGGTGGGATGATTTGAGAGAATAGCATTGAAACATGTATATTATCATATGTGAAATGAATCGCCAGTCCAGGTTCGATTTATGAGACAGGGTGCTCAGGGCTGGAACACTGGGATGACCCAGAGGGATGGGATAAGGAGAGAGGTGGGAGGGGATTCAGGATGAGGAACGCATGTACACCCATGGCTGATTCATGTCAATGTATAGCAAAAACCATTACAACATTGTAAAGTAATTAGCCTCCAATTAAAATAAATTAATTTAAAAAATGTGCCTATCAGCTTATTTGAAAGGAACTCTGGGATAGAATGGATATTACACATTTTAATTTATTTTATTTTTAAGCCACTTTATTGATACATGATTGACATACAAAAATCTGTACATATGTAATATATGCAACTTGAGTTTGGAGATAAGTATATACTGATGAAACTGTCACCACAATCTCTCCTGTAAACACATCCATCATCTCAAAAAGTTGAAATTCACTTTAACTGAAAAGAAGTGAGTTGCACACTTCCTTGGTTAAAAGCACAGTGGGCTGTGGTTTGAGAAGAGATGGTTTTCTGAACTTAATCCATGCATGGTTTTCTGAACTCAGTCCATGCACTGTAAATGCTGGTTGTCCTCTGGCCCAGCCATTTAGACTTCTGCCTGAGACTTAGTCTGAAAGGCTGAAATGACATTGAATAAAACCTCAAAGGTCTGTTTTCATTCTAATCTCTTAGATGAGAATGCTCTGTGCCAGCAGTAGTCGTGCCAGAAGCTCCTACCTAGACAGAGGACCAAGCAAGTGATTTCAGCAGCAACAGGAGCTGGTGCCCCTGTTGTAGATGTGAGCATCCTCCAAAGTGGACAGTGGCAGATGTGATGTAGGTGTAGATAGACACCAGAACAGAAAGCAGTGTCCCTATCAAGCATCAGCACCAGTGGTCTCTTTGTTGAGCATCAGCAGCATAGCTGTGACTTTTTGGCATTAGTGGCAACAGGTCAAGGAGAGTTAGAGCAGGCAAGGAGGATAAGGGGAAGGGACATCGTGAATGCCATAGGGTAGCTATAGGGTACATAGGAAATACTCCCTATACATTTCCAGAGATATTTGAAATATGTCTTAATGGGGTAGGGGGTTGTCACTTCTACCGGAATAAGCCAAGGTAGAGCCATGCTTTGTCACTATTATTGTGATTCCATTGTTCCTAGGCTAGAATAGTTCAAAGTATACAGGGTCAGGAACAAGGGTAATTGATGATGGTAATATAGGAGAAACTATAGTTTTCCAAATACAGCAACAAAATAGAGATCTGCCATACATTCTAATGTTCATCATTCATTTAACTCCCAGATCCCAAATGAAGCAGATAAGTGTATTATAAGTAACGTTAAAGAAATACAACTTTTAAAAGACAGTACGCCAGGAACTTGGACAGCCAGCCTCATGAGATTGTTTAATAATGTGTATAACTCCTTTGCTAATTGTCTTCAGAAGCACCTTATAAGTCACACAGGAATGTCAGTCTCATGTTAAGACCGTGACCTAGTTTGGGACCCAAATGGTGTTACTCTGCTTCTTTAGCCACCTTTCTAATACTCTGGGCTTCTATAAGGCACAATAGGTAACTGATAACTTTCACTATTGCCCAAATTCAATTCTACCCTCAAAGAATAAACAAATTAAAAAAGACTTACATCATAAGCTTTGAAGACATTTCTCAAAAAGGAGTTATAGGTAGATAATTTAAACATCAGATAACATTTAATATCTAGGTAGATAATTCTCTATTGTATAAGAAAGTCTCTTTTATTTATTGCTGAAAACAATTCAGCGAAATGGATTTGTTTTAGCTCATATTGTTTTCAAAGATCACATTAATTTGTTTACTCTCTAAATGTTTACTGAATGTTTAGTTTGTGCCAGATAGCAATCAATTAAATAACCAGACAAATAGATTTAAAACTGCTAGTATAATGAATCTTGGGAAAAAATCTACATAGCACTACGAAAACATATCCTTGCTTGAGAGGTCAAGGAGGCCTTCCTGGAAGAAGTCATAGTAAACCAAGAATTGAAAGACAAATAAGAGTTAATAACTAAGTGAGGGAGGTTGGCACTGATGGGGTTAGCATGTGCAAAGGTCCTGTAGTGAGAAGAAGTATAGCATATTGAGAACCTGAAAGAAAGTTAATGTGATGCAAATGAACTTATTTACAAAATAGAAACAGACTCACAGACTTAGAGAAGGAACCTATGGTTACCAAGGGGAAAAGGTGGAAGGAAGGGATAATTAGGGGATTTGGGATTGACATGTTCACACTGCTATATTTAAAATGGATCACCAATAAGGACCTACTGTATAGTATATGGAACTCTGCTCAATATTATATAACAACCTAAATGGGAAAAGAATTTGAAAAAGAATAGATACATGTATATGTACAACTGAATCACTGCTGTACACTTGAAACTATCATAACATTGCTAATCAGCTATACTCCAATATAAAAAAGCTTAAAAACAACAATAAAAAAGAAAGTTAATATGGCTGGATTGATTTTTACATTACCTAAAGTCATTCTTTCTCATAAAGTACAATAGGGTATTGGGAAATGTTAGAATTCATATCCCATCGAAACCATAAGAAGAAAACTTTTCTATTTAGGAACCAGAACTCACTATGACCTTTTCCCCATACCCCCTCTTTCCCATCTACTGAATTCATTCAATATGCTTATTTCCTATTGTCCTCATCATGGTCTGCAGTCACTTTAATCCTCTGTTTATCCAATCCTTCATCCTGATTGACTTTATTTTACCACTCTCCTCAGTTGAAACTCATGTGCTATGCTGTACTGTGCTTAGTCGCTCAGTCATATCCAACTCTTTGCAACCTCATGGACTGTAGCTTGCCACGCTCCTCCATCCATGGGGATTCTCCATGCAAGGATACTGGAGTGGGTTGCCATGCCCTCCTCCAGGGGATCTTCCTAACCCAGGGATGGAACCCAGGTCTCCTGCATTTCAGGCAGATTCTTTACCATCTGAGCCACCAGGGAAGCCCAAGAATACTGGAGTGGGTAGCCTATCCCTTCTCCAGGGGAATTTCCTGACCCAGGAATCGAACCAGGGTTTCCTGCATTACAGACAGATTCTTTACCAGCTGAGCTACCTGGGAAGCCCATTGGACCCCATGGGGAACCATTTCAATGGTGCTTTACTTAATCTCTATAATTTTTGACCCTCTTGAGTTTATCCCATACTTCTTTGCTGACCTACAAACCTGTGCAGCCGCCATTTGCTCTAGTCTCAATCAAGAATCCAAAGATTGTTGAAGTAAAGGCCATACAAACATGGCTTAATGAAAATACATGATGCCCTCAACTGTGTCCTTAATACCACTTGGCTGTTCTTCAATAGTTTATTGACATCAGGGTGAGATAGGGACCTGTGTTCCCAGGAGCTGGAGGGAGCCCTACTGGGTAAGCTGCCTGGAACCATGGGAGGTGCCTGGGGCTCGTGGAGAAGGTAGGTGCTGGGTTGAGCCTGGATTCCTATGAGCCTGGAGGGAGCTTTCTGTGGAAGCTTCCTGGGGCCCTGGGGCCTCTGGAGTAGGCAGTTAGCAGGGACCTGCCAGGGACCTGCTGTCACAGGAGATGTCTGTGGCCACTGGAAAAAATAATTATAGTGGTGAAATGGGAGCCTACAGGGAGACCTGCTGTGGAAGTCACCTGGGGCCATTGGAGTGGGTAAGTACCAGAGTTAACCAGAGTCTGGATTCACAGAAGCCCACCAGAAACCTGTGCCAAGGACATTGTTTGTGGTTGCTGGGCCCACCTGGGGCCATTGGAGCCTGTAAGTGTCAGGACCAGGAGGAGCTTAGGTTAGCAGGAGCCCACAGGGAGTCGCTGAGGCTGGGGAAGTTGATCTGATGCTGAGGTGGTCTGTTCTGGGGTCTGCAGTGAAACTGAGCACTCACTTACTCTCCTGCTCTGATGGGAAAGGTGTCGCTTTCTACACTGGGCTACCTGGGCTTGAGGGAGGGGTAGCGGGGGCCTGTTTTCTGGAGGCAGCTCCCCTGTCAAAGGTAAACAGAGCCATGTGAGGTGCTTGGGGCTGCAGGAGTAGGTAGGTGCCAGAGTGAGCAGGTTTCTTGATTCGTGTGAGACTGCTTGGGGTCTGATGTCAGGGAGTTGTCTGGGGTCTCGGAGCTGGCCAGTGCCTGGGTGAAACTAACTGAGCAGGAATCTGTGGGGCCTTGAGTGGGAGCAGGCCCTTCCCCCATGTCCTCTGCTTTCGCCCCTCTCTGAAGTACCTAAATAATAGTGAGTGAGTGAGTGAAAGTCGCTCAGTTGTGTCCAACTCTTTGCGACTGCATGGACTATACAGTCTATGGAATTCTCCAGGACAGAATACTGGAGTGGGTACCTTCTCCAGGGGATCTTCCCTACCCACGGATCAAACCAAGTCTCTCGAATTGCAGACAGATTCTTTATCAGCTGAGCCACAAGGGAAGCCCAAGAATACTGGCATGGGTAGCCTATTCCTTCTCCAGTGGATCTTCCCAACCCAGGAATTGAATTGGGGTCTCTTGCATTGCAAGTGGATTCTTTACCAACTGAGCTCTCAGGGAAACCCAAATAATAGTATCTGATGCATATTTCCTGAATTGTTTTACAAATGCTAAATAAAACCTGCACCAAATAGAAGTTGACTACTTGATGACCATGACCATATAGCACCCAGACCTATTGGAACCTTAGTATTGATAATGTTAACCTCTATGACACTGCCCTGTACCTCACCACCAATCAATCAGAGAATTGGGCACAAGCTGATCTCTTGCCCTGTTACCCCCTTTCCTCACCTGGCCTTTAAAAACTGCTTTATTAAAACCCATTGGAGAGTTTGGACTCTTCCAACACTAGCTGTCCTCAACTCCTTGTTTGCTTGCATGTATGCTAAGTTGTTTCAGTTGTGTCCGATTCTTGGCGAACTTATGGACTACAGCCCGTTAGGCTCCCCTGTCCATGGGATTCTCTAGGCAAGAAAACTGGAGTGGGTTGTGCCCTCCTCTAGTGGATCTTCCCGACTCAGGGATTGAATTCACATCTTGTATGTCTCCTTCATTGGCAGACAGATTCTTTACAACTAGCTCCACCTGGGAAACCCCGAATCCCTTGCTTGGTGCCCTGCAATAAACGCTGTACTTTCCTTCACCACAACTTGGTATCAATGGCTTTATTACTTTATTGGCTTCAGTGCATGCTGGCAAGCAGATCCAACTTTGGTTCAGTAACAAAACTTCCTATACTGCCATTTTGCTGATGTCACTTCTGCACAACATTATTTTAAATAGTAAAATATCTACACTCATGCACTAATAAGTGGCAGTCAGAGTTTGAACATAATTGCTCACTTCTCTGTCTTGCAAATTCAAAGACATGCCTTGGAAGGTTTTAAGGTCAGATGAAAAAGGATCCAGGGCATTCCAGAAACAAGAAGCTGGGCTGTCTGTGAGGGATGGTTTGGAATGCTGCATGCCATTCCATGGACAGAGGAGCCTAGTGGTCTACAGACCAGGGGGTCGCAAGAGTTTGATGCAACTGAGCAGCTGAGCACACATACAATTCCTTCTAATCTTAATTCTACCCCCACCAATTCTAATGAAGCATCTTTGTCAATGAGTTCCTAATTTCAAATTCAACAGGCTTACCTAGATCATCTTGTCACCCAAGCATTTTACATCATTAATCCCCTACCTTGGCTTCCATATGACTATACTCTCCCACTTATTGCTCTTTATTTGATGTTTTCTATTGTAGTCTTTGAGGTAGGCATCCCTGAGGACTTAGTCTTTGTTCCTTTCCTCTTCCTTCCTTATACTTTCACAATTATTACCCACTATCACGGCTTTGAGTAACTCTAACATCCATGTCTCTATCCTAGCTAACTCCAAATCTTCTATTATCTAGCAGTGATTCCTATCTAGATATACCATAGACCCCACAAACAAGTAAAAATAAGACAAAATAAACATCTTTTCCTTTCCCTTCTTTATCTGAAGAGAGTCCTTCCTCCTATTGACTTCCTTATTTAGGCCCATAATCTTCCTTAAATTTTCTCTTCCACTCTTGATCTCTCCTTCACATAACCAAAATACCTCTGACATTTAAAATGTTAGTGCCTTTCATTAGAATGTAAGTCTGAGGAGGGAAGGGCATGATTTTTTCTCCATTTTATTTCTAGAAGCTGACAGATTAATGCTCAATAAATTCATGTTGATTATCTGTACAAATGAATGTATTTATCTATCTAATCTACTCATCCATCTCTTTAGATAAATGAATAATTCACTAGCTGAATGGCTAGAAAAATTCATCTGCTCTTCTTTCATTCCCAAAGCAACCAATTTGTTTCTGTCTCATATTATGTCTTGCCTGGATCACTGGGCCAGCCTTCTAATTCACCTCTCCACCTCTAGGTCTCTCAGAGGACACAGGTATGAGAAGAATATTCCTAATGGGCAGCTCTAATTATTTGCTCCCTCATGTCTAAAAAGCTTCAGTATATCTGTATCTTCATCTAAGTAAACTAAAACTAAAACTCCTTATCCTGTATCCCAGGACATTCACAATTTATCTATTTACATCATCCATGCTCTCAGGCCCTGCTTCTCAAATCTGAATTCATGTAAGAACTGTCTGGGGAGCTTATAAAAATATTGATGCTTGGGGCTCACCACAAACCGATTAAATTGGAATCTTTGGATTGGCACAGGCATCTGTAGTTGTAAAAACTCTCCAGGTGATTCTAATGTGCACCTGGGATTGAGAACTTCTTCAAGCCAACTGCACTAATTTTTGTTTCTTAAATTTGACTCACATATCTAGCTTCTCAGCTATTGGTCATGCTTTCTCTTTTGAAAAATATTTAAAAAGATATAATTAATATACAATAAAATGAAGAAAATTTAAGTATGTAGTTTTATCCATTTTGAAAATTCTAGACATCCATATAACTGCCACACAAAATAAGAACATTTCTATCACTCCAGAAAGTTCTTTTGTGTTCCTCTGCAATTAGTTTCCTTCCCCCACTCTGAAACTACTTCTGGATTTCTAACAATATGGATTAGTTTTGCCTATTGTTAGGCTTCATATAATTGCAATCACATGATGTATACCATGTTTTGTCTGGTTTCTTTCCCTCAAAAAAAGTGTCTGTTCAGCTTATACACTACTGTAAGTCCAATAATTGCTGCTTCTTTTATTGTGGGTTGTATTCCATTGTATGAATATACAACAATTGTTTATTCATTTCTTGATTAAAGGACATTGGTCTGTTTTGATATATTCATCATTTTAAGCCCTACCAATCCTTCAAGGCCCAGTTCAATTTTTTTATGAAGTAGTCTTTATTATGATTTTAGCAGCTGCATAATCCTGATTTTCTGTAATAGGCTTATTTCAAATGTCTTTACCATATTTCCAGTTTTTAATTCATAAAGTACTATCATCATGTTGATCCATTTCCACCACTCTGGCCCAGTTCAAATTCTATCATGAAATCTATATTCATTCCCTGGTTGTAAGCTATCTATTTTCACTGACCTCTCATAGCATTTTGTGCTACCTGAAAGAGTGTAAAATATATGAGTCAAATGGAGCTGGGTTTAAAATACATCTTTATTACAAACTAGTTGATTTTAAATAACTCAGTGTATTTCTTTTCTATTCTTGCAGTAAAAACTTTCCACTAAGTTAATGGCTTCCCTTGTGGCTCATCTGGTGAAGAATCCACCTGCAATGCAGGAGACCTGGGTTCAATCCCTGGGTCGGGGAGATCCCCTAGAGAAGGGAATGGCTACCCACTCCAGTATTCTGGCCTGGAGAATTCCAGTCCATGTGGTTGCAAACAGTTGGACACGACTGAGCAGCTTTCACTTACTTTCACTTTCACTTTAGTGGCATAATACAATACAAAGATATTGTTATACAATTCTGGGAGACAAAAGTATGACATCAGCGTCCCTGAGCTAAGATTAAGATGTGAGTGGGGCTTTGTTCCTTTCTATAGGCTGTGGTGAAGGATTTGTGCCATTACCCTTCCAGCTGCCCATATTTCTTAGTTTATGCCCCCTTCCTCCATCTGCAAAACCAACAATGGCAAGTTGAGTCCTTCTCACATATCACTTTGACCTTTTTTTCTGTTTCTCTCTTCCACTTTTAAGGACTCTCTTGATTGGAGCTACCCAGATATCTCCCTATTTTAAGGCAAAATTAGGTTGCTTAACAACCTAATTCCATCTGTAATCCCTAATACCTCCTTACCATGTAACTTAATACATTCACAGATAGCAGAGATTAGGATGTGAACATCTTTGGAAGGGAGGCATTATTTTGCCTACCATACTCAGTTAATCCTTGGGTTTCAGTTTCTTCATCTAAAAAATGAGAATACTACCTACATCATAGGATTGTAGTGAAGATTAAATTAAATGAGTTCATATGTCTAGATTGCCTAGCATAGTTCCTAGACAAAAACTGACAGTATCAGCTCAATGGGTACAGAATCCACCTGCAATGCAGGAGATACAGGAGATGTGGGCTCGATCCCTGGGTTGGGAATATCCATCCCCTGGAGAAGGAAATGACAACCCACTCCAGTATTCTTGCCTGTGAAATCCCATGGACAGAAGAGCCTGGTGGGCTACAATCCATGAGGTTGCAAAGAGTCATATATGACTAAGAGACTAATCACACCCATGCATGATCATTCAACATTGATATCCTACTATGTGCTAGGCACAGTTGCTTATGCTGGTGATACAGTAATAAACAAAACAGATCAAGTATCTATTTCATGTTTACATTCTCATTGTAGGAGACACATAATAAACAATTAAACAAGCATCTGAATAAAATTTCATAAAATGTTAAATGTGGTGGAGAAAAAGCAGAGTACAGAAACAGCAAGTGATGGATATTACTTTCTATCCATTGATTATAGATAGCCTCTTGGGTAAGGTAATATTTGAGCAAAGTTATAAAAAAGGTGAGGGAATCAACCACAGAGATATCTGAGGGATTAAAATTGTAAGCATAAGAAGAAACAAAGACCCAGAAGTTGAGCAGGCCATCCAAGTGGGCTGGATTGAAATGATAAAGGAGGAGAAAGGTAGGAGACAAGGTCAAAGAGACAGTGGAAACTGCTAGGATTTTTCTACTGTTTTCTGCTTTACAATTCTTTAGGGCTTGAGGGCATTGGGCATGAACTTGGGCAAACTTTGGGAGATGATGAGGGACAGTGAGGTCTACCATGCAGCAGTACATGGAGTCACAAAGAGTCGGACAAGACTGGGTGACTGAACAACAACAGGGCTTGAGGGCATGGACCTTTGTCTTACTCAGCATTGTATGCCTCTCAGTTTAGCACAATGGTTAACATATAGTAACTGCTCAAGGCAACTTGGTTACATAAACTGATCTTTGTACTACTTAATGCCACTTGGTGTCCTTGTGTGTGCATGTTCAGATGTGTCTGATTTTTTGCGACCCCATGAACTGTAGCCCACCAGGCTCCTCTGTCCTTGGGATTTTCCAGGCAAGAATACTGGAGTGGGTTGCCGTTTCTTTCTGCAGGGATCTTCCCAACCAAGGGATCAAACCTGCATCTCCTGCATTGACAGGTGGATTCTTTACCACTGCATCATCTGGAAAGCCCCCTAAGTACACTCTACCTGATATTATAACCAATCCTGCTTCTTTGATTAATGTTTGTATTTTCTATCCTTTTCATTTAAACCCACATATAACATTGCCTTTGAAGTGAGTTTCTTGTAAACAGCATAAAATTTGGTTCTTTCTTTAAATCCACTTTACCAGTCTTTCTCTTCTAATTGGTGTCATTAGTCTTTACATTGTATGAGATTACTGATTTGATAAAATTTAAATATGCCATTTTATTTTCTGTTTCTTCTCTTTGTTTTCATTTCTCTGTTTCTACCACCCCCATCTTCCTATGGGTTGCATCAACACTTTTAGAATTCCATTTTGATGTATCTATTGTTTTATCTTTGTATAAATATAGCTTTTTAATAGTAGTTTCTCAAGGTATCCCTGGTGGCTCAGATGGTAAAAAATCCACCTGAAATGTGGGAGACCTGGGTTTGAGCCCTGGATTGAGAAGAACCCCTGGAGAAGAAAGTGGCAACCCACTCCAGTATTCCTGCCTAGAGAATCTCATGGACAGAGGAGCCTGGCGGGCTCCAGTCCATAGGATTGCAAAGAGGAACATGACTGAGCAACTAAGCACAGCAAGGTATTATATGTTGTTGTTGTTGTTCAGTCCTAAGTTATGTCTGACTCTTTGTGACCCCATCGACTGCAGAATGCCATGCTCCTCTGTTCTCTACTATCTCTCGAAGTTTGCTCAAACTCATGTCTATTCAGTTGGTGATACCATCCAACCATCTCCTCCTCTGCCACCCCTCTTCACCTTTTGCCTTCAATCCTTGCCACCATCAGGGTCTTTTCCAATGAGTCAGTTCGTCTTGCCAATATTCATTATTTCCATTTCTTCTGGTCTCATCCTCTTATAAACCAACTCTAATAAGGTTTTTGTTGCCACCGTGAACTGAAATTATTCTCCTTAGAATGCCAATGACCTCCACAGTTGAAAAGCAATAGTCATTTTTTATCCTTCATCTCACCTGGCTATCAGCAGCACTGATCAGTTGTTCACTACCTTTCCTTGGAATATTCTTTACATTGACTTCCAGAACACCACCCTTTTCTGGTATTATTTCCCTGTAAAAGTTGCTTCTACTTCATTTTTTTTATTGGTTCTTTTTCATCTATCCTGTATTTCAACATTGAAGTGATACTCTACTTTTCAGTGGCTCTGTCCTCATATCTTTTATCTCCTCTGTTCTCACTTTCTTGATGATCTAATCCCTTATCATAACTGTAAATTTCATTTATCTGTTGCTAGCTTCTAAGTTTATCTCGGTCCCAGATCTCACCACAAATATATCCAATGGCCTACTTAAGGCCTCCACTTGGATATACAATAGGCATCTCAGAGTCAACATATCAAAAACAAAATTCATGATCTTCCATTCCTACCTCTGCTAGTCTTGCTCCTCCCACAATTTTTTGCATCTCAATTAATAGCAGCTCCATTTTTCTAGTCATGAAGCTTTGACCTATTTCTTTCACTAAACATTTCACAGCCAATCTGTTAGAAATCATATCGATTTTTCCCTTAAAATGCATCCCTGGTCCACTGTATCTTGGCTGAATTATTACAATAATCTTTTAACTCATATAGTACAATATAGCTTATTCTCCACACAGCTTCCTGAGTGATCTTTTTAAAACATTAAATCAGGCCACGTCACTTCTCAGAACCCTCTAGTAGCTTCTCATCTCATTTAGAGTGAAAGTCAAAGTCCTTACAATGGTCTACAATGTCTTCCAACTTAACTACTTCTTTAATTGTATCTCCTCTACTCCATTCCCTTGTTCACTTTGCCCAGCCACACTGGACTCTGTGTTAGGGATACCCAACCTCCAGGATCTATCTCTGATGATTTGAGGTGGAGCTGATATAACAATAGAAATAAAGTGCACGATAAATGTGTACTTGAGTCATCCTGAAACTATACCCCACACCTCCAAGTTCATGGAAAAACTATCTTCCACAAAACTAGGCCCTCGTGCCAAAAAGTTTGGGGACCACTGCTCTATGCTTGCTTTGGATTTCCCAGGAATAACTTTGCTTTAAAATCTTTGCACCTACTATTCTCTTCGCTTAGAACACTGAGATACCTACCTGGTTCATTCTGTCCTTTATAATTTTATCTCCTCTTAGCTTTCCCTCTGACTCTCCCCTGCTCTAGGTATCTTGCTAGCACTCATCACATTCTAATGATTGATACAGCTTATTCATTTTCTTTTATGCCAGTCTTCCCCCACCTAGAATATAAGTTCCATGAGGGCAAGGATTTTTGTCTGTGTTACTGACTGTGCTGTGTCTTCAATGCCTAGGACATTGCCTTATATATAAAATACTGAATAAATATTTGTTCAATGAATGAAGGTATTAATTCCCTGGAATTTGAATATACTCAGAAATGTATCTGTAGCATTAGTTCAGACTGACCCTGTATTGAAGGGGTTTTTGTTTTTGTTTGCTTTTTAAACTTGAGAAGGTGACTTTATGGGTTTAAAACCTGTTACAGTGCTTTGGAAGAAAGCCCATGAGGAAGATGTGAAGCAATTACAAGGTGCTGAGGGTGTCAGGAGTGATTTGTGGAGGGTATCTATGAATTGATTAGAGGACTGGTCTCCACAATATCCAAATCAGAAAGTCCATGATTGTGTGATAAGGGCTTTTGCTGAGACATGTCATTAAAAAATAAAAAGCTTCAAAGTGGAGAAGTGTGTAGAAGATCCTTAATGGAACTTGATGAATGCATGTGTTTATATGTGTGTAAGTAATTGTTGCTTTAGCTTTCATGGCAAAATAGGTATATTAAGTTCCTAATGTCCAGAAGAAGCAAAGTATTTTCTATTTGGCCTTGATTAACTTTGGGTTCAAACTCAGGTCTCTCCCTATCTCTCCATGAGACTTAAATCATGTGGGAGATAGATACTCCAAAGTTCCTAGAGAAGCAGGAGCACTTTGGGAAATATTATTGCTATTTTTCATTTGAAAAAAAAGAAACATTTTGCCAGTTACTGTCTAAAAATGGTTCTTTTTTTTTCCTTTTACTTTCTTGATAGCACCATCACACGTTTTTACTTTTGATGAAATCCAACTTGTCTATTTCCCCTGCCTTTAGTTTCTGGTACTTTTGATGTCATAGCTAAGAATCCTTGGATAAATCCAAGGTCATGAAGATTTACCCCTATGTTTTCTTCTGAGAGTTTTATAGTTTTAACTCTTTTTTTATTGTTTTTGCCATACAATGCCATGATATCACCATGGGTTTACATATGCTCCCCCTCCAGAACCCCCCTCCCTCCTCCCTCCCTCCTCCCTCCCCCTGGGAAATCTCGATGCACCAGCCCCGAGCATCAATCCTGGGCTGGCGATTGATTACACATATGATAATTAACATGTTTCAATGCCCTTCTCCCATATCATCCCACCCTTACCCTCATCCACAGAGTCCACGAGTCTATTCTATACATCTGCGTTCCTTTTGCTGTCTCGCATGTTGGGTTCTCGTTACCGTCTTTCTAAATTCCATATATATGCGTTAATATACTGTATTGTTGTTTTTGCTTCTGGCTTACTTCACTCTGGATAATGGGCTCCAATTTCGTCCACCTGAGTAGAACTGATTCAAATGAACTTTTTTTTAATGCTGAGTAATATTCCATTGTGTATATGTACCACAGCTTTCTTATCCATTCATCAGTTGATGGGCATCTAGGTTGCTTCCATGTCCTGGCTATTGTAAACAATGCAGCGATGAACATTGGGGTACACGTGGCTCTTTCAATTCTGGTTTCCTCGGTGTATATGCCCAGCAGTGGGATTGCTGGGTCATATGGCAGGACTATTTGCAGCTTTTTAAGGAACCTCCACACTGTTTTCCATAGTGGCTGTACTAGTTTGCATTCCCACCAACAGTGTAAGAGAGTTCCCTTTTCTTCTTGATGGAAGTAGCTACACAGATGCATTGTACTTTAATGAGTTTTGATAAGATATATAAATTGCTACGTTATAGTCAAACCCTCTTAAAATGGAAGCTTGTTGTTAAAATGTGCAGAACTGGTGCTGTCTGTTGTTTACAGATTTTTTATTAATATTTATATAAAGTTAATATTTGATGTTTATTTTCTGCCACTAGCAAATAGGGATAGCTAGTGATTTCTACAAAAGGACTCTTGAGAGGCCAACTCTCTGTGTGGGTCACAGTGTGCCTGTTTTTATCTTCCTAAGGGATGCAATCTAAAATCTCACTACAATTTGAGGTATTTTATGGAAAAGAGGAAGAGAGGTTTGTATATCAGTTGGGATTCCAGCAAGAAATGGAACATATACTCAGTCTGGATTCTGAATAAAATGTAATGAAAGGTCTATATCAGAGGGGTAGATACGGTTAAGGGAACTAAAAAGGGATGGTGAGGTACCCAGTGACTAACAACAGTGGGAAGCTCTCACACCTCAGAGCAGGGAGAGCTGGGATCTACACAGGGTGTTGAGGAGCACCAGGCACCAGCTGGAGTCACAGGGAACACAGCTACTGCTGGTACAACTGTGGGGCAGATAAAGGAGTTTAAGAAATTTGGGAAGGTGGTGCTGAAGGAGAATAACCAGTACATCTGTAAGTCAGCTCTCTGGGAAAGTGGTTTTTTAATACCCCTGGGAGCCTTGCAAAGGGAAGCATGCACAAGTTAACAGTGTAGTCAGGCTTGACTAGTGATGTGAAATTCATATACTGTGTCCTTCCCTACAGTTCTTATCCCAGGAATCTTGAAGTCCAAGCTACTTATAGGATGATCTCCTTGGTTAGGTTTTCCCAAAAGCGTGTCCATCATATATTTGTCACCAAAAGCCAGACCATACAAGTCAAGTCTGGCTATGTGTTTCTTTACTGAAATATAAAACCTTCAGATTCTTAGGGATTTCATAACAGCACTTTTGTCATCAACAGAAAGCTGCAAAGAATGGTAGCTGCTGCTGCTGCTGCTGCTGCTGCTGCTGCTGCTGCTAAGTTGCTTCAGTCATGTCTGACTCTGTGCTACCCCATAGATGGCGGCCTACCAGGCTCCCCCATCTCTGGGATTCTCCAGGCAAGAATACTGGAGCGGTTTGCCATTTCTTTCTCTAATGTGTGAAAGTGAAGTCGCTCAGTCGAGTCCAACACCTAGCGACCCCATGGACTGCTGCCTACCAGGCACCTACTTCCAAGGGATTTTCCAGGCAAGACTACTGGAGTGGGTTGCCATTGCCTTCTCCAAAGAATGGTAGAAATAGCACTAAATTAATATTGAAAAGTCAGTCCCACCTGTGACTGGTTGAATAACCTTAAATCCGTTTTCTTTCCCTGTGGCTAGGCTTTCTCATCAGTAAACTAAGAGAGAGGGCCAAACCAGTGATTTTAAAGGTCTCTTTGAGCTCTAAGACCATGGCATCCAGTCCCATCACTTCATGGCCACAATGAAGTGGAAACAGTGACAGACTTTATTTTGGGAAGCTCCAAAATCACTGCAGATGGTCATTGCAGCCATGAAATTAAAAGATGCTTGCTCCTGAGAAGAAAAGTTATGACCAACCTAGACAGCATATTAAAAAGCAGAGACATTACTTTGCCAACAAAGGTCCCGCTAGTCAAAGCTATTTTTTTTCCAGTAGTCATGTATGGATGTGAGAGTTGGACTATAAAGAAAGCTGAGCTTTGTTTGAAGAATTGATGCTTTTGAACTGCGGTGTTGGAGAAACTCTTGAGAGCCCCTTAGACAGCAAGGGGATCCAACCAGTCCTAAAGGAGATCAATCCTGAGTATTCATTGGAAGGACTGACGCTGAAACTGAAACTCCAATACTTTGGCCACCTGATGCAAAGAACTGACTCATTTGAAAAGACTCTGATGCTTGGAAAGATTGAAGATGGGAGGAGAAGGGATGACAGAGGATGAGATGGTTGGATGTCATCACTGACTCAAACGACATGAGTTTGAGTTAACTCCGGGAGTTGGTGATGGACAGGGAAACCTGGTGTGCTGCAGTCCATGGGGTCGCAAAGAGTCAAACACAACTGAGTGACTGAACTGAACTAAATTTGAGCTCTAACACCTTTGCCTTGTGCACCTGTGCCCTAAGTTTCTTCAGTCATGTCCAACTCTTTGTGACCCTATGGACCATAGCCCACCCGGCTCCTCTGTCCATGGGATTCTCTAGGCAAGAATACTGGAGTGGGTTGCTGTGCCCTCCTCCAGGGCATTTTCCCACCCCAGGGATCTAACCTGCATCTCTCACATCTCCTGCATTGTTAGGCGGGTTCTTTACCACTAGTGAATGCCACCTAGGAAGTGCCAAAAATTTTGGTTTAGAGAAGAGTAGTTCCCAGCATCAATGGTACTTCAGCAGTTTTCTTACAGCCTGGACTGTTCTTTCAGCTGTCAGCAGTGAAGTTTCTCAGTTGTGTCCAATTCTTTGCAACCCAATGGACTGTAACCTGCCAGGCTCTTCTGTCCATGAGATTTTGTAGGCAAGAATACTGGAGTTGATTTCCATTTCCTTCTCCAGGGGATCTTCCCAACCCAGGGATCGAACCTGGGTCTCCTACATTGCAGGCAGACTCATTACTGTCTGAGCCACCAGGGAATCATTCTTTACTCTGTAACAAAAATAACTTAGATAGGGAAAAGGACATTTATAACCTCTCCTTTCCTGTCCTTGAATCGTCAGTTCAACATTTTGACAAGTCAGCATTTATTAGGAAGTTTTGAAATTGTACAGATATTCAAATGTTGATACTATACAAAAAGATATAAACAAAAGTTCAACTTTATCATGATTCCTTTAAAATTAATTACTTATTTTACAGGGGTATTGATTTGGATTGTTTGGTAAATGTTGGAAATGTCCCATCCTGTAGGACCAGATATCATGAATTATTTCTTGAAAATGGATTCTACTTGTACTTTTTTTTTTGAAAACTGATCAAAGAGAAAAAGTCAAGTATTTATCTTTTTTTCTTACAAAATCAAAAGGCATATATATATATACATATAGATATACACATACATATACATTTATCTACATATATAGATAAATATGAAATAAGCCAACAAAACTTATTAAGTATTCACTCCAAGAGTTTTTAAGTTTCAAGATTATACAGTCGATCAACCCTAAAGCTACACAGTAAGAACTAGACTATGCTGCCTTCTCATTTACCTCCATTAAAATACAAGTAAGGAGCTCTGTATCAAGTTTATGGACCCTCTTAGTGAGGGCAGATTTATCTAGATCCTCTTAAGATGTTTTATAAGGCTGTTCTCCAAAACATGAAGTTTTAAAAAATATTGCTCAATACTTTATGCATAAATTCAAATGTAAATTCCTGTAGAAATACAGCATGAAAGTAAATGAAGATAAAAACAATATTATATCTACCCTGATGAGTGAGTAGTGTTTACTAATAAAGCAGTGACAATAAGAGTAGAATTGTAGTGGTACTTCAAAATGAAAGCTACCTGTGAGACTGAGTTTTTCACTAGATACCATATTATTAGCAGAAAGAGAAATCAGTTATAATACTTAATCTCTGGATGATTTTAATAGTGTAATAATCTACTCAGGCTGCCATGACAAAATACTGGGTTGTTTAAACACAGAAATTCATTTTTCACAGCTCTGGAAGCTGGGAAATCTAAGATCAAAGTGCCAGCTGATTCAGTTCCCACTGAGAGCTCTCTTCCTGGTTTGCAGATGGCTGCCCCCTCAATATGTCCCCTTATGGTGAACAAAGAGAGCTCTGGCATCTCTTCTTATATGGGCACCAGATCTATAGGATTAGGCCCACACCCTTATGACCTCCCTTAACCTTTATCACCTCCTCACAGTCCCTATCTCCAAGTTCAGTTACATTGGTTATTAGGGTTTCAACATATGAATTTTGAAGGGACACAAATTCACTCTGTAGCAAATAATGTAAGACAAAAGATTTGTATATGAAAAATATAAAAACAATAAGAAAACCAAGTCCACAGGAGAAAAACAACATATCAATTGTAGAGACTACAGTGGCTATCACTGAGCATCAGATTATTAGCATCCCTGGAATTCTCCAAGCCAGAATACTGGAGTGGGTAGCCGTTCCCTTCTCCAGAAGATCTTCCCAACCCAGAAATCGAACCCAGTCTCCCGCATTGCAGGCAGATTCTTTACCAGCTGAGCCACCAGGGAAGCCCCTGGGATTGTGTAGGCGTATTTATACATGGATTTGTTCAACAGAAAATACTAGAGGACTATAACATGTGTGGTTATTTAAAGCCATGGATGAGGAATGCTGAATACAGAGCAACTACAAATACAGAGTGTGAACTGTAAGTTACATGGGTTTTTTGCTTTAGGGATGGTCATTGCTCCCAACTCCCATGCTGTGTAATGGTCAACTATATTTCTTAATTTTAATTTAACTTAAATAATGCTCAAACACATGGCACACAAGCCAAAAACAGAAAAATGCAGACAAAGTGTCTTCCTCCATCTTCTGAAGAGAAGAAATATAGAACACAAACTTTCAGTCAGTCAGTCAGTTCAGTTGCTCAGTTGTGTCCAACTCTTTGCAAACCCATGGACTACAGCACCCTGGCTTCCCAATCCATCACCAACTCCCAGAGATTGCTCAAACTCATGTCCATCAAATCAGTGATGCCATACAACCATCTCATCCTCTGTTGCTCCCTTCTCCTCCTGCCTTCAAT
>ML660651.1:6251-40718 GCA_007570785.1 Antilocapra americana | reverse complement strand
CTTTTTCTATGATCCAACAGATGTTGGCAATTTGATTTCTGGTTCCTTTGCCTTTTCTAAAACCAGCTTGAACATCTGGAAGTTCATGGTTCACATACTGTTGAAGCCTCACTTGGAGAATTTTAAGCATTCCTTTGCTAGTGTGTGAGATGAGTGCCATTGTGCAGTAGTTGGAATATTCTTTAACATTGCCTTTCTTTGGGATGGGAATGAAAACTAAACTTTTCCAGTCCTGTGGCCACTGCTGAGATTTCCAAATTTGCTGACATATTAAGTGCAGCACTAACAGCATCATCTTTTGGACTTAAAATAGCTCAGCTGGAATTCCATCACTTCCACTATCTTCCTAAGGCCCACTTGTCTTTGGACTCCAGGATGTCTGGCTCAAGTTGAGCGATCACACCATCGTGGTTATCTGGGTCATGAAGTTATTTTTTGTATAGTTCTGTGTATTCTTGCCACCTCTTCTTAATATCTTCTGCTTCTGTAAGTCCATACTGTTTCTATCCTTTATTGTGCCTTTGCATGAAATGTTCCCTTGATATCTCTAATTGTCTTGAAGAGATCTCCAGTCATTCCCATTCTATTGTTTTCTTCTATTTCTTTGCACTGATCACTGAGGAAGCCTTTCTTATCTCTCCTTGCTATTCTTTGGAACTCTGCATTCAGATGGGTACATCTTTCCTTTTCTCCTTTGCCTTTCAATTCTCTTCTTTTCTCAACTATTTTTAAGGCCTCCTCAAACAACCATTTTGCCTTTTTGCATTTCTTTTTCTTGGGGATGGTCTTGATCACAGCCTCCTGTACAATGTCACGAATCTCTGCCCATAGTTCTTGAGGCACACTGTCTATCAGATCTAATCCCTTGAATCTGTCACTTCCACTGTATAATCATAAGAGATTTGATTTAGGTCATACCTGAATGGTCTAGTGATTTTCCCTACCTTCTTCAATTTAAGTCTGAATTTGGCAATTAGGAGTTCATGATTTGAACCACAGTCAGCTCCCAGTCCTGTTTTTGCTGACTGTATAGAGCTTCTCCATCTTCAGCTGCAGAGAATATAATCAATCTGATTTCAGTATTGACCATCTGGTGATGTCCATATGTAGAGTCTCTGGTGTTGTTGGAAGAGGGTATTTACTATGACCAGTGCATTCTCTTGGCAAAACTGTTACCTTTTGCTCTGCTTCATTTTGTACTCCAAGGCCAAACTTACCTGTTACTCCAGGTATCTGACTTCCTACTTTTGCATTCCAATCCCCTATGATGTAAAGGACATATTTTTTTTATGTTAGTTCCAAAAGGTCTTGTAGGTCTATATAGAACTACTCAACTTCAGCTTCTTCAGCATTACTGGTTGGGGCATAGACTTGGATTACTGTGATATTGAATGGTTTGCCTTGGAAATGGACAGAGATCATTCTGTCATTTTTGAGATTGCACCCAAGTACTGCATTTTGGACTCTTTTTCTTTTTGACTACAAGGGCTCCATTTCTTCTAAGGGATTCTTGCCCACAGCAGTAGATATAATGGTCATCTGAATTAAATTCACCCATTCCAGTTCATTTTACTTCACTGATTCCTAAAATGTCAATGTTCACTCTTGCCATCTCCTGTTTGACCACTTCCAGTTTACCTTGATTCATAGACCTAACATTCCAGGTTCCTATGCAGTATTGTTCTTGACAGCATTGGAGTTTACTTCCATCACCAGTCACATCCACAGCTGGGTATTGATTTCACTTTGGCTCCATCTCTTCATTCTTTCTGGAGTTATTTCTCCACTCTTCTCCAGTACCATATTGGGCACCTACTGACCTGAGGAGTTCATGTTTCAGTGTCCTATCTTTTTGCCTTTTCATACTGTTCACGGGGATCTCAAGGCAAGAAAACTGAAGTGGTTTGCCATTCCCTTCTCCAGTGGACCACGTTTTTCAGAACTTTCCAACATAATTCCATCCATCTTGAGTGGCCCTACACCACACGGCTAATAGTTTCATTGAGTTAGACAAGGCTGTGTTCCATGTGATCAGGTTGGTTAGTTTTCTGTGATTGTTGTTTTCATTCTATCTGCCCTCTGATGAATACAATGAAGGTATATGAAGATAAATATTCTCTCCCAATATTGTTAAATAAGAAAGTGTACATCTAGATATAAACTAATAGACAACATTAAAATTTGAGCCACTGGGTGTAAGTCATTTTTACAGCAGCTTCATATGTCATATATTTTATATAGATGTGTTGTTAAATTGAGTGGCTGTATTTAGACTTCTAATGGGCTCTGCAATCACTAATTGATTCATTTTCATAATATTCCTGGGGTACTACTAGTTTATGGTAAAATGTTTTTAGATGGAAAGAGAATCAAACATAGTAAAAGACATGTAAAAGTAGCAAAAAGATGAAAATTATTGATCTTCAGAGATGATATTTCTGTTTCAGTTTACCTTTCAGAATGTCAAGTGTGGGAATGGAAAGCACTCTAGCTGTACTGTCAGATAGACTAGGGCTTCATACATGGTTCTGCCATTTTCTAGTGGTTGGAGTAGAGTTACTTACACACTCTAAGCCTAAGTTTCCTCATCAGAACTTCACCTAAGAGCTTTGTGAAGATTAAATGAGATTATTCATGTAAGGTGAGAAGTGCACACTTCTGGCACATGTTACTGTTCACAAAATGTTAGGTTTCTCTCATATAATTTTCATAGAAATTGACTGAAATTAATTAAATTTACCTAAAACATTAGGGAATTACATTTTACATTTATTTGGTGGCTTGTTCAATCATCTGAAATCAGTCAGTGAAATTTTCACATGGACATTTGTCCTATATTTTTATTACATTCTGGTGAGATTTAGGATGTAAGTGAAATTCACAGAGAAATGTGACTAAGAGGTATAAGATAGCAAACCCACTAATTTGACTTCATGGTCATATTAAAAAGTGATTTTTTCATAAAGGTCAATGGAGACTCTTTCTGTTTACAGGTAGGAAATTGCAGTAAATCTGAGATGCAAATAATTAGATAACATCTTTGCATATCTGGGACTGGGTCAGGATTCTCAAACCATACTGAAAATATTTCCAAGAATTGTCAAGGTTCTCTGGAGGTAATGTGAATTGGTACAATTTTGGATGGTAATTTAAAAATAAGTCTTAAACCTTTAAACAGTCATTCTTTCTGATTTCAAATCACACTTCTATCCTGAGGAAGTAATCCTTAATAGTTTATAGACAAAGATTATTATATAAACATTATTTATAGCAATGAAAACTTGAAAAATTATAAATTACCAGTAGGTCAAATAAATTGTCATACTCATTGTAAAGAGATGCTATGAAGTCATTTTTTTGAATGTTGACCTAAGAAGATGCTCAAAATATATAATACTAGGGACAAAAAAAAGTTGTGTAAAACTTTTTTTAGCAACATGACACTGATTTTATTTTGTTTAAATATACATACATATATACATACAAACACATTTACATAGATACAAAATATATGTCTGAACAACAGTGATTGTATCTGGGTGGAGGTATTATGAATGATTTTTGTTTTTACTTTATACTTTTTTTATTCTGTGATTTTTTAAAAAAATATTTATTTATTTGTTTAACTATAAACTATTTTTTTGTATTGGGGTATACCTGATTAACAGGTATAGTTTCAGGTGAATAGCAAAGGGACTCAGCCATACCTATACATGTATCCTTTCTCCCCCTAACCCCACTCCCATCCAGACTGGCATGTAACACTGACCAGAGTTCCATGTGCTATACAATAGGCCTTTGTTATCCATTTTAAATATAGTGATGTGTACATGACTTTCCCCAAAATATTGCTTTTATGCTCAAAGTATATTTTCTGAAATGTGCACTTATATTTTATCCCGGTGATTTTTCACTCATTATAATATATGCTATGCCATTTTGGAGTACTTAAAGAAGGCACTGTTTTACCTCAGCCTTGGGGGTGCGACTGCTGGTCTGTGAAGAAAGAAGAAGGCCAAGTAAGCGAGCTGTTCCACTTTGGCGAAAAGTCTAGAGCAACAGCGTCTTTAAGTGCCTAATTAACAAATAAGCTGTGTTGAACTAATTTAAATAATAAACCTGTGTACCTGCAATTTACCTAGTCTGTGAATAGTTTATAATTTGAAACTGCCACGGTCTGTCAGTAGTGTTTTCACTCCAGCTGGCTGACTGAGCATGTGTGAGTAGTGGACATGGGGCAGAGGAAGGAGACAAGAGAGAACGAAAGAGGAAAGCTGATGAGCCATAGGGCACAGAGTTAAAAAAAAAAGAACCACCCTCCTCTCATATCTGCTACCCAGGCATTACCTTGGATGATGTCAGCAGAAAGTTAGCTAGCAGTTGCCTGTTTGAGGTTAGTAGTCATATTTCTTAATACTCCCAATTACTGCAAAGTTGGGAGGAAGTAAACACTATCAAAGCTGCTAGAGTCAATTTCCTTAATTTTCTGTTTAAATTTTATATCAACTTTAAGGGCAAGAAGTAGAAGAATACTAGTATAGAATTTATACTAGAATTCAAAGGGAGTCCCAGGATTAGAACTACATATATCACTCTTCCCTCCTTGGGACACTGGAAAGCAGAGAACCATCAAAATTAAACTCCTTTGTTGTTGTTGTTCTGTTGCTATTTTAATGGACAGTCATGCTGGGGCAAGAATGTTAAGAAGTAATTTTCAGGATTACTCCAAGAATGGGCTTAGGGTACCTAGGCATAGTTCGTAAATACCTATGATATGTTCCTCAATTACATTAAATTAATTGTCACTTCTATTTCTCTGTCCCCTTTTTTTGCCTCTGCAAAAATTATGAGAAGATAGATTTTAAAAAATAATTGAGAAAGTATAGTTTTTATCTGATTATAAAAAAATACACATGGCTATTGCAAATATAAACTATTATTTCATCACCTGGAGAGCCCCCATCCCTAATATTTAGTGTAATTTCTTCCAGACTTTCCAGTCTATTTGGGTACATGCTTATTTTTATATGTAATTATTCTACAACAGAAATTTTCTTGATTGAATAACATAAAATTAACTGAAACATTCACAAAATGTTTATTCAGTATGTTACTAGTTTTTCTCGATTATGCTAAATTTTTGTTCATATCTTTGCTTTCTTAGACTACATTCCTAGCAGTAAGAAGTACCAGGTCAAAGAGTATGAACATTTTTCAAATTTTTGATACACGTTGCCAAACTGCCCTCTGGAAATTTATACCAATTTACAGTCTAATCAAATGTGTAAATAAATGTAAATCTAGATTTTCAAACCACAAGAAATTATACATATATTACCATAAATTTGATTCTAATGTCACCCAAATTAAGAAAAGTGAATGCTACTTTGACCATTCTTCAGCCTCATTTCACAGACTGGGACTGCTGTTTTTGCCCTTATCTACTTTGAGATTACCTTAGATAAGATAAGGATGTAATAATAAAATAAAATTTGATACAAAATAAAATTTGAAATATTTCTAGAGGCACTTTGTGAAATGCTCAAGTGATTCTATTCTTGATGATAACTCCAAAGGCTCCCTCTTACCTATAAGGTGGAATCCAGATGCAAGCATGTCTATTCTTAGGCTCAGCAAGCAACAGATATTTATTGAGCCTGCTATTCTCCAAGCCTTCTTCAAGGCACCAGAGATCCAGTGGTGAACAAGACAAGGTCCCTTCTTTTTGAACCTTGCAGTATGATAATCCCACTGCTTTGAGCCAAACATTTAGTCTACTCTCCCTCCCCCACACAAAATTGTTTGCTTTAGTCAGACCTATATTATGCTGCTTTGTGCTCATTGCTGCCTGATTAATTATCTTGTCCCATAAACCCTAAGCCTTTCAGTCAAGGCTTATTCTACATCTCCTGTGACACTCTCCTTGGCTAACCCAATTATCCAAGCACTTAGATCCATACTCACAATTTAGCACATGATTATTCATTGTCTTCTTGAACTCTAACATCCTCCTGAGAAAGACTGCAAGCTCCTTACCACAGCTCCTTACCCAAAGCACCTAGTGAAGTGTGTATACAAAATGGCCCTTTCTTTACCAGAACATGGCTTAATATATCAGGATGAGACTGTGAATAAGGCTTCTCTGTCTTGCAACAACCTGCCCAAGGAGATGTCATTACTTAAGTCCCAAAGATCTACATGTCAGTTTAGTTGCAAGGATAAAGCAGAGTGCCTGCAGTGAGGCTTAGAGTGGGGCTCCAGCAAAGAACACAGGCCTGGGAAGCAGGAAACCAGATTTTATTCCTGGCTCTGCTACTCACACAGGGGGCCTTTGAAAACACAACATTTTGGGACAATCATATACTCCTTTGTGTTTTCAATTCTTTTGTAAAAATGGGTCAATGATACATTTGCTACCTATTTCATAGTGTTATTGGGAAGATGAAAAGTGAAGTTATATGTAAAAGGTTATACACGTGAAGGGGCTTCCCTTGTGGCTCAGCTGGTAAAGAATCTGCCTGCAATGTGGGAGACCTGGGTTTGATCCCCGTGTTGGGAAGATCCCCTGGAGAAGGCAATGGCTACCCACTCCAGTATTCTGGCTTGGAGAATTCCATGGACTGGAGTTGCAATAAGTTGGACATGACTGAGTGACTTTCACTTCACTTCACTTCATACATGTGGAGTGTTTATCTTCCTCTTTTTAAATTTTATTTTTGAGTTATAATTGCCCTATAACATTATGTTAGTTTCAGGTGTGCAACACAAACACTTAATATTTGTATATATTGCAAAATGATTATCACAGTAAGTGCTCTTTCTTCTTAAAGGGGAATAGGATGGGAACTCCAATACCAAGTGAAGGTGTTCAAGATAACTGCTTGCCAGAAATTGCAAGACTTGGTAAAAAGAGGATGCTGGCGTGTCATTTTTTGTTTTCACCTCTGCTTATCTAGTAGACCATCTGGTCTGTCCCTTAGGACTCTGAGCAACAGGAGAAAATAATAGAAGAGAGATGGCAGGGTGAAGAGAAGATATGTCAGTGGAACAGCCTGAACTTCCAGTGTGGCATAGAAATTATGTATGGGTTTCCCATTGGTCAAATGGATGCCACCAAAGATAGCCAGTGTTGAGTCATCTTGCTAGGATGCTGCCCAAGAAGACAGCCTGTTGATGAAGGTATTCCCAACAGCCAGAGGCTCTGGGGTGTACTACTGAGGCCAGCTTGGCAGGGGTTGCAACTGGATGTCACAGACTAGGGCAAAGAGCAGTCACACGTTCACATGGTTCTAGATGACTTCACATGCACCCATAATTTGAATGTGTGCCTTGCACAGGTCACTGATGACTGGTCATTCATAGTCAGGGAAGCAGTGACAACTGAACATATATTTTACCAGGAGTACTTCCCATCTGAGAAAGGGAATCTGAAAAGAGAAGAAAAAAAATAAAAGAGCCAGTAGTTTTCCTCACCACTCTAAGTCTCTTGAGCTGAAGTCTGGCTATTACTAGAGGAAGAAAGAAAATGAAAAATAAATAGATAATAAGTTGAAATTTTAAAATGGGTTGGGCTAGGTTGGACTTTTAAATACCTAAAAGTGACCCCAGAACTATGGGATATACCTGAGGAATTGTTTTTTCTTTTTTCTTCGTGTGTCCTTTACTTTTTTAAAATTGAAGCATAATTAACAAACATTAGATTAGTTTCAGGTGTACAACATAATGATCCATATTTGTATCGTTTGCAAAATGATCACCACAATAAGTGAGGCTAACATCTGTCACCTGGCATAGTTAAAATTTGTTTTTCTTGTGATGAGTACTTCTAAGATCTACTTTCTTGGCAATTTTCAAATGTACAATATAGTATTATTAACTATAGTCACCATGTTGTACATCACATCCCCAGAATTTAATCATGTTATAGCTGGACATTTATAACTTTTGACCAGCTATTTTGCCCACCTTTCCCAACCCATGCCTCTGGCAACCATCAATTTCTTCTCTGTATTCATGAGCTTGTTTTGTTTGTTTTTGTTTTAAATTCCACATATAGGTGATATTATGTGGTATTTGTCTTTCTTTGCTTGACTTATTTCAGTTAGACACAAAAGATCTAGACAAATGAGTCAGTCTATAACCCACACTGAGGCATTAGCTGGTGTTGTGTAATTACAACATTTACAGGTGTATCAGCACTCCAAAGCCTGAAAACAACAGGTATCCCAATAACACAGGATCATGGGCAGCCTAAAATCCTGACCACCAGTGATTGGTTGCTGCACCCCACTGATGTTAATGACATGTTGTCTCAGTTGTGACTTCTCCTTCAAGGAGGGAATACAGAAAAGCTTATTCTATCTCACTGAAGATGAAATTATACAAAGTTTCCCCTATGTGTACTGTTCTACTGGATATGGAGGGTCAAATAATGCCTAATTATTCCATATCATCATTAATGCTAGTGGAGTACTAAGCCCTATGCGGCAGTAATTCCACAAACAAAACATTTTCTAACATCTTGTCTTCATGTTCTCATAGTGAGGTGGTTGGAGAACATAGTATTGGGTTGGCCAAAAAGTTCATTCTGGTTTTGGCATCATCTTATGGTAAATCCCAAATGAAAACTTTGGCCAACATATAATTTAGCATAACATAGTTTGGGTTCAAATATCTTGTCATTCATTAGTTGTGTAACTCTGAGCCAGTCACATAACTTCTTAAGCCTCTGTTTCTTCATTTGTAAAATGGGGCTTATACTAGTTTCTACCTCAAAGGAATTCTATAAGGATTAAATGGGACATAAATGTAGATCACTTAACACAGTGCCTCACTCAGTAAATAATTATTTCTTCTCTTCCACCAGGCATCCTCTTCCTTCCACAGCACATTCTATTCAATGTGGCATTTAAAAATCTATGAGTAGTGCTGGTGTGAATAGAAATCAAAAAATCACTTTGGAAAACTGTTTGGCAACAGCTTCTGTAGCTGAATAGGGTATACCTTATGATCCAGAAGGTATCTGGGTCTATACCTAATAGAAACACATATAGAAGACATGTTGCAGGAATGTTCATAGCTGCACTCTTCAAAACAGTCCCAATCTGGAAACAGCCCAAAATGTCCATCAATAAAACAGATAAATATAGTATATTCATATATTGGAATTCTATACAGAATGGCAATAGAGGAACTACAGATCTGTGTTATGGTACAACTGAGTCTCCAAAACATTTAAATGTTGAGCCAAAAGAAGTCAAACATACAGTGTACATGCCATAATATTCCACTTATGAAAAATTAAAAAAACTGGCAAAACCAGTTTGAAAATGCAAGGTAGTGGTTAAACTGGAGGAAGGTAAGGAGGGATCTTCTGGGGTTCTGGCCTGGTTGTTTCTTAAACTTAGTGCATGGGATTGTTAAACTTGTGAAAACTCTTCAAGTTGTACACCTATGATTTGTACACATAATATTTAAGAAAAGCTGTATAGTATGTTACAGAGAATGTTTAAAAAATCATGAAAATTAGCAGATTCACTTTTCCTGTTTAGAAAGCACCAGTATGAAATTATGCATCAGGTGTTTTCATTTTCTTTCAAGGGTCTCTGACATGCTATCCTTCAGTATTCTGTAGGAAACTAGTATGTGTTTTCTTTGTCCATTCACTAGTTGAAATAGCTAGAGAATCATTATCTCTTTGGCTGGCAGCAAGGAAATCTGTGTGATTGTCTTTTCTAAATATATTTTACTTCCTAGGATTGAAGGAAACTTTCAGAAATAATTTATTAATATTTTGACTACAGATAGAGTCAGATTCTTCTAATAAAGTGGTTGTCTGAAACTATAAACTTTAAAGAGATAATTCATATACACACATGTACTATGAGAGACTTTTTTCCAAAAATTATTAATTTCTTTTTCATGTAGGTAGACTAGTAGTGTTCCTTCTCTTACACTTTCAGCTGGTGAAGTTTAAGAGGCTTCTTTTAGAAGAGGTCTAGAAAACAGTGGGGTTACTCAGTAAGAACTGAAATCTCAGTTTGTGAGATTGTTCAACTGCCTTCTGATTGGTGCAGAATTTTCACATCCAAATAGCTAGAAGAAAGCCTTGGATAATGATTCTCTTTTATATAGTGACAAAATAAGATTGAAGGGACTTCCATGAATAGTGACATAAATTTAATATCAGTAAGAAGGGGAAAGAATGTGGGCTATAACTATTGGATCAGTTTTTATTTTAATATTTCTTTTCCTTGACAAAATCACAATTAGGAGCTGGTTTTTTAGTTGCTCATGACTTATTTCTAAATAAATCTCTAAAATGGTGTCTTTTTTTTAAAGCTAAGCAGATTCGATAGTATTTGATGCACATTTCCAGAGTTGTGTTACAGATGTGAACTCTACCCTTCCACCCAAATGGAAGATGTTAACTACTTGACAAATACCAGCACATGGGGCTTCCCAGGTGGCACAGTGGTAAAGAATCTGCCTGCAGTGCAGGAACTGCAGGAGGCACAGGCTCGATCCCTGGGTCAGTAAGATGCCCTGGAGGAGAAAATGGCAGCCCTGTCCAGTATTCTTGCCTGGAGAGGACAAAGGAGCCTGGCAGGCTACAGTTCATAGGGTCACAAAGATTTGGACATGACTAAAGCGACTTAGCAGCGACATGAGCACATAGCCTAAGGATTGATAATGTTAACCCCTGTGACACCACCCTGTTCCCTTGTCATCAGTCAATCAGAGAATTGTGTATGAATGGATCTCCCTGTGACAACATCCCCCCCACTCCCCTGCTGCCCACACTGCCCAACCTGGCTTTTAAAAATGTTTTGCCAAAAATCTTTGGGGGAGCTCAGGACTTTTTAGGGCATGAGCCACCCACCTCCTTGCTTGGCCTTGAAATAAATCTTTCTCTGCTCCAAACTCTGACATTTCAGTTTGTTTGAACTTACTGTGCATTGGGCACCTGAACTTGCACTAACAATTAGGATTCTGTTCCCAAGGAAGGTCAATCCTGTCCTGGGTCAGCCCCTTCCCCAAACTCCCAGTAGCTGCTGGAGCCCATTTTGCTTCAGGGATCTCAGAGGGACTGTCCCTGACAAGCACTGGCTACCCATGGCACAAGACTGTTTGGAGCCAAGACACATCCAGAGCTACGGTCCACATTCACTCTTGTTGAGTGAGTCACTCCAGCTTGCTCCAGCTCGGAATTGTCTCCACTCCATCTGGGCTGTTTCCCTTGTGGGAAGAGAACCACTGTGTCTGCTCTCTTTGTAGAGCTGGACCCATCTGTTTGGAGACCACCATATGAGAGTGGAAGTAGAATTTTAGATTACACCTCCTCTGAGTTTCTGTGTGAACGTCGCTTAGTTGTTGCTTGTGTGTTTGTGTGTATCATTTTCGGGTGAGCCACTCATGATCCATTCTTTCGGGAGCCAGGCAGCTCTGTAGCCTCCATTTGGGAATGGAAGTGGAATTTCTGGAATATGGCTCATCTGATCTCTTGTTTGTAAGACCATATGTTTGTTGTTTGTTAGAATTTGCATTGACCAGTCGAGACATCTTTGGTGATTAACAGGTTACCAGGATATCCTTCTCTATGGTGTTGGTTTTACCAGTGGTGGAGTGTTGGTTGGGATTTTCCCTTGGTCATTCATACAAGGCTTCCCAGGTGGTGAAGTGGTAAAGAATCTGCCTGCCAATGCAGGAGACGTGAGAGAAGCTGGTTCAATCCCTGGGTCAGGAAGATTCCCTGGAGTAGGAAATGGCAGTATGTTTCAGTATCTTTGCCTGGAAAATCCGATGGACAGAGGAGCCTGGAGGGCTATAGTCCATGGGGTTATAAAGAGTTGGACATGACTTAGTGACTAAGCACGCATGCACACAGTCGTTCATTCAACTTCATCTCTGATGATGCATTGGTTGGAGCTCTCTTTTGGACTGATGGGGCATTGGATAGGAATCTTCTTTTGGAAGGCTAGGGAACTGTGACCCTGAGAAACCGGTTTGAATTGTTTACTTGATATTTGATAACACTGGCCATGGATAATTAAGTATGGATGATCAGAGCTCTGGTCCATCTTATATTGCCCTGGGGTATTTTTGTAAAATGAGGACATATTTAATTATGCTCCATAAATAAAAGAAAATGCCTCAGTATTCTCTAAGATCTGGAGAACAAAGGCCCCTTATGGCTCGGTTATTAAGTGGGTCTTTTGGTATTGCTGTCGGTGCTATTGGGTGTGTGTGTTTATATGTGAATGAGTGTCTCAGTACTGAGTCCAAATCTGACTTTTTCATCTTGATTTTGCTGAAAATGAGGCATGAGACTGTGAGAAGGTGATATGTGTTACTGTCTATTATTGTTATTTGTTCATTTAGACTAAAATGGATATTTGGGAACTGGAAGAAAAGAAAGTTCCCTGAAAATAGCCCCAAATAGCTGGGTTTTGTATAAGAAGTTAGAGGAGGAATTTACTTTCTCTTCCTGTGCCTGTGAGATATAAATGACCTACCTGGGGTCTCTGGAACTTATCTAATCATCTGTGTTGCTTAGAACTAAAGGAAAAAGGGATGTGGTAATAACATTTAAAAAGCTTTTTAAGACTTCTATCATTTATAAGCCGCTAAGCTGATGCTTTGCAAAACTGCCACATCTTCAAGAAGAGTCATAAAAAGGATGTTTTAACAAAAATGATTTCTGATAACTTTTAAATCATAGTGCTAAGCTAGATAAGATATTTTTAAAATCTAATGGAAACCGATTTCATAAAACTGTTAGTAAAATATTAATTATATACAGCTGAGTAAACTGATGAATATGGTTATAATTTTTGGTTTTGCCTGAAATATTACTGGCTTTTAATCTGTGTTTTTCTAGATGTAAGGAAATCCTCCCCCCTAAGTATAGTTATGACACAAAAAGTTAAAATTAATAAATAGGTATGGGAACTGGATTCCCAGGTAACACAGTGGTAAAGAATTTGCTTGCCAATGTAGGAGACTCAAGAGATGCACGTTCGATCTCTAAGGTGAGAAAATTCCCTGGAGTAGGCAGTGGCAACTCACTCCAGTATTCTTCCCTGGGAAATCCCATAGACAGAGCAACCTGGTGGGTTACAGTCCATAGCTTCGCAAAGAGTTGGACATGACTGAGCACGCACTTGCAAGCACATCATGGGAACTGGAAGCAAAAATGTATAAGTCCAATTACAAGTTAGGTAGTAGTTAAGTCTAGGAAGTTTCATCCAGTTCAAATAATTGCAGACAAAGAAAGAAAGAGAATTGTGCTATTTACTAAAGATTCTAAGGAATATTCGCTGCCCAAGGCTGATCAATTCCTTTCTACAATCACCTTTTATCACTCTGTTCAGCAGAAAGTAACCAGAACTATCTCTTTCCCATAAGAGTGTAGAATGGACATTGACAGTGGGGAATTATAATAGGCAATAACAAATCTAACTCCATATTGGGTCTGTTTCTTTTACTTTATCCTTTGTATTCTATTGTTTTTGCTACCAGTTGATCACTAAAGGGACATTGCCTATCATTTAAAGCATACATGATGGGCCATCTCAGAGAACTCTCCCCCATGCTTGAATGTTAAACAAAAATATCTCTGTTCAGTTCACAAGGAACATTCTGACCTAACCCACCTGTGAATGGCTGTTTTACAAAATTGTTTCTTGCATTAACAAATGTGTGACGGAGCCTCTAATAAAATGATGACATATAGTCTCATATGAAATAAATGATTGTAATAGTGTACCTCTAGATATGGAAATAAGCAACAAGAGGGAACACTTACTTTCCTGGACCATAAGAAACTAGTAAGACAAGGGGTCCAGAGGCTTTTGGCACTGTTAATAAGTTCTAGTCCAGTGATAGCACATTGAGTAGCCTATCAATGCAATATTCACCAGACCTGGAAATGAGCATTCCTAGCACATGGGATGAAATGCCCTCAAAGCCATGGTCAAATTTATGATGAAAGGGCTCTGCCAAGTAAACATTGGCACTTGACATCTACCTCTGCAAAGGTTAAATCGTGAGCCACTGCTCCTGCTGACTTTCAACACCCCCTGAAAGGAGTTCAGGGTGGAGATCAGGAATCAGGTACTCTATACTCTGGGAACAAGTGGCAGAACAGGCTTTAAGATAGTAAGATATGTTCAGAAGATTTTATGAGCTCAAATTCTTGCATTTTCTCATATCTAGGAAAGTATTAAAATCACTAATGGTGACATTTTCTTTGGCCATTGAGGAGAGAAATGTGTTTGGAAGTAAAAATGGAATGACTGTCAGACTCTGATGCCACCAGCAATTTTCAAAGCTGTATCTGCTGGAATTGTATCTGACCAGGACCCTTTGGGTACCTCTGTCAAGTTTATGATTGACCTCCTTCTCTGAATCTTTATTCTTTTTCTTGTTCAGAACTTGTTTCCTCAAGATTGAGGAGTATAAAGAAAAGGGGTGACTTTTAACCAAGTAGGACCCAAGGGGTCTTCCTGGACAGAGTTTTCCCCCATATCCTCTGCTTTAGCTCCTCTCTGAAGTACCTAGATAACAGTATTTGATGCACATTTCCTGAGTTGTTTTGCAGATGTTAAAAAACTCCCCCTCCCCAACAAATGGAAGATGTTAACTACTTGTTGACCATGAGCACATAGCCCCAGGCCTCCTGGAGCCTAAGGACTGATAATGTTAACCCCTGTGACACTACCTGCTCCCTAACCATCAGCCAATCAGAGATTTGGGCACAAGCTGATCACGTTTGTACCCTGTCCTTTAAAAATGCTTTGCCTTTTACCCTTCAGGGAGCTCAGGGCTTTTTAGGGCATGATCTGCCTGTCTCCTTGCTTGGCCCTGCAATGAACCTTTCTCTGGTCCAAACTTTGATGTTTCAGTTTGGCTTCACTCTACTTTGGGCACACGAATTTTCTCTAACATGCCCACTCAATTTCTATACTTTTTCGAGTACCAAATAAATTAAAAAATTCACAAACACGATTTGTTAATCAGTTAATAAGTCAGACTCTCAAAAAGAGAAAATGAGCTCCTGATATTTTATGATCTTTTGGAGATGGATTCTTGACCAATTTTCCTTTCCCTTCTTTGATGACAAAGTTCTAAATTGCCCTTTCTGAGTAAAATTTCCTAATAAACATTTCCTGAGTGCCTGTTCTGTGTCTGTCAGAATTTGTGCCAGGTATCGGAAATACAGGAATGATTAAAACAGTTTCCCTACCCTCAGAGAGTTTGCAGTCTAAAGGAATTTAAGCAAGTAATTTCACACAATGTAAAATGAGTATTGAATAGCATAGGAATGCAGAGGAGAGGCATCTAAGCCTAGATTTTAGTAATAGAGGCGCAACTATTGTGGAAAGATCTGGAGGAGGTAATATCTAAGCAGAGTCTTAAAAGATGAGTAGTAGTTAGCCAAATGAGGAAGGCAGGAATTTCCAGAAGAAGAACAGCATGAGCAAAGGCACAGAGGTGAGTAACAACATGTTATGTGAATATCTTGGGAAGGACACACAAGCTCACGAGTTTGAGGCAGAGACTGGCAAGAGATGATACTGAAAAGTTAGGAAGAAGCCATAGCATGGAAAGCCATGCATGGCGATGGGAATAATACAACCAAAGCAAGCAAATAAGCAAACAATCCATTCTTTAAAATACCTTCTATCTTAAATTTTATGCCTATAAACTCTGGTGACTCAGATGGTAAAGAATCTGCCTTCAATCCAGGACACCCGGGTTCAATCCCTGGGTTGGGAAGATCCCCTGGAGAAGGATATGGCAACCCAGTCCAGTATTCTTGCCTGGAGAATTCCATGGACAGAGGAGACTGGCAGGCTACAGTCCATGGGGTCACAGAGTCGGACATGACTGAGTAACTAACATTTTCACTTTCAAACTTTCCAAATTGTTAGAAACTTCTCTACTGTGTAACAGGCAGGGAAAATTGTTGATTGTCTCCTCTGCTTACCCCTTATCCTTGGAATAGATAGATTCCTGGACTCTTTTTAAAAAATTTATTATTGGAGTATAGTTGCTTTACAACAGTGTGTTAGTTTCTGCTGTACAACAAAGTGAATCAGCTATATGTATATATACATCCCCTCCCTCTTGAGCCTCCTTCCCACCCTCCCATCCCACCCCTCTGTTGCTGCTGTTTAGTCACTAAGTCATGTCTGACTCTTTGCGACCCCGTGAACTGTAGCCCACCAGTCTCCTCTGTCCATGAGATTCTCCAGGCAAGAATACTGGAGCAGGTTGCTATTTCCTTCTCCAGAGGATCTTCCCAACCCAGGAATCGAACCTGCATCTCCTGTGAATCCTGCATTGCAAGCAGGTTCTTTACTCACTGAGCCATCAGGGAGACTCTCTCATCCCTTTAGGTCATCACTATTCCCATCAGTTCAGTTCAGTCACTCAGTCGTGTCTGACTTTTTGTGGCCCCATGGACTGCAGCATGCCAGGCTTCCCTGTCCATCACCAACTCCGAGAGCTTGCTCAAACTCATGTCTATCAAGTCAGTGATGTCATCCAACCATCTTATCCTCTGTCGTCCCCTTCTCCTTCCACCTTTACTCTTTCCCAGCATCAGGGTCATTTCTGATGAGTCAGTTCTTTGCATCAGGTGGCCAAAGTATTGGAGTTTCAGCTTCAGCATCAGTCTTCCCAATGAATATTCAGGACTCATTTCCTTTAGGATGGATGGGTTGGATATCCTTGCAGTCCAAGGGACTCTCAAGAGTCTTCTCCAACACCACAGTTCAAAAGCATCATTTCTTCATCGCTCAGCTTTCTTTATAGTCCAAATCTCACATCCATACATGACCACTGGAAAAACCATATCTTTGACTGGATGGACCTTTGTCAGCAAAGTAATGTCTCTTCTTTTTAATATGCTGTCTAGGTTGGTCATAGCTTTTCTTCTCTTAATTTCATGGCTGCAGTCACCATCTGCAATGATTTTGGTTACCATCTATTTTCAGTGCTCCATGTAAACAGAACTTTGATATGCACCTTTGAAATAGTTTGGTAAAGGCTATTAGGTTTGCTTTTTAGCTCATTCTTTCATAAAGAGGTTTATAAGCCTTCCCCTCCTCTCTTCTGTGTCTGTGATGGCTAATATAATTTCTTCATTTTAGCCTTTAGGTCACACCAGTAGCATATAACACTAATAGGTCCACATACAGACATGTGCATGCACACACAGACACAAACACACACAGACATACACACCAAACTGTGCTATATTCAAGACAAAATTAGATGAAACTTACTGATATTTTCTCCTGACTACCTTTCCACTTGCCTCATGGACTTTCGTCTGCCTTACCTGCTCAGATTCCCCAGGGCATATTTCTATTACAAATGGAAGATTCTTGTCAGTCAGTGAAAAGCAGAGGAGCTGGACGTAGGAAACCCAGGACTTGGCTCATGGCTGGTTCATCCGTGTGCAGCAATTTGTACTGTGCCTCATATAACTGACACCATCTTTTGCCTGGTCTGATCAAGTTTAAAGCCTTAGAGTTTTCTGAAGAAAAGATGCGACCTTGGTAAACAGCATTATAATAGTGCTTTCCTCCCTGGCCCAACCAAGGTGCTTCCTCATAGTTTACTTTCCAGGCCTCGCCTTTCTTACAGAGTGGAGTCCTTTGTTAGGGTTAGAATTTCCCATAAACCTGTTCAATAATTTGTTTTTGTTTGGCCTCTTTGAAATCTACACAAAGCATTCCCTGTAAAGGGCAATACTGTTCTGAAGGCTGAGAAAGGCGCTTGAGACACAGGCTCAAAGTTGCTCTTTTCAGGTAGAGCCAGCTGAGTAATCTTATCTCAACTGGCTGCTTTTCAAGGTGCCCAATTCAGGAGCTTTCCCCTCTGGGAGCCCTGTTTACCCCGGGGGATCAAGTGCTTTCTAGTGAAGGGCAAAACTTGGGAAATCCCAGAGCTCAGGACAGTACAATCTGTTCAGGAGAATCTTGGGGAACGGAATGAACCCTACAGACCATGTCCTTCTCTGCCTCAGGCACTGGTAGAGATCAGCACTTGGCCCCAGGACAGAGACCAGACTGAGAGGTTACAAGGAAGCAGGGAACCCGGGAAAGGAGAAGAGACTGCAAAGGCAGCTGCCAGGCTCTGAGTCAAAGGCTGTCAGTCATCTCGGCTCCGACTGCTCTGCTCTCTCACAGCCCAGCCCTTTCCTGGGGCCGGGGCAGGGGATTGCTACATGCCAGCTTACCTGGGGAAAAACCGGAGCCTCACTTTAGTCCCTTCCGGTAATTGACACAACAGTGCAACCAGACGGGGGAGGAGGGAGCTTCCCTCCATAAATGGTCCCACCCCTGGGCAAGGTGGCTCACTCTGGCAGCTAGTGACGGGGGGAGTGTGCATCCGTCACCAGTCAAGCTCGGCAAGACTGAGAGACAGGCGGAGCAGCCCAGGGAGCCAGTGAACCATGGACAAGTTGAAGTGTCTGAGCTTCTTCAAGTGCAGAAGGAAGGAGGTAGGAGTCTGTGAGCTGCGGACCTGTGGAAGGCTTGGGAAGGGAAAACTTAAGGAGAGGCAAATTTCAGCTTTTGCTCTCTTCAGCTATTCTGTTTACCACATTTCTGTTCAACTGCCTTCAAGTGTGGCCGAGATGTCCCCATAGAGGAGAGGAAACAGAATAGCTCTTACTCTGGTAGCTAGAAGACTATGGTCGTCTCATCTTCTGCCTTGGGTGTGCCCACCACCTTCTCTGTTCTGTCCCTCTCTGGAATGTGTCCATAGGTTTGAGGGAAATAAGAAAATGACCTGACCTGAAGGAACCCTTCCCTCTTCTCTGAAGTGGAGAGTGCTGTTCCACCTGATGGAACATGAGAATTTGTCTGAATATTATTTTGTGGCTTTCAGAAAAGCACTGATTTTACTCTCCAAGATATGGAGAGGAACTCAAACTTCCCTGACAGCTCCAAACATCAAAGCTATCAGCTAGTATGAAAAATAGTCTATGATTTCTTTTAAAAGCAGAAACTGTACTTGAACCTTCTTTTCAAAGAGCTCCTCCAATTTCAAGAGTGTTGATTTTACCTGATTCATCTTTAAGACTTTTGTACTTGAAGTTTTATTTGCCCATCTTCATTTGCCTTTTATACTGGGTGCCACATGTAACTTTTTACAGAGTTTTTTTTCATTTTAAAAGCAGCCATGCACAGAGGTGTCACTACCTTTGGAAAACATTCTCTTTGGCTATGGTTTTCAGGGTTCGTTTCTCTCTGTCTCTGTCTGCCTGTCTCTGTATATCTTTCTCTCTCTCACTGTCACTCTATGAATTTTTGAAATTATGCTTCTGTGTAATTTTTAATAGAAAAATAAGCTGTTGATACTTTTTGTTTCTAGAATGCTGAGATTGCACCTGAGAATCTTCATGTTAATGAAAATGATGAGAATCAGGAGCGTGGTAACTGGTCCAAAAAATCAGATTATCTTTTATCTATGATTGGATATGCAGTGGGACTGGGGAATGTGTGGCGATTCCCCTATTTGACCTACAACAATGGCGGAGGTACTAACCCCTATCCCGAATTTATTTCCCCTTCAGTTTTAAGGGAGGTGCTCTATGGCCTCTGATGATATTTTAAGACCTAAGGAAAAGTATATGATAATATGGGTTAGTAGGAGGATGGGAAATGAGCATACTGCATTTTATTTTTAGACCATGGTTTTCTAGCTCAAGTTGGAAAGCTGGCTTCATAAGATCTTCAGATAAAAACTTGATAAAAGTTGTATATTTAGCACTTCTGATTTCTCATTTGAAATCCCATGCAATCTTCATATGACTTACTCTTCTTAATTTATACATGTTCCTATGATAATGTGTTCAGACTCAAGTTGTGTTTTGCCTAATTTATTGCTGAGTCTAAGCAAAAGGCAGGGAGTTCTCATTCTAATAAGAAACTCAAATAAATCATTTGCTTAAATAAAATAAGGCATTACATTTTGGAAACTTAAGTGTGGAAAGAACTGATTAAAAAGTAATTAAAGGTTTTGTACTTTAAGCTGCAATATCAGTTACATATACTCCAAATTGGATTGACCAGGTAGAAGTTCCTTCTAAAATACAAAGGAATGTAATTCAAGGATAGGTGTTTAATTTCTGTAAAACAATATGGTTTATAGCTCATAGATCACTAAGGAAGACTCAGTTAGGACAAGGAGAAAAAAATAACTCTGAAGTGACACCCAAAAGGAAACAGAATGAATTATGCAATTCTCTAGTAATGTTGAAACAACTTTTCACTTACACCATATTTATTTACTTGTAATTACAAGTCCTATTAGAAGTGTAGAGTTGACATTCCCTTATATTTCAAAATTGGATACCAGTGAAACTATGCCACTGTAATTATTTTTCTTGGTACAATAGGATTTTGTGTGGTGATATTTCAATCTTACATTCCTTATTAATTGGTTATATTAAAACATTCATATTGCCCTTCAGAGATTTAAGAAAGGAGCTCTGTTTATCAAACACTTTAAGTGTTGGTGCCATAAATTACCTTATCTAAAGCCAACATTGTTTAATCATGAGTTTAATATACATTTGAGCTGGAAGACAAGTCAGGAATCATATGTCCTAAGGTCAGTGTGGTAGAGAAAAGCATTCAGGTTCCTTTTCAGCCCCTTATGTTCAGGTTTAAATTAAGAAATACCTGGGAGTTGATGTCATAAAGGGCCAGTACTTATTATAGATTTCTAGGAACTATATCAAACTAGGTTTAATATACAATTTTAAAGCTTAGCCGAAACAAAATAGCATTATTTTATTGTATGCTATTACCTCTCTCACCATTTCCTCTAAAAATTAGCATATTATATTGGCTCTCATTTTTAAAGATCACATCATTTGAGTAGTGGATAATCTAGTCTCTCTCAATAGCTTCTTTCCCTTTTTTGCCCAAGGGTAGAAGAGGAACATGAAATTCAAATTTGTCAAATGTTAACAGATTAAATTTAAACTTATGGTCAGGCTTAAAAGACTGTTGCTAAAATCTGGAATCATTTTTATCTTTAGATGCTTTTTAACACTATAAGAAAGAGAAGTAACAGACTACCTTAGGGTCTAGGTCAGCGGTATTAACAATTTGACCACTACTTTGTATTGATAATCTACCAGTTATGGTTGTTATTAATAATGAAATAATATAATGGGTGCAAAACCATTGATAACACTGAGGAAAATTGTTTTTTGTATGTCTCCAAAAACCTGTTTACACTGGGCTAGCATAACATTGCATATTGTTTGTCAAACAGATATTTTGTATTACTTTGTCTTTATATTTACCATCGATAGGAATTAAACTTTTATTAGTCATAGTAATGATGGTATGTACATTGCAACATCTGTAAAAACGTATTTGTCTCTATGTTCTGGTGACTAGTGACTTGTATGTAACAAGTACTTTATTGTCTTCTTATTTTTAGCAAAATATATTTTTAGGGTTAGAAAAAAATGCAATCTCCAGGTGTGATGCAACAAAATCAAAAAGGAAAAATTATATGAAGAAAAAATATACAGAATCCAAACCAAAGTCTATTTTCCACATTTTCTTATTAAACATTGTTAATTTAAGACTTCTAGAATACCTAAACAATAAATTTAATATTCTGCCCCTGCTTCTACCAAAAATCTGGTCAAAGTTTTAATGAATTGTATGCCCTAAAAGTAGACAGGATAAATGTAAAATAATAAAAGTTTTAACAACAACAACAACAAAAACAGAAATGGGACTGAATACTCTAAATGTAGGAGAATTAGTGTTTATGAAATTGAATGTTAATTCTGAATGCATCTCAAGTGTTCAAGATTCTTCTACCAAAAATAATGTTTCTTATTAACATTGAATGAAGACACATGACTATTTGGAGAATAATGAACTTAACTGCAATAGCTTCCACTTTGAACCACATTTAACATTTAAACCCTAAGTCTTAAAAGCAGATTTTTTTAAGGGGAGGAGGGAAACTAGCTTTGAACATATACTATGTGCCTGCCCATTTTGTGAAGTGTTTTCACATAGGCTCTGTGATTAAACCCTTACCACAAACTGATGAGTTGGCATTACTCTTCCCATTTATGAGGAACCCAAGATTGAGAGGTTAGATAAACTACCCCAGGTCACATAACTAGTACATGATGAAGCCAGGACATAAACTTACATTTATCTGTCTCCAAAGCCTATGAGCATTCAACTTCTTTGAATTGCTTTTTATGGGTTATTGTTTTTAATAATCACAACAACCTGATTAGGTAATACCAGCATCCCCATTTCATGGATGAAGAATCCAAGGTTTAGAGAATCAACTACTTTCTCACAGATATGAAGCCCAGACTCAGTTCTCTCTGACTTGCCTATATCAGAGTGCTTTCAAAATGTTGTGTTGGGTTGTCAAAGTGCCATCAAGATTTGGGCATATAATAGTACTTTGGTTCTGTTTTGCCTTTTCTAGGTGCCTTCTTGATACCATATGTAATCATGCTAGCCCTGGCTGGTTTACCTTTGTTCTTCTTAGAGTGCTCCATAGGACAATTTTCTAGCTTAGGTCCAGTTTCAGTCTGGAGGATTCTTCCGTTGTTTCAAGGTTGGTATTAAAATGTTTTCCTTATTGTGCTTATTGGTTTGTTCCTGCATATAGCTGTCCTCACTGCATTTAACATTTGGACGTGATGGCCCAGGTGGTAAAAAATCTGCCTGCAATGCAGGAAATGAAGCTTTGATCTCTGAGTCAGGAAGATAACCCTGGAGGAGGAAATGGCACCCACTCCAGTATTCTTGCCTGGGAAATCCATGGACAGAGGAGCCTGGTGGGCTATACAGTCCATGGGGCACCAAAGAATCGGACACAACTGAGCGACTAACTTTCAAAGGCAGAGACATACATTGTTTCTCTATTTGCCACCATCCAATTTAGAAATCAAATGTTAATATGTATTTCTCGTTATCTTGGGCTGCAGATATGGTAGGAGTTAAGAAGGATATGAGGAAGTTATTATTTTCATATTTTCACCTTTTTAATTCTCTTGGCAAACAATCTTGTGTGTTAACTTTATGGCTCTGGCTTATCTTCTACTTCCTATGCGGTATCTGTCTTCTTGCTTTTGCATACTTTTACAATGCCTCATTCAGAAAAGTTGAAGGGCAGGTCACTATTTTTTTTCTTGGATGATCCTATTGGAATAGGACACTAGGAATGTTTTTTTTGAAAATGCTTTGATTGTTATTAAACATCAAACAGCCTTTCTGTTTGAAGATTATATACCATTTTTTGGTATGTGCTAACTGCTGAAAGCTACTTGTAAAAGTTTCAGGGTAACATCAAAAATACATTTATAGTGAGGTGAAGAGACTATCATGCTGGAATATTAAGGAAGCTACCTCAAAAATTAGTCTTAACATAGGAGTTATATTCAGTGTGCTAAGCTGCATTTTGAAACTAGAGAGTTAAAGAAATTTCAGAAGTTTAAATTCACATAATTACCAATTTATTGAATTTTCTTTACATACGCTTGTAGAAATGCTGTACATTTTCCCCTTAGGACATTCATTCAGAGGCTTTATCTTCTATTTGTCAAAATATTGGTTTATAGATGAAGATGGGAGTATTGCTTAGTGAATCAATAGGATATGAGCTTTGAATAATTTTTTTAATAGTACTCACTCCAGTAAGAATTTACAGACTTAATGAGTAATGAACATGTTTTTTCCTTATGTGAATTCAGTGGCTTAATATCGATCTTTAATCTTAGCATCTTTTCCTGATCAACTCAAAATCTGTCTCAAAAAGTCAATCATCAAAATAATTTTGAGAAGCTATTCAGACAGCAGTACTGTCTCCCACCCCTCCAATAAAGAGAAAACATTGAAACAGTTTTCTCAGTTTAAAATAGATTTCGTGGAAATTGAGAATGCAGCTGTATGAATTAGCAAAAGAAATTTCACTTGTTTTTTTAATTGTTCTCTTTTCCAGGTGTGGGGATTACAATGGTCCTGATATCCCTTTTTGTGACAATCTATTATAATGTCATAATTGCCTATAGTCTTTACTACCTGTTTGCTTCTTTTCAACGTGAACTACCTTGGTCAAAATGTTCTATCAGTTGGGCTGATGGAAACTGTAGCAGATCACCTTTTGGTAAAATTCATCTATTTATTGTTAACTCTGAATCATTCATTCTTTTATATTTTCTAATAAGATTAAAGGCCTAAATCATATCCTAACAAATTTAGGTTCAACTTTAAGTGAGCCACAGGTTACTGATGAAATCAGAATAAATCATGTATAACCTAAAAGTTGATTAATGCAATATGTTAATTTCTGAGGGCAGCCAGTAAAGCTAAATCACTACTTGGAATACTTCTTGTAGACACCTTGTGGGTGGCAGACAAGGAAGAAAATGGGAAAGTGGTAAGAGAGAAAATCACTGTTTATGATACATAGTAGTGTTCAGGAGATGGTGAGCATTGCTGGTCTTTGAAATAATGTAGCATCGATATTGTAGACTATTACCACTGGGATTGGCTGTGTATACTGGAGAATAAATTATTACAGATTTAACACTTCTTAGGAATTTAAAGGTGTCATTTATCTATATAGGTTAAATAAGTCCACATATGAAAATTTCCCTAGAGTACTGAATCCCAATTGAAATGACTATTGCTCTACAGCTGTTGTTACTGTACATATACTATAAATATAAAAATATACTGTAAATATAAAAATACATACTGTTTAAAAGGGCAGATATTTTCATACTCACCGTCAGCTTAGTAGTAGAGAAAATATAAGTTGCTGAGTATGCATGGCTTATTCCATTTGTAAGATTTCTAGTCCATGTTCACTAAATAACAATTTAGACAGTATCTTAAGTATTTCACCATTTAAACTTTTTTTCCAGGAAAGCGTTCTTCTAAAACTAAGTACATGTCTGTGTGTATTCTTTTTTATAATTTTTAGTGACACATTGTAATGTGAGTATGAGAACAAATGAAATCTTCCAAGTGAATAAAAGCTGGGTAGACGCCAACAATCTTACCTGCATCAATGGAAGTGAAGTTTATCAGACAGGGCAGCTTCCCAGTGAACAGTATTGGAAGTGAGTACAGTACATTATCTACATCTTAAGCAGATGTTATTAAAATTTTTTATAAATAACAATAAAATATTGATCATCTCTTTTCTTAACTCATATAAGAGCAAATTATACTTCAATTGACTCAAATGTTTATCCCGTGTGAACAGTAGTAGCCTGCAAAATTAGCCCATAGCTAATAGATTGTCATTCATAAGTTATTAAATGGGCACAAGGTGGTCAGTGATGATTTATATAGTGCTTATTAGCTATAAGTTAGGGCATTGATTTGAAGAAAAATATGCAATTTTTAGGCTATAATGAGCAAGTTCTAATGATAAATAGTTGGGTGATGAATAATACTAGGGTAGCAATTGCTATTTAAGGCTGAAATTCTTCATTATTCATTTTGTTTATAGTTGTCATTATATGATAAAATAGATGTTTGGGGTTATATTTGCTTTTATTAATTTTCAATGATCTCTCTTTAATCTCTTTACTGTATACCTGCCCTTTACCCTACATAACTTCTTTGACTATTGCTATAATGAAGTCTTCCTCATCTCCATGTTACTGCTCTGTGTGACCCTTTTAAAATTTGGCCCCTGAAATGTTCTAAACATCAAGCTAAGAAGTAAAATCCTATATCTATATATGCCCCAAGTGGAAATCATGGAATTTTACAGAAACTCTTTGAAAAAGGTAGAAATAATGGGACCATTTAGCTTTGATAATAACAACAAGTATGATGAATTAGAGCTTCCCTGGCTCAGGTGGTAAAGAATCTGCCTGCAATGCGGGAGACCTGGGTTCAGTCCCTGGGTCTACGTTCGATCCCTGGGTCAGGAAGATACCCTGGAGAAAGGAATGGCAACCAACTCCAGTATTCTTGCCTGGAAAATCACATGAACAGAGGAACCTGATGGGCTGCAGTCCATGGGGTCACAAAGAGTCAGACACGATTGAGTGGCTAACACTATGATGAATACAAAAAATATTTAATACAATTTAAAATGTCTTCTCTGTCATTTTAACTTGAGAAAAAATACCATAATGAGTAAAATAATATGATGTAAGGTTAATTTTTTTCCATAGAGGAGCTTTGAAATATTAGGGGAAAATCAGAGCTAAAGGAATGAGTGGATCTTTTATTCTAGGATTTGAAACTTTGGATTGACTGCAGTTAACCAGAAAGTTCTGAGCCTGACTTTTCATTCTGAATTATTTTTGCCCCTCCATGCAACTGTATCAGTAAAAGGCTCATATGATGTCATATTAACATTAGTAAATACTAATTAATATTAGTATTAATATGTTGTATTAATATTAATAAATACAAATTAGTATGAGTATTAGTAAAATACTCATAAAGCTTCCCCCATAGGAAAGATATTACAAAATTCAAAGTATTAAGATGAATAATTTTGTGCTAATCAAAGGACATCTGTGTTTTCAGTAAAGTGGCACTCCAACGGTCAAGTGGACTGGATGAGACTGGAGTCATTGTTTGGTATTTAGCACTTTGTCTTCTTCTGGCTTGGCTCATAGTCGGAGCAGCACTATCTAAAGGAATAAAGTCTTCTGGAAAGGTAATTTAGAAAACACCTTAGACAGTGATGTTACTGTTTTCCAATGCCATTGTAGTTCAATGCCAAGTATTGTCAAATGCATGTTTTTTTTTCTATCATGCATCAAAATGCATGTTGTTTTTCTATCATGAGATCCTTCAAATGTGTCAAAAGCTTTCTAAGTAGGGAGCCTCAATCTAAGAAAACACATAAGAACACTGCTATTATTAAAAAAAAAAAACTAGGGAAAAGTAGTACTAGATGTGTGTAATTTCTCTAAACTTGGACCCTTTTAGCTGATACAGCATTCTGAGGCTTGGGAGTATATTTTTAAAATTTCCATCCTGTTATAATAAAGAAGCATCATAGATGGAATTATATGTTACAATTTTTGGTTTGGAAACTCTCAGTTCAGTTCAGTTCAGTCACTCAGTTGTGCCTGACTCTTTGCGACCCATTAACCACAGCAGGCCAGGCCTCACTGTCTATCATCAACTCCTGGAGTCCACCCTAACCCGAGTCCATTGAGTCTATGATGTCATCCAACCATCTCAACCTCTGTCGTACCCTTCTCCTCCTGCCCTCAATCTCTCTCAGCATCAGGGTCTTTTCCAATGAGTCAGCTCTTCCCATCAGGTGGCCAAAGTATTGGAGTTTCAGCTTCAACATCACTCCTTCCAATGAACACCCAGGACTGATCTCCTTTAAGATGGACTGGTTGGATCTCCTTGCAGGCCAAGGGACTCTCAAGAGTCTTCTCCAACACCACAGTTCAAAAGCATCAATTCTTCGGCACTCAGCTTTCTTTATAGTCCAACTCTCACATCCATACACGACGACAGCAAAAACCACAGCCTTGACTAGATGGACCTTTGTTGGCAAAGTAATGTCTCTGGTTTTTAGTATGCTATATAGGTTGGTCATAACTTTCCTTCCAAGGAGTAAGTGTCCTTTAATTTCATGGCTGCAATCACCATTTGCAGTGATTTTGGAGCCCCCCAAAATAAAGTCAGCCACTATTTCCACTGTTTCCCTATCTCTTTGCCGTGAAGTGATGCGACCAGATGCTATGATCTTAGTTTTCTGAATGTTGAGCGTTAAGCCAACTTTTTCACTCTCCTCTTTCACTTTCAGCAAGAGGCTCTTTAATTCTTCTTCACTTTCTGCCATAAGGGTGGTGTCATCTGCATATCTGAGGTTATTGTTATTTCTCCTGGCAATCTTGATTCCAGCTTGTGATTCCTCCAGGCAGCATTTCTCACGATGTACTCTGCATAGAAGTTAAATAAGCAGGGTAACAATATACAGCCTTGACGTACTCCGTTTCCTGTTTGGAACCAGTCTGTTGTTCCATGTCCAGTTCTAACTGTTGCTTCCTGACCTGCATACAGGCTTTTCAAGAGGCAGGTCTGGTGCTCTGGTATGCCCATCTCTTTCAGATTTTCCCACAGTTTATTGTGATCCACACAAAGGCTTTGGCATAGTCAATAAAGCAGAAATAGATGTTTTTCTGGAACTCTCTTGCTTTTTCGATGATCCAGCAGATGTTAGCAATTTGATCTGTGGTTCCTCTGCCTTTTCTAAAACCAACTTGAACATCTGGAATTTCATGGTTCACATATTGCTGAAGCCTGGCTTGGAGAATTTTGAGCATTACTTTACTAGCGTGTGAGATGAGTACAATTGTGTGGTAGCTTGAGCATTCTTTAGCATTGTCTTTCTTTGGGATTGGAATGAAAACTGACATTTTGCAATCCTGTGGCCACTGCTGCGATTTCAAATTTGCTGGCATATTGAGTGCAGCACTTTCACAGCATCATCTTTCAGGATTTGAAATAGCTCAAGTGGAATTTCATCACCTCCACTAGCTTTGTTCGTAGGGATGCTTCCTAAGGCCCACTTGACTTCACATTCCAGGATGTCTGGCTCTAGGTGAGTGATCACACCATTGTGGTTATCTGGGTCATGAAGATCTTTTTTGTGTGGTTCTTTCATGTACTCTTGCCACCTCCTCTTAATATATTTGAATGGAAAGTCTAGATCCCTATTATATATGTTATATAGGATAATAGCGTCAGGATTCCCATTATTCCATTGTTGGAGAGAGAAGGAAAAAAAATAAAGCTATACAAGTGTTCTCTTAAAGCTTTCCAAAATTGACTCAGAACCCTCTCTCAGCAGAAAGTCCTCTTCTGAAAAACATTTCCCATGTCATTGTTTTATTTTTAAACTTTCATAGAGCACTGTGGCACTATCAGAGAATAACATGAAATTTTCTCTGTGAGCAGCTGTGCAATACCCAGAAAAATAAACATGTGTGTGTTTGTAACTACCAGACTGAAATTTCCTTAAGGACAGAGAACAAGAATAACTATGGATACTATCTTTGTGTTCCTGGTACAATATCTAGTACAGTTACTGTTACATTTTAATGATACATACTGTTAGATCACAAAATTATTGGGAACATCACAAAGTCAGTGGAAATTTTCCAAAACAATGTTGCGATTGCACGTTTTTGAAACCCTTGGTTCCTTTTGATGTTAATATTGAAAAATCCATGAAAATCTACCCATGCAATTGATTTTTTACTGGTCTCGGGATGGTTTGTTTAAATCATCTCCTTGGGCATATTACCAAACATAGGATACCTATGGAGCAAAGAAATAATCCACATTAATGAAATGCTAGCCTCAAAGGCAATCTGCTCATCTGGAATCATGTGTTATATAAGACACAAGCAGTTCACATGTATATATTTGTGCTCTCAAACACTTTTAGTGGTAGCTTTAGGATAATAATATCAAGTGTCCAGTACTCACTTTAAAAACTTTCACAGGATTTAGACAACTACTAGATTTTATTTCTTCTCTGGGATTGAGCATAGAGTAACTTCTTCAGTTAAAAGCTTACTTTTTATACTACTTTAAAATCATTTACTTTCCTACCTAATGCACTAATTTACCAAGAGGTGATTTTCACTCCTGTCAGACATTTGTTGTTTAGTCACCAAGTTGTGTCTGATTTTTTGCAACCCCATGGACTTCGGCACACCAGGTTTCCCTGTTCTTCACTATTTCCTGGAGTTTGTTCAAACTCATGTCCATTGAGTCAGTGATGCCATCCACCATCTTATCCCCTGCTGCCCGCTTCACCTCCGCCCCTCAATTTCCCAGCATCAGGGTCTTTTCCAATGAGTTGGCTTTTTGCATCAGGTAACCAAAGTATTGGAGCTTCAGCTTCAGTTATCCGTCCTTCCAATGAATATTCAGGGTTGATTTTCTTTAGGATTGACTGGTTTGATCTCCTTGCTGTCCAAGGGACTCTCAAGAGTCTTCCTTAGCACCACAATTCAAAATCATCAATTCTTCATGCTCAGCCTTCTTTATGGTTCAATTCTCACTTCCGTACATGACTACTGGAAAAACCATAGCTTTGACTATACAGACCTTTGTCGTCAAAGTGACGTCTCTGCTTTTGAATACACTGTCTAGGTTTGTCATAGCTTTTCTTCCAAAGAGCAAGCATCTTTTAATTTCATGGCTGCAGGCACCATCCACAGTGATTTTGGAGCCCAAGATGATAAAATCTGCCACTGTTTCCACTTTTCTCCCATCTATTTGCCATGAAGTGATGGGACCAGATGCCATGATCTTTATTTTTTGAATGTTGAGTTTTAAGTCAGCTTTTTCACACTCCTCTTTCACTTTCATCAAGAGGCTCTTTAGTTCCTCTTCACTTTCTGCCATTAGAGTGGCATCATCTGCATATCTGTGGTTGTTGATATTTCTTCAGGCAATCTTGATTCCAGCCTGCACTTCATCCAGCCTGGCATTTTGCAAGATGTACTCTGCACAGAAGTTAAATAAGCAGAGTGATAATATATAGCCTTGATGTACTCCTTTCCCAATTTTGAATCAGTCTGTTGTTCCATGTCTGGTTCTGTTGCTTCTTGACCTGCATACAGGTTTATCAGGAGGCAGGTAATGTGGTCTAGTATTCCATCTCTTTTTAAGAGTTTTCCACAATTTATTGTGATCCACACAGTCAAAGGCTTTAGTGTAGTCAGTGAAGCAGATGTTTTTCTTGAATTCCCTTGCTTTTACTATTATGCAATAGATGTTGGCAAGTTTTTTCTGGTTCCTCTGCCTTTTCTAAATCCAGCTTGTACATCTGGAAGTTCTTGGTTCATGTACTGTTGAAGGATAGCTTGAAGGATTTTTAATATTACCTTGCTAGTGTGTGAAGTGAACACAACTGTATGGTAGTTTGAACTTCTAGATGTACAAGCTGGATTTGGAAAAGGCAGAGGAACCAGAGATGAAATTACCAACATATATTAGGATACATTTAGGAAAGCACTCCATCTGGATTTCAAATAATCATTGCTGATAGAGTGTTTATTTACAACAAAAACTTAGGAAACATTGCCACATACAGCCGAGTGTTTTGAAAGTGGATCATTCAAAGAGTGGTAAAGACAGAAAGGGGAAATTATGCCAACTTTGGTATTAGTATTATCAGACATTAATAACCTAAACATTTCAACTGGCTAGTAACTGTATTTGTATGCAATTATATACCATGAGTTTTAAAAGTAATAACTTTTGGTTGTTCTTGGTAGGTGGTGTATTTTACAGCTCTTTTCCCCTATGTTGTCCTACTCATCCTGGTGATTCGAGGGGCAACTCTGGAAGGTGCAGCAAAAGGCATTTCATACTATATTGGAGCACAGTCAAATTTTGCAAAACTTAAGGACGCTGAGGTAAGACAATTTGGATTTCACATTATCTAAGGAGGTAAACCTTAAAAGTGAATACTGAAAATCTTTGATTACCTAGAGTGTTGTAATGTAATAGTTTGTAAAAGAACATGAAGTTAAATTATTAATGTTTCTGTCCACTAGGATGCCTGATTTTAAGGATTTAACATGACACTAATGCTGTCTTACTGGAAGTGAGACAGTCACTTTTAGCAACAGGATTTTCAAAGTAATTTTATTCAAACTGATTCTATTTGACCAAAAGGAGTTGGGACTTATTAATCTGAAAAAGCACATTCCATGCATGAATACTGACAAATTGATGACCAGGGCTTCCCAGGTGGCGCTAATGGTAAAGAACCTGCCCACCAATACAGGAGACATAAGAGATGTGAGTTCGATCCCTGGATTGGGAAGATCCCCTGGAGAAGGGCATGGCAACACACTGTAGTATTCCTGCCTGAAGAATCCCATGGACAGAGGAGCCTGGTGGGCTATAGTCCATGAGGTTGCAAAGAGTCAGACACTTCAGACACGACTGAAGTGACTTAGCATGCATGTGACTTATCAGATAAAGGTATAGTAGATTTAAAATTGATGGTTTAATGGTCTAATATAAACTTTGTCTTCAAAAGCTAATATTCTGAAGTTAAAACATAAATTTGAAATGAAGAATTCCATAAACAAAACTGTTACTTGTATACAAGACACATAAATATGTGCCGTGAATATGAATTGGTAACCCCTTTTAATATTAGTCTGTCTTCAGCTAATACCTATGTATATCATATGTACATAAAATCTTTTACAATTTTAACTGCAGAGGGAATTGCCAGTAAGTGTACTTTCCTTCTATTGATACAGCTTAATAACACTTTCACTTTTTTAGTAGTCATGTCACATTCTTAGAACACATTAAGCTTCTGGTCAGGCAAAATCCCACAATATTATATTAAAATCAAGAAACACTATAATATCGTGTTTCTTGATATCCATTAATATCCACTAATAGCCAAAGTGGATATTAGTTTTAGCTTGCTATGGTATTCTTTGTGGAACTCATGCTACCTTTCAGCAGTTGCTATGTTCAAAATACTCACAATATGGATATTTAATTATTTTTTGTAGAATGTTTCTGATAACCAAGTCAAATTTATCAATTTTTAGTCATGGAAATCCATCCTTTACCTTTCTGAAAATTGAGAGGTCAGCCTCTGGCGTTTGGTTACCTTCTGTGTGTTCAAATCATTTTCACTCAGTAACAATCACAAAAAAATCTCTCTAAATCATTGATCTAAATTGATCACTCTAAATCATTTTAGAACTATGAACTTTTATTGTTTATATGTTGGAGATTAACATACTTTGATGTATCCAAAGGCCACTGCTTATTTCTTCATTTTTCTTGGGCCTCACATTTTTTAACCTTGTTTGTTAATCTCTTCCCAACTGTAAGACCATGTTCGATGATGGATAAGAAACAAATAAAATGGAAGTTGGGATTCATCATCTTTTCTCTGTTAGGTTATTAAACAAGACAAAATATGTTAATATACTTTGAAATAGTAAACTGTTATATAAATGAGCACACAAGTATTTTAATTATTGCTGTTATATAATACTAAATTATTGTAGAAAGCACCATTTTTCCTAAGAAATGGACCCTCTATTTTCTTTAGGCCTCATCACTTTGAGCAGTGGAAAAGCTCCTTTGATATTCCTCTAAGTGGCTTTTAAAGCCTCAGATTACCTAGGCTTTATAGCTCCATGAGACTATCCTGAAATTTTTATGTGACTATTTTATCTTGTCTGTGTTTTGGTGTCTCCATTATCTTTAAAACATCAGAGCTAAGCCTAAAGCTCTGTATGAAACATACAATTTAATTCTCCTACTTCCCCACCCCAACACAAACACTACCCTCACCCCTTCTTTGGGTTTGCTGGCAATGAAAATTTTTCTTAGATGTTTTTATTCCTCTCCAATCTATATTCTAACCATGCAATCACAAGTATGTATCTTTCCTTTTCTTTAAATATTTGAACTCTATTGATATCTCTAGGAGAGCAGAGAACCATACAAATTGATAGCTAGAGGGGTCTCCAGTGATTGTTTTACTAACTCCCTCATTTTACAGTGATAAAAGTTGAGACTCAGGAAGATTCACATTTAGTTAAATTTACATAGCCTGTTTGTATATCTTGAATTAAGATTTCTTAATCCCTAATCTTGGAGAAGGAAATGGCAACCCACTCCAGTATTCTTGCCTGGAGAATCCCAGGGACAGAGAAGCGTGGTGGGCTGCTGTCTATGGGGACGCACAGAGTTGGATACGACTGAAGTGACTTAGCAGCAGCAGCAGCAATCCCTAAACTAATAATCTTCTATATAGCCATAAGATGGGTAGGCATAGAGATGATAAGTATGTTTGGAACTAGGCAGCCTAGTTACATCATTCATGGTATGCATAGCATTCTTACACAACCGACACCTGCCACACCACCTCCAAACCCCTTCACCCCACTCACATATGCATGCATAATGTATCAAGTCAAAGCAGCTGAGAGACTAACATAAGCATGTTTTTCAACTCTTAATAAGAGTGCATTTTATTTCTCATATGATTTTCTTATCTTGTTGTTGTTGTTTAGTCACTAAGTCATGTCTGATTCTGTGTGACCCCATACTGTAGCCCTCCAGGCCCTTCTGTCCATGGGATTTCCCAGGCAAGAAAACTGGAGTGGGTTGCCATTTCCTTCTCCAGGGGATCTTCCCAACCCAGGGATCGAACCTGAGTCTCTTGCATATCTTGCACTGGCAGGCATATTTTTTACTGCTGAGTCACCACTTAAATATAACCAATTGTTAAATGTATAAGTGAAATAACCATGATCTAGCTGTCTATGCATCTATCTACCCATCTATTTATCCATCCATTTTACTTTCTACTGGCTTCCTGCCATTATAAAAGCAATTATATTATAATAATCATCTAATATCATCTTTTTTTAAATTT
>SRVM01004653.1:0-10113 GCA_007570785.1 Antilocapra americana | reverse complement strand
ATATTTTTGAGATCAATTGTTTGTCCGTTGCTTCATTGGCTATTATTTTCGCCCATTCTGAAGGCTGTCTTTTCACCTTGCTTATAGTTTCCTTTGTTGTGCAGAAGCTTTTAATTTTAATTAGGTCCCATTTGTTTATTCGTGTTTTTATTTCCAGTATTCTGGGATGTGGGTCATGGAGTATCCCGCTTTGGTTTATGTCAGAGAGTGTTTTGCCTATGTTATCCTCTAGGAGTTTTATAGTTTCTGGCTTATGCTTAGATCTTTGATCCATTTTGAGTTTATCTTTGTGTATGGTGTTAGAAAGTGTTCTAGTTTCATTCTTTTACAAGTGGCTGTCCAGTTTTCCCAGCACCACTTGTTAAAGAGGTTGTCTTTTCTCCATTGTATATTCTTGCCTCCTTTGTCAAAGATAAGGTGTCCATAGATGCGTGGATTTATCTCTGGGCTTTCTATTCTGTTCCATTGATCTATATTTCTGTCTTTGTGCCAGTACCATACTGTCTTAATGGCTGTGGATTTGTAGTATAGCCTAAAGTCAGGTAGGTTGATTCCACCAGTTCCATTATTCTTTCTCAAGATTGCTTTGGCTATGCGAGGTTTTCTCTATTTCCATACAAATTGAGAAATTATTTGTTCTAATTCTTTAAAGAAGACTTCTGGTAGCTTGATAGGAATTGCATTGAATCTATAAATTGCTTTGGGTAGTATACTCATTTTCACTATATTGATTCTTCCAAGCCACGAACACGGTATATTTCTCCATCTGTTTGTGTCCTCTTTGATTTCTTTCATCAGTGTTTTAGTTTTCTATATACAAGTCTTTTCTTTCTTTAGGTAGGAATACTCCTAAGTATTTTATTCTTTTTGTTTCGATGGTGAATGGAATTGTTTCCTTAATTTCTCTTTCTGATTTCTCACTGTTAGTGTACAGCAATGCCAGGGATTTCTGTGTGTTGATTTTGTATCCTGAAACTTTGCTATATTCACTGATTAGTTCTAGTAATTTTCTCGTAGAGTCTTTAGGGTTTTCAATATAGAAGATCATGTCATCTGCAAACAGAGAGAGTTTTACTTCTTCTTTTCCAATCTGGATTCCTTTAATTTCTTTATCTGCTCTGATTGCTGTGGCCAAGACTTCCAAAACTATGTTGAAAAGTAGTGGTGAGAGTGGGCACCCTTGTCTTGTTCCTGATTTCAGGGGGAATACTTCCAGCTTTTCACCATTGAGGATAATGTTTGCTGTGGGTTTGTCATATATAGCTTTTATTATGTTGAGGTATGTTCCTTCTATTCCTGCTTTTTGGAGGGTTTTTATCATAAATGGATGTTGAATTTTGTCAAAGGCTTTCTCTGCATATATTGAGATAATCATGTGATTTTTATTTTTCAATTTGTTAATGTGGTGTATTACATTGATTGATTTGCAAATATTGAAGAATCCTTGCATCCCTGGGATAAAGCCTACTTGATCATGATGTATGATCTTTTTGATGTGTTGTTGGATTCTATTTGCTAGAATTTTGTTGAGGATTTTTGCATCTAAGTTCATCAGTGATATTGGCCTGTAGTTTTCTTTTTTTGTGGCATCTTTGCCGGGTTTTGGAATTAGGGTGATGGAGGCCTCATAGAATGAGTTTGGAAGTTTACCTTCGTCTGCAATTTTCTGGAAGAGTTTGAGTAGAATAGGTGTTAGCTCTTCTCTAAATTTTTGGTAGAATTCAGCTGTGAAGCCATCTGGTCCTGGGCTTTTGTTTTTTGGAAGATTTCTGATTACGGTTTCAATTTCCATGCTTGTGATGGGTCTATTAATATTATCTATCTCTTCCTGGTTTAGTCTTGGAAAGTTGTACTTTTCTAGGAATTTGTCCATTTCATCCAGGTTGTCCAGTTTATTTGCATATAGTTGCTGATAATAGTCTCTTATGATCCTTTGTATTTCTGTGTTTTCTGTTGTGATCTCTCCGTTTTCATTTCTAATTCTGTTGATTTGGTTCTTCTCCCTTTGTTTCTTGATGAGTCTGGCTAACGGTTTGTCAATTTTATTTATCTTCTCAAAGAACCAGCTTTTGGCTTGGTTGATTTTTGCTATGGTCACTTTTGATTCCTTTGCATTAATTTCTGTCCTGATCTTTAAGATTTCTTTCCTTCTACTAGACCTGGGCTTCTGCATCTCTTCCCTTTCTAGTTGCTTTAGGTGTATAGTAAGGTCATTTATTTGATTTTTCTCTTGTTTCCTGAGGTGAGCTTGTATTGCTATGAACTTTCCCCTTAGCATTGCTTTCACAGTGTCCCATAGGTTTTGAGCTGTTGTGTTTTCATTTTCATTCGTTTCCATGCATAACTGAATTTCATTTTTAATTTCTTCTGCGATTTGTTGGTTATTCAGCAGTGTGTTGTTGAGCCTCCATATGTTGGAAGTTTTGAGAGGTTTTCTCCTGTAGTTGATATCTAATCTCACTGCATTGTGGTCAGACAAGATGCTTGGGATGATTTCAATATTTTTGAATTTATCAAGGTTAGATTTATGGCCCAGGATGTGATCTATCCTGGAGAAGGTCCCGTGTGCTCTTGAGAAAAAGATGAAATTCCCTGTTTTGGGGTGGAATGACCTATAGATATCAATTAGGTCTAGTTGGTCTGTTGTATCATTTAAAGTTTGAATTTCCTTGTTACTTTTCTGTCTAGTTGATCTATCCAATGGTGTGAGTGGTGTGTTAAAGTCTCCCACTATTATTGTGTTGTTGTTGATTTCCCCTTTCATACTTGTTAGCATTTGCCTTACATATTGTGGAGCTCCTATGTTAGGTGCATAAATATTTATAATTGTTATTTCTTCTTCCTGGATTGATCCTTTGATCATTATGTAATGTCCATCTTTATCTCTTTTCACTGCCTTTATTTTAAAGTCTACTTTATCTGATATGATAAAGGAGTATTGCCACTCCTGCTTTCTTTTGGTCTTTATTCACATGGAATATCTTTTTCCAGCCTTTAACTTTCAGACTATATGTGTCCCTAGGTTTGAGGTGGGTCTCTTGTAGACAACATATATAGGGGTCTTGTTTCTGTATCCAATCGGCCAATCTTTGTCTTTTGGTTGGGGCATTCAGCCCGTTTACATTTAAGGTAATTATTGATAAGTATGATCCCGTTGCCATTTATTTTATTGTTTTGGGTTAGAGATTATCTATCCCATCCGTGTTTCCTATCTAGGCAAGATCCTTTAGCATTCGTTGGAGGGCTGATTTGGTGTTGCTGAATTCTCTCAGTTTCTGCTTGTCTGAGAAACTTTTGAATTCTCCTTCAAATTTGAATGAGATCCTTGCTGGGTACAGTAATCGGGGTTGTAGATTGTTTTCTTCCATGACTTTAAGTATGTTTTGCCATTCCCTTCTGGCCTGAAGCATTTCTATTGAGAGATCAGCTGTTATCCTTATGGGATTCCCCTTGTGAGTTATTTTTTGTTTCTCCTTTGCTGCTTTTAATATTTGGTCTTTGTATTTGATATTTGTTAATTTGATTAATATGTGTCTTGGGGTGTTCCACTTGGGATTCATTCTATTTGGGACTCTCTGTGTTTCTTGGACCTGAGTGGCTATTTGCTTTCCCAATTTAGGGAAATTTTCAACAATTATCTCTTCAAGAATTTTCTGATGGTCTTTCTTTTTGTCTTCTTCTTCTGGGACTCCTGTGATTCGAATATTGGTGTGTTTAATATTGTCCCAGAGGTCTCTAAGATTGTCCTCATTTCTTTTAATTCTTTTTTTCATTTTTCCTTTCTGTTTCATTTATTTCTGCCATTCTGTCTTCTATCTCACTTATCCTGTCTTCTATCTCTGTTATTCTACTGTTGGTTCCCTCCAGGGTGTTTTTGATCTCATTTATTGCATTATTTATTGTATTTTGACTCTTTTTCATTTCTTCTAAGTCCTTGTTAAAGCTTACCTGCATCTTCTCAATCCTTGCCTGCAGGTTATTGTACTGCAACTCCAACTTATTTTCCAGGTTTTGGATCATTTTCACTATCATTATTTGGAATTCTTTGTCAGGTAGACTTCCTATCTCTTCGTCTTTTGTTTGGTCTAGGGGGTATTTATCCTGTTCCTTTACTTGCTGGGTATTTCTCTGCCTTTTCATCTTGTTTATCTTGCTGTGTTGTCCCTTTATTGTGGGGGTTCCTCTCTGTGGGAGGGGTTGGATGTGTGGTTTGTCGAAGTTTCCTGGATGGGAAAGCTTGTGTCGTGTTCTGGTGGGTGGGTCTAGGTTTCCTCACTGTTACTTCATGTGTGGTGTCTCTGGGAACTCATCTGAGGACAGATCGGAGAGCTCCAGGTCTGAGGGTGGCTGGTCCAGATAGTCGGCCCCTCATCATCTTCGGAAGAGCTCATTTCCAAAGACATACTTTTAAGACACCACTGAGCAGACAAATATATAAAGTGAATATTTGCAGGTTCCAAACAAGGAAAAAGCATGAATCCAGAAAGGAAAACATGTTGTCTAGCCAGCAGTGGTCCCAAGGGCTTTCTGACCTGGAAATTGGATGATAGGGAGATGAGAGAAAAAGTTTATGGGCTCATGAAAGTGGGGACTTCAGATTAGAAATCACCTCATAAGTCTAGGAGCAAGAAAACTCACACATCGCTGAAAGTGAGAATTATAAAAATCACACTAGAAAAGGAGATGGAGAGGAGAGCAGTCCGTCCCAGTTGGGGTCTGGATCTAAGAGGTCAAAGTAAAACAAACCATTTTCCTCTAAGAGCTGATAAGCACGTTCTAGCCAAGAAACTAGGCTGAAAAAAGACTTTAGATGAAAGTGTCACCAGACGATTTAGCCCGAGATAGTTGATAGTAATTTTAGTATTGGATAAGACAACAACGACAAAAATCTCCTTTTAATCTACACATTCTCATTTTTTATTAATTCATATGAATCACTTCAAAGTCAGTGTTTTACTTTAAAACTGAGCAACAGTCATTTATTGTACTCACAGATCTGTAATTGGGGCAGAATTTATGTTGAGAGCTCGTTGTCTCTAATTTTCATACATCACCAGGGTCACATGGAAGACCGGAAGACTAAGGATTCTGAAAATTTAAAAAAAATACTAGTGAAAATAGATGCAATCAATATGTTTAACTAAACTAAAGGGTTGATGTAATGCATGATGGAATGTGTATATTGAAAATCACCAGTTATTCTCAGTTTCAGCCTCCACATGTAAAAATTTTGGAACTCACTATTCCTATCCTTCCAAGAAGAAAAAAATAAATACTCAATAAATTAAAAATTAATGAATTTTTGGACCCATCAGAGAAACGAGGCATTTGAGTTCATTCTGGACTCTTGTGAGCATGAAAAAAAATCCCTGGTACTCAGTTTGAACAGGTCCACAATGTGATGTTTTATTTACAGGAAATCCATCATACCATTGGTCAAAGTGCCAAGAAAGATTTCTTCCTGGCTCTGGCAAGGTGAGGAGAAATAAACAGATTATATTCTATGTAACAAGGCAAAGAAAAAAAGGCTAGGAGACTGTGGCCCAGATCATGAACTCCTTATTGCAAAATTTATACTTAAGTTGAAGAAAGGAGGGAAAACCACTAGACCCTTCAGGTATGATCTAAATCAAATACCTTATGATTATATAGTGGATATGACAAATTGAGTCAAGAGATTAGATATGATAGAGTGCCTGAAGAGTTATGGATAGAGGTTCCTAACATTGTATGGAGGTGGTGATCAAACCATCATCAAGAAGAAGAAACAAAAAATTATTGTCTGAGGAGACCTTACAAATAACTGAAAAAAGAAGAGAAGTAAAAGGCAAAGGAGAAAAGGAAAGATATACTCATGTGAATGCAGAGTTCCAAAGAATAATAAGGAGAGATAAGAAAGCCTTCCTCAGTGATCAATGCAAAGAAATAGAGGAAAACAATAGAATGGGGAAGACTAGAGGTCTCTTCAAGAAAATTGGAGATACCAAGGAAACATTTCATGCAAAGATGGGCACAATGAAGGATAGAAAGAGTGCGGACCTAAAAGAAACAGAAGCTATTAAGAAGAGATGGGAAGAGTACACAGAAGAACTATACAAAAAGATCTTAATGACCCAGTTAACCACGGTGTTGTGATCACTCATCTAGAGCCAGATATCTTGGAGTGTGAAATCAAATGGGCCTTAGGAAGCATCTCTGTGAACAAAGCTAGTGGAAGTGATGGAATTTCAACTGAACTTTTTCAAATTCTAAATGATGATGCTGTTAAGGTGTTGCACTCAATATGCCAGCAAATTTGGGAAACTCAATAGTGGCCGCAGGACTAGAAAAGGTCAGTTTTCATTCTAACCCCAAAGAAAGGCAATGCCAAAGAATGTTCAAACTCCCGCACAATCGTCTCATTGCACATGCTAGGGAAGAAATGCTCAAAATTCTTCAAACTAGGCTTCAATAGTACATGAATGAAGAAATTTCAGATGTTCAAGCTGATTTAGAAAAGGTAGAGGAACCAGAGATCAAATTGCCAACATCTGTTGGATCACAGCAAAAGCAAGAGAATTCCAGAAAAATATCTACTCCTGCTTCATTGACAACGCTAAAGCCTTTTATGGTGTGGATCCCAACAAACTGTGGAAAATTTTTAAAGAGATGGGAATACCAGACCACCTGACCTGGTTTCTTTAGAAATCTGTATGCAGGTCAGGAAACAACAGTTAGAAGGGGACATGGAACATCAGACTGCTTCCAAATTGGGAAAGGAGTATGTCAAGTTTGTCTATTGTTACCCTGCTTATTAAACTTGTATGCAGAGTACATTATGTGAAATTCTGGGCTGGATAAAGCACAAACTTTAATCAAGATTTCTGGGAGGAATATCAATGACCTCAGATATGCAGATGGCACCACCCTTATGGCAGAAAGCAAAGAGGAACTAAAGAGCCTCTTGATGAAAGTGAAAGAGGAGAGTAAAAAATCTGGCTAGAATGCAACATCAAAAACAAAGATCACAGCATCTGGTCTCATCATTTCATGGTAAATAGATGGGGAAACAATGAAAATAGTGACAGACTTTAATTTCTTGGACTCCAGAATCACTGCAGATGGTGACTGCAGCCATAAAATTAAAAGACACTTGTTCTTTGGAAGAAAAGCTATGACAAATCTAGACAACATATTAAAAAGCAGATGCATTACTTTACCAACAAATGTCCACATGGTCAAAGCTTTGGTTTCTCCAGTAGTCATGCATGGATGTGAGAGCTGGAACATAAAAAAGTTGAATGCTGAAGAATTGATGCTTTTTAACTTTGGTGTTGGATAAGACTCTTGATTGTCACTTGGATTGCATGGAGATCAAGCCAGGCAATCCTAAAGGAAATCAATCCTGAATATTCATTGGAAAGACTGATGCTGAAGCTGAAGCTCCAATACTGTGGCCACCTGATGTGAAGAATTGACTCACTGGAAAAGACCCTGATGTTGGGAAAATTTGCAGGCAGGATGAGAAGGGGACAACAGGGAATGAGATGGTTGGATGGCATCACCTCCTCGATGGACATGAGTTTGAGCAAACTCTGAGAGATAGTGAAGGACAGGGAAGCCTGGTGTGCCACAGTCCATGGCACACCATAGACTGAGAGACTGAACACCACCAACAAGGGAAATGGGAAAAGGCTTTATCAGAGTATTATTCCACCTAAAAGAAAAGTATTCATCTCCAAGCTTGGACTTAAGAGAGGGTGTAAGCTGAGAAGCACTTGTGAAAAAATCACATTCTAAGAACCCAGGAAAGTGAAAATGAATAGATTTAATCATGGGATTATATGGCACTTCACCTTCCACACTTCTTTTTTTTTTTTTTTCACTTTTATTTATTTATTTTTTTTTATTATTGTTTTTGCCATACACATTGTTATGATATCACCATGGGTTTACATATGCTTCCCCTCCGGGTCCCCCCTCCCTCCTCCCTCCCCCCCGGGAAATCTCGCTGCACCAGTCCCGAGCATCAATCCTGGTCTGGCGATTGATTAGACACATGACATTAACATGATTCAATGCCCTTCTCCCATATCATCCCACCCTTACCCTCATCCACAGAATCCACAAGTCTATTCTATACATCTGCGTTCCTTTTGTTGTCTCCCATGTTGGGTTCTCATTACTGTCTTTCTAAATTCCATATATATGTGTTAATATACTGTATTGTTGTTTTTGCTTCTGGCTTACATCACTCTGGATAATGGGCTCCAGTTTCGTCCATCTGAGTAGAATTGCTTCAAATGAATTTTTTTTTAATGCTGAGTAATATTCCATTGTGTATATATACCACAGCTTTCTTATCCATTCGTCAGTTGATGGGCATCTAGGTTTCTTCCATGTCCTGGCTATTGTAAACAATGCAGCGATGAACATTGGGGTGCACGTGGCTCTTTCAATTCTGGTTTCCTCGGTGTATATGCCCAGCAGTGGGATTGCCGGGTCATATGGCAGGTCTATTTGCAGCTTTTTAAGGAACCTCCACACTGTTTTCCATAGTGGCTGTACTAGTTTACATTCCCACCAACAGTGTAGGAGAGTTCCCTTTTCTCCACATCCTCTCCAGCATTTATTGCTTGCAGACTTTTGGATGGCAGCCATTCTGACTGGTGTAAAGTGGTACCTCATTGTGGTTTTGATTTGCATTTCTCTGATAATGAGTGATGTTGAGCATCTTTTCATGTGTTTGTTAGCCATTTTTATGTCTTCTTTGGAAAAATGTCTGTTAAGTTCTTTGGCCCACTTTTTGATTGGGTCGTTTATTTTCCTAGAATGGAGCTGCAGGAGTTGTTTGTATATTTTTGAGATCAATTGTTTGTCCGTTGCTTCATTGGCTATTATTTTCGCCCATTCTGAAGGCTGTCTTTTCACCTTGCTTATAGTTTCCTTTGTTGTGCAGAAGCTTTTAATTTTAATTAGGTCCCATTTGTTTATTCGTGTTTTTATTTCCAGTATTCTGGGATGTGGGTCATGGAGTATCCCGCTTTGGTTTATGTCAGAGAGTGTTTTGCCTATGTTATCCTCTAGGAGTTTTATAGTTTCTGGCTTATGCTTAGATCTTTGATCCATTTTGAGTTTATCTTTGTGTATGGTGTTAGAAAGTGTTCTAGTTTCATTCTTTTACAAGTGGCTGTCCAGTTTTCCCAGCACCACTTGTTAAAGAGGTTGTCTTTTCTCCATTGTATATTCTTGCCTCCTTTGTCAAAGATAAGGTGTCCATAGATGCGTGGATTTATCTCTGGGCTTTCTATTCTGTTCCATTGATCTATATTTCTGTCTTTGTGCCAGTACCATACTGTCTTAATGGCTGTGGATTTGTAGTATAGCCTAAAGTCAGGTAGGTTGATTCCACCAGTTCCATTATTCTTTCTCAAGATTGCTTTGGCTATGCGAGGTTTTCTCTATTTCCATACAAATTGAGAAATTATTTGTTCTAATTCTTTAAAGAAGACTTCTGGTAGCTTGATAGGAATTGCATTGAATCTATAAATTGCTTTGGGTAGTATACTCATTTTCACTATATTGATTCTTCCAAGCCACGAACACGGTATATTTCTCCATCTGTTTGTGTCCTCTTTGATTTCTTTCATCAGTGTTTTAGTTTTCTATATACAAGTCTTTTCTTTCTTTAGGTAGGAATACTCCTAAGTATTTTATTCTTTTTGTTTCGATGGTGAATGGAATTGTTTCCTTAATTTCTCTTTCTGATTTCTCACTGTTAGTGTACAGCAATGCCAGGGATTTCTGTGTGTTGATTTTGTATCCTGAAACTTTGCTATATTCACTGATTAGTTCTAGTAATTTTCTCGTAGAGTCTTTAGGGTTTTCAATATAGAAGATCATGTCATCTGCAAACAGAGAGAGTTTTACTTCTTCTTTTCCAATCTGGATTCCTTTAATTTCTTTATCTGCTCTGATTGCTGTGGCCAAGACTTCCAAAACTATGTTGAAAAGTAGTGGTGAGAGTGGGCACCCTTGTCTTGTTCCTGATTTCAGGGGGAATACTTCCAGCTTTTCACCATTGAGGATAATGTTTGCTGTGGGTTTGTCATATATAGCTTTTATTATGTTGAG
>ML660649.1:583-11765 GCA_007570785.1 Antilocapra americana | reverse complement strand
TAGACAGCCCAGGCTGCACTGTAGTAGCTGTTCCGTCGCCAAGTCACAGCCGACTCTTTGCCACCCTGGGCTGCAGCCCGCCAGGCTGCTCTGTCCTCCAGTGGCTCCCAGAGTTTGCTCAGATTCACTTCACTGAGTCAGTGGTGCTATCGAACCCTCTCATCCTCTGTCGTCCCCTTCTCCTTTTGCCGCCAGTCTTTCCTAGCATCAGGGTCTTTACCAATGACTCAGCTCTTCACATCGGTGGCCAAAGTATTACAGCTTCAGCATTAGTCCTTCCAGTGGACACTAGGTTGATTTTCTTTAGGATTGACTGGCTTGATCTCCTTTCAACCCAACAGACTCTCAGCAGTCTTCTGCAACATCACAATTGGAAAGCATCTGTTATTCAGCACTCAGTCTTCTTTATGGTCCAACTCTCACACCTATATGCCTACTGGAAAAATCATGTCTTTGACTTCACATACAGACCTTTGTTGGCAAAGTGACATCTCCACTTTTAATAAGCTAATTTCATGGCTGCAGTCACCATCCACCATGATTTTGGAGCCCAAGAAAAGAAAATCTGTCACTGCTTCCACGTTTTCCCCTTCTATTCACCATGAAGTGATGGAACCAGATACCATGATCTTAGTTTGCTGAATGCTGTTTCAAGCCAGCTTTTTCACTCTCATCAAGAGGCTCATTAGTTCCTCTTCACTTTCTACTATTAGAGTAGTATCACCTGCATATCTTGAGTTTATTGATATTTCTCCTGGCAATCTTGATTCCAACTTGTGAAATGCAAGCATCCAGCCTGATACTTCGCATGATGTACTCCACATATAAGTTAAATAAGCAAGGTGGCCACAGGACTGGAAAATGTCAGTTTTTCATTCCAATCTCAAAGAAAGACAATGTCAAGAATGTTCAAACTATGGCACAACTGCACTCATTTCACACGCTAGCAAAGTAATGCTCACAATTCTCCAAGCTAGGCTTCGACAGTACATGAACCAAACTGAATTTAGAAAAGGCAGAGGAACCAGAGATCAAATTGCCAACATCCATTGGATGATAGAAAAAGCAAGAGAATTCCAGAAAATCATCTACTTCTGCTTCATTGACCATGCTAAAGCCTTTGACTGTGTGGGTCACAACAAACTTAAAGAGATGGGAATATCAGACCACATTACCTTTCTCCTGAGAAACCTATATGTGAGTCAAGAAACAACAGTTAGAACCAGACATGGAACAACAGACTAGTTCCAAATCGGGAAAGGATTATGTCAAGGATGTATGTTGTCACCCTGCTTATTTAAGTTCTATATAGATTACATCATGCAAAATGCCAGGCTGGATGAAGCACAAACGCAGTCAAAATTGCTGGGAGAAATATCAATAACCTCAGATATGCAGATGACACCACCCTTATTGCAGAAAACAAAGAGGAGCTAAAGAACCCCTTGATGAGTAAAAGAGGAGAGTGAAAAAGCTGACTTAAAACTCAACATTAAAAAAATTAAGATCATGGCATCCAGTCCCATCACTTCATGGCAAATAGGAGGGGAAACAATGGAAACAGTGACAGACTTTATTTTCTTCTCCAAAATCACTGCAGATGGTGACTACAGCCATGAAATTAAAAGACACTTGCCAGTCAATCCTAAAGGAAATCAATCCTGAATATTTATTGGAAGGATTGATGCTGAAGCTGAAGCTCCAGTGCTTTGGTCACCTGATGTGAAGAGCTGACTCATTCGAAAAGACCCCGATGCCAGGAAAGATTGAAGACAGGAGGAGAAGGGGACGACAGAGGATGAGATGGTTGGAGGGCATCACCGACTCAATAGACATGAGTTTGAGCAAGCTCCAGGAGATGGCGACTCCTGTGCTGCAGTCCATGGGGTCACAAAGAGCTGGGCATAACTGAGCAGCTGAACATCAGCAACAAAGCAAGTTGACGATTTACAGCCTTGTCATACTCCTTTCCCAGTTTTGAAACTGTCAATTTTTCCGTGTCTGGTTCTATAACTGTTGCTTCTTGACCCACATACAAATTTCTCAGGAGACCAGTAAGATGGACAGATACTCCCATCTCTTTAAGAATTTTCCACGTTTGTTGTGGTCCACACAATGTCAAAGGCTTTAACGTAGTCAGTGAAGCACAAAGTAGATGTTTTTCTGGAATTCCCTTGCTTTCTCCATGATCCAGTGGATGTTGGCAGTTGGATCTCGGGTTCCTCTGCCTTTTCTTAATCCAGCTTGTACTTCTGGAAGTTCACAGTTCACATACTGCTGAAGCCCAACTTGAAGGATTTGGGGCATAACCTTTCTATCATATGAAGTGAGTGCAATTGTACAGTAGTTGGAACATTCTTTGGCATTGCCCTTCATTGGGATTGGAATGAAAACTGACCTTTTCTGTCCTGTGGCCACTGCTTTCCAAATGTGCTGGCATATTGAGCGCAGCACTTTCATAGCATCATCTTTTAGGATTTTCCATAGCTCAGCTGGAGTCCACTAGCTTTGTTCATAGTAATGCTTCCTAAAACCCACTTGACTTTGTACTTCAGGATGTCTGGCTCTGGGTGAGTGGCCTCACCATCATGGTTATCATTAAGACCTTTTTTGTATAGTGTATTCTTGCCACCTCTTTTTAATCTCTTCAGCTTCTGTTAGATTCTCAGTGTCTCTGTTCTTTATCATGCCCTGCCTTGCATGAAATTGTCCCTTGATGTCACTAATGTTCTTGAGGAGATCTCTAGTCTTCCCCATTCCATTGTTTTTCTCTACTTCTTGGCACTTTTCATTTAAGAAGGCCTTCTTATTTCTCCTTGCTATCCTTCGGAACTCTGTATTCAGTTGACTCCATCTTTCTCGTTCTCTTTTGCTTTTCGCCTCTCTTCTTTTCTCATCTGTGTGTAAGGCCTCTCAGACAACCACTTTGCCTTCTTGCATTTCTTTTTCTTGGGGATGGTTTTGGTCACCGCCTCCTGTACAGCGTTACAAAGCTCTGTCCATAGTTCTTCAGGCACTTTAGTCTACCAGCTCGAATCCCTTGAACTGATTTGTCACCTCCACTGTATAATCATAAGGGATTTGATTTAGGTCATATATGAATGGCCTAGTAGTTTTCCGTGTTTTCTTTCATTTAAGCCTGGAATTTGCAACAAGGAGCTCATGATCTGAGCCACAGTCAGCTCTAGGTCTTGTTTTGCTGACTGTATAGAGCCTCTCCGTCTTTGGCTGCAAAAAACATGACCACGGATTGCAGTGTTGACCGTCTGGTGATATCCATGTATAGAGTTGTCTGTTGTATTGTTGGAAAAGGATGTTTGCTATGACACGTGTATTCTCTTGGCAAAACTCTGTTAGCCTTTGCTGTAATTCGTATTGTATTCTAAGGCCAAACTTGCCTGTTTTTCTTGATATCTCTTGACTTCCTACTTTTGCATTCCAATCCCCTGTGATGAAAAGGGCATCTCTTTTTTGGTGTTAGTTCTAGAAGATATTGTAGGTCTTCATGGAACCAGTCAACTTCAGCTTCTTCAGCATCAGTGGTTGGGGCATAGACTTGGATTACTCTGATGTTGAATGGTTCGCCTTGGAAATGAACCCAGATCATTCTGTTGTTTTTGAGGCTGCACCTAAGTACTGCATTTCAGACTCTTTTGTTGACTATGAGGGCTACTCCACTTCTTAAGGATTCTTGCCCACAGTAGGAGATAAAATGGTCATCTAAATTAAATTTGCCCATTCCCATCCATTTTAGTTCACTGATTTCTAAGATGTTGATGTTCAGTCTTACCATCTCCTGTTTGACCACATTGAAACTTGATTCCTGGATGTAACATTCCAGGTCCCTATGCAGTATTGCTCTTTACAGCATCGTACTTTACTTTCACCTCCAGACACATCCAGAGCTGAGCGTCATTTCTGCTTTGGCCTAGCTGCTTCCTTCTTTCTGAAGCTAAGAGTAATTGCCCTCCACTCTTCCCCAGTAGCATATTGGACACCCTCTGACCTGGGGAGCTCATCTTCCCGTGTCATATCTTTTTGCCTTTTCATACTGTTCCTAGTTTTTGCGGCAGGAATACTGGAATAGGTTGCCGTTTCCTCCTCCATTGGACCAAGTTTTGGCAGAAATCTTCACTATGACCTGTCTGTCATGGGTGGCCCTGCACTGCACAACTTATAGCTTCATTCAGTTATGCAAGCCCCTTTACCAGGACAAGGCTGTGATCCATGAAGTAGTTGTTGCTGATGATTATAATCTAGCTAATGGTTACTGCTAATGATGCTGCTTGGAATTTTCCACTCGTTTGGGGGTGTGGGAATTCGCCATCACAAGAAAAGATGGAGATTATTTGCTCTTCTGCGTAAAGGACTAGATAACAAAAGTTCATGAAGATCAATTAACCTTTTCACATCACTTGAGTGTCCTATACAGGACACTGGTCATCTTTCATCTAAGATTTCCAGGTACTATTTCCATTTATAATGCCATTCATTTATCAATTTCTTTTCCCAGGTAAAGGTGGGAGGAACTGAGCCCTAAGAAAACCGAGCTCTAAGAAAGCTAAGTGACTTGCTCAAAAGGTTCTTGGGAAGATGGTAAATCTGGTTCTGAATCTACTGTGAGTTATTCAGCCAAAAGAATTAGCTGAATGCCTGCTTTGTGTAGGTGATTGTCTAGACACTGGGGAGAAAGCATTGAGCAAGACACGTGAAAAATCTCTGCCTTCACGAAACAAACATGGCAGTAGGTGATAGAGATTAAAAAAAGAAAGTTATAATTTCCAGTTAAGCTGTCAATCAGCACTGTCCTCAACATCCTCTTCAAAGGTTAAGGAGTTCTACTTAAGGGTCAAATGGGCTTCTTGCTGCTGTCGCCCTTCCCACTGCTTCCAGGCTTGAGGAAGAAACTGAGCTGGAGAGAAGTGTCCGTGGTACTGCCTGTCCCTGTGCCAGGAGGATTGGAGAGAGTAGGACACACTGCCTCAACTTCTCTCCTTTTCCCTAGGAGTGACATCTAAAAAGAAAAGGGAGCATGATATTTGAAAAACAATAGCAACAGCAACAAAACAAAACACTGCTTGTATAACCCTTTAGAAGTCAGGGTAGCTCTAAAAATTCACAGTAGGAGGAAGCTGAGGGCATCCTGGGAGAGGGAGGGGTGTTACCGCCTCCATCCCAGGGGAATCTACCAAGAACAGGGTTGATTAGAATTAGTAGGAATCTTGGCCACAAAAGTAATTGATAAAGTAGTCACGTCCTTATCTGAATGATGACCCTTGTACTTCCTGTTCATTGTCTAGAAGCAAGGACGTCATCCCTGGTATTAAAGAGAGGCTGACCAGGGCTGGGCCCTCAGTGCTCTGGTGCTGAGTTCAGGAAGATCCCCTTTGCATTTAAGTAGCTGGGGTGTGGCGGGCCTCTTGCCTGAAGCTGAGGACAGGGCTCGGGATAAGCCTTTTTCTCTCCTCCACCCTCCCTGTTCCCCCCGTCCCTCCCTCCCTAGTCTGCACGCGCGGGAGGTGACACATGGCTTCCTCAAAGGAGACCTGCCGACCCGAGTGCCTTCACCGTCACCCACACGCAGGCTGACCCTGCTCCCCTACTCACCGTGCTGTGGCCCTCGGCTGTAGCTGAAGTGACAGCTGTCGTGCTCCTGCCATCCCCGAGAAACTCGAACACTCACAGGCTTCAAGCAACCTTCCCCCTCGGAGGTCCTTCTGTTCCCTTTATGTATAAAGGTTCCACCCTGCATTGCCCACCGCTGGAGCATTCTACTCACCCTTTTCCCCCCAAAGCTTTTTAAACTCCAAGATCTGAACGTAATACCTGATCTATTGACAACTGCATCAGGCTGCAGAATTTCTATACAGCATCAGGCCAAGTGTTCTGAGGGGCTGCAGGGGATGTGGACGTCTTCTCCCAGGTTGCCCTCCTGGTTTGTAAATGTGTGTGTTAGGAGTATGGTAGGGTGCAGGGTTTGGAGGAGGGTGGCAGCCTGGCAGGCCACCCTCCAGATCACTCTGGTCTGGACTCCTTTCCTGATCCCTTCTCAGCTCTTAGAGGTAAGATTAAAACATTCTAAGATGAAAAGATTAAAACAGACTAAAACATTCTGTGGCAGGTCCCTCAAATAGACAGGGAGAGCCATTAGAGATTATCTAACCCTTTATTTCCAAGCTGCTGAAGTTGCGGGATTTGTGTTGCTTGGTTTAGAAGAGATGAGATATGAAGGCTGGGGTGTATCTGAAGTTATTTCTCTACGTTGGAGTTTACAGGCTGCTGGGGGGCCCCCGGGGAAGAAGGGGCCTCTCCTAAGTCAGTCCACTCAGCTTAGGCCCCAACTATCAGCTCAGCTCAGATATCAACCGTCACCTAAACCCTTGTGCCAGAATGAGTACCTCTTGTCCTTGCAGTTGCTGGATCCCATGCTGCTCTAATTGTTTCTTTATGTCTGCCTTTGAACCTTTATTCCAGAGACCCAGCTGTCATCGGTTTCCAGGGAGCCCTCCTCTTTCTCCTCTCCTGCCACCTCTCTGCCACTGCAGTTGCTGGTTGTTGCTAAGGTTGCCTCCATGGTAACATGCACATCCTGTTTACACCTCCATCTGGGAAAGTTGGTCTAAACTAGGAACCTGCCTACCCTGGACCACTGCTTCCATCACCACCTGGGGACACCAGTCATCGTAACACGTGGTCCGGCTTACACTCAGTTCCCCCATCCTCTTCCTCCTTTGGCTGCCAAGCTTCATACACACGAAAGGACCTGGACCGCAGGCTGCTGCTCTGAAACTTCCTGCACAAGATATAGTCGGTCTTGTTCTCATCTGGACTCTCAGAGAAGAAAGAAGTAAGAAGTGAGGAAGAGAAACAAGAGACTCTGATCGGTGGAAGGGAGATTTCACATTTTCTCTGCTGAGGGGCTTGGTAACAGCAGGCAAAATGACGAACCCAACAGAACACACCTCACCGGCCAACTCGATACTTGAGACCCGGGAAGGGGAGTTTGGCTGCACAGTGATGGACCTGAGGAAGCTGATGGAGCTGCGTTCAAGTGATGCAATAGACCAGATCAACGTCCACTACGGAGGAGTGATGAATCTCTGCAGTAGACTGAAAACCAACCCTGTGGAAGGTAAAGGCCGCGCCAGGGGTGGGGGACTGGAGGAAGGCTGCCTGCTTAAAATATATCGTTCTCTCTGCTTCTAAAGAAGGGATGTTTCTGGAGACCTTGCTGCTATATCTGTGCCTGGTGGGCAAAGTACAGTCTCCAAAGCACTGAAAAGATGTCAGGCTGTGGAGAGAAACATTATTTCTTTCCCAGAGATGAGGTTTAGTGACTGCGGTATTCTCTGAGGATCATTCTTTCCTTCTCTTTCTGTATCACTATGAAGAAGGGGGAATGTCTCTTATAAATGTTTATGTTAGAGGTGTGCTTATTGGTAAATCAAGTTCCTTTGTATCAGTCTTTGATTGCAAAGGGTTGAAGATATAATTCTTCCCTACCCTGATCTTACAGTATAATAGGAAGAGTAGGTGAGTCCATCTACCCTGTGTAGTACTTCTCTATGGTACACAGTTAGAAACGGATGGTAAATCAAAAGTTTACCCACCATATCTTTGGATTACTCACTCAGTTTTCTTCCAGGAAATCACTGATGACTTTTTCAACCCTGTCTGATACACTTTTAGTATAGTTCTTCTTAACCTATTCTCTAAAGAAAACAAAAAATCCAGCTTCCTGCTTACCTGGCTCAGTCCAATTGCCCAGTGAGCCATGGTAATTTTACTTCATTGAAATGGAGATAGTACTAGAGAAATCTATTGCCTAGTTTCAGCATCTCTGTTACAGGTCCTCACTTGGCCCTATTAGTCAGGCAGCCTTGATTGAGTAGCTTGAGATAGAGCGAAGATCTTGTCCTTTAGATGCCTTCAGCCTCTTGAGGTGTACCATTTCTGACCCTTTCTTGGAGGCCACATCATATTTTTTTGCCAGTTCTAAGAAGTTTTGACCCCTAGCCAATGTTATAAATTAGTGACTTAGAGTCCAGACTCTATGATTTAAAAAAAAGGGGGAGAAAATTTTGTCTAGATATCTGTACATCGCCCATGTTTTATTTTCTTTACCAGCAGGGAGAGCTGCCTTACGTGTTCTCTGTACTTCTAGAGCTCACTTTCTTATCTCTTAGGCTTTGAGTTCAGTACCGAAGTACCAATGGCTCTACCATTTATTAGCTGAATGACAATGAATAGTTTACTCATTCTCCGTAAGTAAATATCATTTTCTTTTTTGAAAATGGTATCAATACTTAGTCTGTAGAGTTATTGGGATTAAATATTGTATGTACAGTGCTTATTCTAATAAAGGATGCTCAATAAATTAGCTGTCTCGCATTAAAACAGAGTCCATGTATCTGATGATACTTGCTAGAATATGAGTGCCTGTGGAGTGCAGTGTGTCATTGCATCTGGACAGGCTGCTGCAGTCTCCCTGCAAGCACCATTCATTTTCTACATTCACCTCTTGATGTCAGAAAAAGCCTGGTTAGAATGGCAGAGCTGAGTTGCTTTCATGTGGTCGGTCGTTGCCTTCTGTTTGGTTTCTAATGACTGCCCTTTGGATAATGCCTTCTTCTTGTTGGCTCGATGTCTTTACTTTCCCACTTTTCACAGTAGTATTTACCTTAAAGAGAGGCTACTCCCATTATGTTTTCACTGAGATAATGTAGTACTTTCGGGACACTCATCAGAATTTAAGCAGGATCTTTCTTTCCCCCTTCCCATACTGTTCTTTTCCCTTGGCTCAGTTGCTTCTCTCACAGAGTGAAACTCCAAGTAAGCTGGAACCTGAGAAACTTCTGAGAGCAGAGTCCAGACTTTTCCTCCCGGTTTTCCAAACCTTTTCCCATAGCTGCTACTGTTTACTTCTAGTTCCCAGAGAGCTCCCATTCCCAACGGCCAACATACATATTCTTTCAGAATATATATCAAGATATCAGATATCAAAATGTTTAGGTTGTTTCCCAATCCCAGTTTTAGACCTGGAGTTTAAAGTCACCTTCTGATGTCAGGTGCTTCTGTTGCTGCAGACCCTGGCCGCGCCAGACCTCGAACCCCCACCACTGGCACAGCAGTCCTCTGCCATTCCCCTGCTTCCTTAGATCACAAACATGTATCCTGATGCTTGTCAACATTACAACTTACTATTGGGCTGGTCCTGGAGCTGGGAAGCAGGCTGTCAGGAACAACAAATCCATGAGAGATGTTTAGCCCTCCATGCCCACAGTGACTCCCTCACATAAGACAAGAGTGAAGGGATAAGAAAAGAAGACACAGAGGAGCTATGACATGGGACTCTCTCCCCAGACAGAGGTGATGCTGAGCAGTTTGCCTGAACAGGCTGAGAAAAGAGCATCAGTATCCAGGTGCCAGAAAAAGCCAGCCAGTTCACAGCAGACCGCACTAGGGTACCTGACAGCCTATAGCATAGCTTTGCCACCTGTGGTAGGCCCCTGCAGGCTAAGAAGAACTAAAACAATTTTCCCAGCACTTGAATTCCATTGATTAGAAAGTAAAGTGAAGTAAGATTGGGGAGATTGCTTCCTGGAATATGACCCTTCCCCTTTATTTTCTGTTGGATTGATAGTATCTTTAGGATAGATTGTTTTAAACTATAGCTATTAAGGGGCCTTATGGAACTTGCAGTTTATAAGTTTTCTGACACTAACATAGTTTTATTTCTCTCTCTCTCTCTCCTTCTCACTCTCAACAAACCGAAAGAATTAAATGGCTTGCCTAAAGTCTTAGCACAGGGTAGAACTTTATGGAATAATTCATGTTTTCTGACTTACAGACCAGCAGCAACAGAGAATCTTAGAAGCACAGATAGTTTTACAATTTTTTTTATATCCTGGTACCTGATAAAATGCCTGTGACCCGATACTAATATGCATTAAATATTGGCTTGTGTTCCTTGAGTCCAATGACTAGTTGGAACAAGAGGCGATGCCCCAGTGGCTAAGAGTTGGTTACATGCAAGACAGCATGGAGGTGCTCAGCCTCCACAGCTCTCATCAGTGAGCAGGCACGAGGCTCAGTGTGATCAGAAAAGAGAAGCAAAGTTAGAGAAGCAAAAATGTGGAGGAGATGTGAAAGAGGACACAGGCTTTCATCTCAGCCACCGAAGAATTCAGCCTCCGTGGCCGTATTAAAGAAAAGCAGCGAGGCAGAGGTGGTTGTGTTGGTTGGGAAGTGGTTGTGCTGTGCGTGTGTGCACTCAGGCAGTTGTGTCTGACTCCCACGGGCTGTAGCCCGCCAGGCTCCTCTGTGGAATTTTTCAGGCAAGAGTACTGGAGTGGGTTGCCATGTCCTCCTCCAGAGAATCTTCCTGACCCAGGGATCAGACCCACATCTGCTGCATTACAGGCAGATTCTTCACTGCTGAGCCATTGGGGAAGCTCTAAGTGGTGGTGCTGCCTGAGGCTTATCAGGAAGAAAAACCCTAGCATTTTACACTAATAGAATCTTCTTAGTTTTCTTCTTTCCTCATTCCAATTTCTTTATCCCTCTCTTTTTACTGCCACTTGGTTCCTTATTCCATCCCCACCCCCAAGTTTTTCCAGTCCTCAAAGAGCCAAGCAGTGTGGATGATACCCACTGGAAGGTAGCCTTTTATATTCTGATCAACTTTCCGTGCTATCCTGGCTTCCAAGAGCAAGAAAAACCTGTGTGAATATGGCCTGAGAATTACCCATGGCTTAAGGGGAAGAAAGAAGTATTTCCTTAGTCTCCCTAGATGAGCAGGAAGAAGAGAAGGTCTGGATGAGGGATTCTTTGGTGCAGATAGAAAGTTGTATGAATTCTCCTTCCCCACAGAACCTTTCCACATGGGTCCTCAGCTGTGTTATCCTTCATCAGAAGAAGAATGATGTTATCTGAGGAGGAGCTGTCTCAACAGTTAGGGGGTTTGAGGGACCTGAGCCCAGACCAGAAAGGGCAGAGAAGGGGAGCCTTGACTAAACATTGAATAATTACCTGTGGGCTGGCTTCCTTCAGAAAGCTAAAAGCTATTTATATTGAATTTGGATCAAGAAGAATGTTGGTGGGAATTTCTACTTCATCTTTCCTCTGCATCCTGCTGTTTCTTTTCTCCTCTGCAGAACTGAGGTATGGCAGTATGCACAGG
>SRVM01004648.1:0-22266 GCA_007570785.1 Antilocapra americana | reverse complement strand
CATTCCCCCTGAAGTCAGGAACAAGACAAGGGTGCCCACTCTCACCACTACTTTTCAACATAGTTTTGGAAGTCTTGGCCACAGCAATCAGAGCAGATAAAGAAATTGAAGGGATCCAGATTGGAAAAGAAGAAGTAAAACTCTCTCTGTTTGCAGATGACATGATCCTCTACACAGAAAACCCTAAAGACCCTACCAGAAAATTACTAGAGCTAATTAGTGAATATAGTAAAGTTTCAGGATACAAAATCAACACACAGAAATCCCTGGCATTCCCATACACTAACAATGAGAAAACTGAAAGAGAAATTAAAGAAACAATTCCATTCACCATTGAAACAAAAAGAATAAAATACTTAGGAGTATTTCTCCCTAAAGAAACAAAAGACTTGTAATAGAAAACTATAAAACACTGATGAAAGAAATCAAAGAGGACACAAATAGATGGAGAAATATACCGTGTTCATGGATTGGAAGAATCAATATAGTGAAAATGAGTATACTACCCAAAGCAATCTATAGATTCAATACAATTTCTATCAAGCTACCAGAGGTCTTTTTCAGAGAATTAGAACAAATAATCTCACAATTTGTATGGAAATACAAAAAACCTTGTATAGCCAAAGCAATCTTGAGAAAGAAGAATGGAACTGACTTTAGGCTATACTACAAATCCACAGTCATTAAGATAGTATGGTACTGGCACAAAGACAGAAACATAGATCAATGGAACAAAATAGAAAGCCCAGAGATAAATCCACGCATCTATGGACACCTTATCTTTGACAAAAGAGGCATGAATATACAATGGAGAAAAGACAAACTCTTTAACAAGTGGTGCTGGGAAAACTGGACAGCCACTTGTAAAAGAATGAAACTAGAACAATTTCTAACACCATACACAAAAATAAACTCAAAATGGATCAAAGATCTAAGCATAAGACCAGAAACTATAAAACTCCTAGAGGATAACATAGGCAAAACACTCTCTGACATAAACCAAAGCGGGATACTCCATGACCCACCTCCCAGAATATTGGAAATAAAAGCACAAATAAACAAATGGGACCTAATTAAAATTAGAAGCTTCTGCACAACAAAGGAAACTATAAGCAAGGTGAAAAGACAGCCTTCAGAATGGGAGAAAATAATAGCCAATGATGCAACGGACAAACAGTTAATCTCAAAAATATACAAGCAACTCCTGCAGCTCCATTCCAGAAAAATAAACGACCCAATCAAAAAGTGGGCCAAAGAACTTAACAGACATTTCTCCAAAGAAGACATAAAAATGGCTAACAAACACATGAAAAGATGCTCAACATCACTCATTATCAGAGAAATGCAAATCAAAACCACAATGAGGTACCACTTTACACCAGTCAGAATGGCTGTAATCCAAAAGTCTACAAGCAATAAATGCTGGAGAGGATGTGGAGAAAAGGGAACTCTCTTACACTGTTGGTGGGAATGCAAACTAGTACAGCCACTATGGAAAACAGTGTGGAGGTTCCTTAAAAAGCTGCAAATAGTCCTGCCATATGACCCAGCAATCCCACTGCTGGGCATACACACCGAGGAAACCAGAATTGAAAGAGACACGTGTACCCCAATGTTCATCGCTGCATTGTTTACAATAGCCAGGACATGGAAGCAACCTAGATGCTCATCAACTGACGAATGGATAAGAAAGCTGTGGTACATATATACAATGGAATATTACTCAGCATTAAAAAAAAAATTCATTTGAATCAGTTCTACTCAGGTGGAAGGAACTGGAGCCTATTATCCAGAGTGAAGTAAGCCAGAAGGAAAAACAAGAATATAGTATTCTAATGCATATATATGGAATTTAGAAAGATGGTAATGAGAACCCAGCATGCGAGACAGCAAAAGGAATGCAGATGTACAGAACAGACTCGTGGACTCTGTGGAAGAGGGCAAGGGTGGGATGATATGGGAGAATGGCATTGAAACATGTTAATTATCGTATGTGAAATCAATCGCCAGCCCAGGGTTGATGCTTGGCGCTGGGGCACGGAGATGTCCCAGGGGGAGGGAATCGGGAGGGAGGAGGGAGGGGGTTTCTGGAGGGGGAGCATATGTAAACCCATGGCAGATTCATGTCATTGTATGGCAAAACCAACACAATAAAGTAAAGAAAATTAAAAAAAAATACAAATACACAAATAAAAAATAATTTAAAAAAATAGAGATTAAAGATGCAAAAAATAGTAGTATTATCCCAAGAATGCAACAAAAAGAAATAATAATCTGATAACTATGTATTACACCTATAAAACAATCAAACTAAGCTTTAATCCAGATTGATGTGAAAGAAATATTTTAAAAAAATGCACTGTATCAAATAGTATAGGTATAAAGCTCTGGATAATTCTAGTTATAAATATAAAGACACATTTCTTTTGATATATAAAAAATAAAGAAAATTAATTTGAGCCTTCAGGAAATTTCAGGAAAGAAAAATATTCTGCAGGAAGTAATGCTCTAAGTATGCAGCAAAATAAACTACAGTATGATTTTGAGCAATAGATGGGAAGGTAGGGAAAATATAACTGACTCCAGTGCTTGAGATAGTCTCCTTCAAGCAGCAGAAATTTAGTTACCTAAATATATTTACATAAATATAATTGTACTCAATGGTAAATAATGTTTATTATAATATCATAGAACATAATATGTAAAGTTTTGAATTCCTATATTCATATAAGATTATATAGATATATGCATGCATGCGTGCATGCTAAGTCACTTCAGTTGTGTCCAACTCTTTGAGATCCTCTGGACTGTAGCCCACCAGGCTCCTTTGTCCATGGGATTTTCCAGGCAAGAGTACTGGAGTGGGTTGCCATTTCTTTTTGCAAGCGGTCTTCCTGACTCAGGATCAAATGTGTATCTCAGAATTCTGTCTCTTGAATTGGCAGGTGGGTTCTTTACCACTAGCACCAACTGGAAGCCTGTATATGTGTGTGTGTGTGTGTGTGTGTGTGTGTGTGTATACTTTAAAGCTTTTAATGAAAGTTAAGTATGTTTATGTTGCTGCTTGTTAGTTGTCTTTATTGAAAGACTGGGAGAATTTAAATTTTTTAAAATGTTTTGGCTGCACTGGGTCTTCACTGCTGCATGTGTGTTTTCTCCAGCTGTGGTGAGTGGTGCCTACTGTTTGGTGTGGCACACAGGCTCTAGCTGCATGGGCTTCAGCAGTTAAAGCACGTGGGCTCAGTAGTTGTGGTGCATGGGCTTAGTTGCTCCATGGCAATGGAGTCTTCCTGGACCAAGAATCAAATCTGAGTCCCTAATTGGCATTGGCAGGTGAATTCCCATCGACTGCGCTACCAAGGAAGTTCCCAGTAGCATCTTAATAGAAAAAAATGACATGATGCTGATGAGGGGCTAAACTTGAGCAGGACCATTCTGCCAAATGTGGCTTATTATGCTTGTATCTTGGACAATTTATCTCCTGTCATTTTCTCTTTTTGGTTCTAATTTTTCTTGGTCTTATTTTTGTTGTTCTCTTCCTCTTCCTCTTTGCTTTCTCTTCCCCCTATTCTCACTCTTCTTCCACTTTTTAATCTTCTGTCTTCTCTACCCACCTCCCATCCTGACCTTCTGCCAGTCCAACTTCCCTTCCTCCAGCTCCCATCAGCCCTTGAGAGCAGCAGGGCAAACTCGTCTCTGTGTTGTTCAGTCACTAAGTTGTATCTGACTCTTTGCAACCCCCTGGACTGCGGCATGCCAGTCTCCTCTGTCCTCGATTATCTCCCAGAGTTTGCTCAAATTCATGTCCACTGAGCCCATGATGCTGTCTAAACATCTTTTCTACTGTCTCTTTCTCCTTTTGCCTTCAATCTTTCCCAGCATTAGGGTCTTTTCCAATGAGTCAGCTCTTTGCAACAGGTGGCCAAAATATTATGGCTTCAGCATCAGTCCTTCCAATGAATACTCGGGGTTGATTTCTGTCAGGATTGACTAATTTGATCTCACTGTCCAAGGGACTCTCAAGAGTTTTCTCCAACACCACAATCCGAAGGCATCAATTCTTCAGTGCTCAGCCTTCTTTACGGTTCAACTCTCACATCTGTACATGACTACTGGAAAAACCATAGCTTTGACTATATGGACCTTTGTTGGGAAGTGATAACTCTGCTTTTTAATATGCTGTTTAGATTTGTCATAGCTTTCCTTTGAAGGAGCAAGCATCTTCTAGTTTCTTGGCTGCAGTCACTGTAGTGATTTAGGATTCCAAGAAAAGAAAATCTGTCACTGCTTCTACTTTTTCCCCATTCTATTTGCCATGAACTGATGGGCCAGGACACCATGATCTTAGGTTTTTTAATGTTGAGTTGGAGCCAACTTTTTCACCCTCATCAAGAAGCTCTATAGTTCCTCCTCAATTTCTACTATTAGAGTGGTATCATCTGCATATCTGAGGTTGTTGATATTTCTCCTGGCAATCTTGATTCTAGACTGTGATTCATCCAGCCCTACATTTCACATAATGAACTCAACATAGAATTTAAATAAGCAGGTGACAATATACAGCCTCGATGTACTCCTTTCCTAATTTTGAATCAGTCCATTGTTTCTTGTCCAGTTTTAACTATTGCTTCTTGACCCACACACAGGTTTCTCAGGAGACAGGTAAGGTGGTCTGGTACTCCCATCTCTTTAAGAATTCTCCAGTTTGGGATATATACAGAGTGAAGTAAGTCAGAAAGAGAAACACCAATGCAGTATAATAACATATATATATGTTATTTAGGAAGAGGGTAACGATGATCCTATATGTTAGGAAGCAAAAGAGACACAGATGTAAAGAACAGACTTTTGGACTCTGTGGGAGAAGGCGAGGGTGGGATGACTTGAGAGAATAAAATTGAAACATGTACATTACCATATGTAAAACAGATGACCTGTGCAAGTTCAATGCGTGAAGGAGGGCACCCTAAGCCAGTGCTCTGGGACAACCCAAAGGAATGGGGTGGGGAGAGATATGGGAGGGAGGTTCAGGATGGGGAGATATGTATGTGCCCATGGCTGATTGATGTCAATGTATGGCAAAAACTACCACAATATTGTAAAGTAACTATCTTCCAATTAAAATAATCAATTAATCTAATAAAAACTAAAAACATAGGGGAAAAATAAAATAATTCTTCAGTTTGTTGTGATCCATGCAGTCAAGGGCTATAGTGTAGTAAATGAAGCAGATGTTTTTCTAGGATTCTCTTGCTTTCTCCATGATTCAATGAATGTTGGCAATTTGGTATTTTGTTCCTCTGCCTCTCAGAAACCTAGGTAGTATACCTGGAAGTTCCTGGTTCATGTACTGCTAGAGCCTAGCTTGAAGGTTTATGAGCATCACCTTGCTAGCATGTGCAATGAGAGCAATTGTTCAGTAGTTTAAATATTTTTGGCACTGCCCTTCTTTGGGATTGGAATAAAAACTGACTTTTTCCAGTTCTGTGGCCACTGCTGAGTTTTCCAAATTTGCTGACATATTCGGTGCAGCATGTTCACAGCATCATCCTTTAGGGTTTGAAATGACTCAGCTGGAATTCCATCACCTCCACTAGCTTTGTTTATAGTAATGTTTTCTTAGGCCCACTTGATTTCACACTCCATGATGTCTGGCTCTAGGTGAGTGATCACACCATTGTGGTTATCCTGGTCATTAATATCTTTTTGGTACAGTTCTTCTGTGTATTCTTGCCACCTCTTCTTGATCTCTTCTGCTTCTGTTAGGTCCTGACTGTTTCTATCCTTTATCATGCTCATTCTTGCACGAAATATTCCCTTGATATCTTCAATTTTCTTTGAAGATATCTCTAGTCTTTCCCATTCTATTGTTTTCCTCTATTTCTTTGCATCGTTCATTTCAGAAGGCCTTCTTATTTCTCCTTATTCTATGGAATTCTGCATTTAGTTGAGTATATTGTCCCATTTTTCCCTTGCCTTTCACTTCTCTCCTTTACTCAGCTATTTGTAAAGCCTCTTCAGACAAACATTTTGTTTTCTTGCATTTCTTTTTCTTTGGGATGGTTTTGGTCACTACCTCCTGTACAATGCTATGAACTTCTGTCCACAGTTCTTCAGGCACTCAGTCTACTAGATCTAATGTTTTGAATCTATTTGTCAACTCCACTGTATAATCATAAGGGACTTGATTTAAGTCATATCTGAATGGCTTAGAGGTTTTCCCCTACTTTCTTAAGTTTAAGCCTGTGCTTTGAAAAAAGGAGCTCATATCTGAGCCATAGTCAGCTCTAGATCTTATTTTTGCTGACTGTATGGAGAGTCTTCATCTTGCAAAGAACATATCAATCTGATTTCAGTATTGAACATTTGGTGATGTCCATGTGTAGAACTCTGTGTTGTTAGAAAAGGGTGTTTACTATGACAAGCATTTTCTCTTGATGAAACTCTGTTACTCTTTGCCCTGCTTCATTTTGTATTTCAAGACCAAACTTGACTGCAATTTTGGTTATCTCTTGACTTCCTACTTTTGCATTCCAATCCCCTATGATAAAAAGGATACCTTTTTTAGTGTTAATTCTAGAAGGTGTGCTAGGTTGTCGTAGAACCAGTCAACTCCTGCTTCTTTGGCATCAGTGGTTGAGACATAGAATTGGATTACTGTGATAATGAATGGTTTGCTTTGGAAACAAATTGAGATCATTATGTCATTTTTGAGACTGCACCCAAATACTGAATTTTGAACTCTTGTGTTGACTATGAGGGCTACTCCATTTCTTCTAGGGGATTCTTGCCCACAGCATTAGATATAATGGTCATCTGAATTAAATCAGCCCATTTCCATCCATTTTAGTTCACTGATTCCTAAGATGCTGATGTTCGCTCTTGCCATCTCCTACTTGACCATGTCCAATTTACCTTGATTCATGACCTAACATTCCAGGTTCCTATACAATACTGTTCTTTCACCACTATACACATCCACAACTGAGCATTATTTCTATTTCATCCCAGTCTCTTCTTTCTTTTCTGGAGCTATTAGTTCAGTTCAATTCAGTTCAGTCACTTGGTCGTGTCTGACTCTTTGCGACCCCATGGACTGCAGCATGCCAGGCTTCCCTGTCCATCACCAACTCGCAAAGTTTACTCAAATTCATGTCCATTGAGTCGGTGATGCCATCAAACTATCTCATCCCCTGTTGTCCCCTTCTCCTCCCATCTTCAATCTTTCCCAGCATCAGGGGCTTTTCAAATGAGTCAGTTCTTCGCATCACGTGGCCAAAATATTGGGGTTTCAGCTTCAGCATAAGTCTGTGCAATGAATATTCGGGACCGATTTCCTTTAGGATGGACTGGTTGGATCTCCTTGCTGTCCAAGGGACTCTCAAGAGTCTTCTCCAACACCACAGTTCAAAAGCATCAATTCTTCAGTGCTCAGCTTTCTTTATACTCCAACTCTCACATCCATACATGACTACTGGAAAAACCATAGCTTTGACGAGATGGACCTTTGTTGGCAAAGTAATGTCTCTGCTTTTTAATAAGCTGTCGAGGATGGTCATAACATTTCTTCCAAGGAGCAAGCATCTTTTACATTCATGGCTGCAGTTACCATCTGCAGGGATTTTAGAGCCCCAAAATATAAAGTCTCTCACTGTTTCTATTGTTTCCTCATATATTTGCTATGAAGTGATGGGACCAGATGCCATGATCTTAGTTTTCTGAATGTTGAGTAAAACTTTTTCACTCTCCTCTTTCACTTTCATCAAGAGGTTCTTTAGTCCTTCTTCACATTTTTCCATAAGAGTGGTGTCATCTGCATATCTGAGGTTATTGATATTTCTCCCAGCAATCTTGATTCCAGCTTGTGCTTCATCCAGTCCAGCATTTCTCATGATGTACTCTGCATATAAGTTAAATAAGCAGGGTGACAATATTCAGCCTTGACACACTCCTTTCCCAATTTGGAACTAGTCTGTTGTTCCATGTCCAGTTCTAACTGTTGCTTCTTGACCTGCATACAGATTTCTCAGGACACAGGTCAGGTGGTCTCGTATTCCCATCTCTTTAAGAATTTTCCACAGTTTGTTGTGATCCACACAGTCAAAGGCTTTGACATCGTCAATAAAGCAGAAGTAGATGTTTTTCTGGAACTCTGTGGCTTTTTCAGTGATCCAATGGATGTTGGTAATTTTCCTCTACTTTTCTCCAGTGCCACACTGGACACCTTTTTGACTTTTCATACTGTCCACAGGGTTCTCTAGGCAAGAATATTGGAGTGTGTTACCATTTCCTCCTCCAGTGGACGATGTTTTGTCAGAATCCTTAACTATGACCTGTCCATCTTGGATAGCCCTGCTCAGCATGGCTCATATATTCATTGAGTTATGCAAGTCTCTTTGCCAGGACAAGGCTGTAATCCTTGAAGGGACCTGTCTCTATATTTTATACTTAACAGATGCTCAAGGGACTTCTGTAGTGGCTCAGCAGTAAAGAATCTGCCTTCTAATACAGAGGGTGTGGGTTCAATCCCTGGTTGGGGAACAAAGATCCCACATGCAGGAGGCAACTAAAGCCATGTGCTACAACGATTGAGGCCCACATGTCTCAAGGAGAGAAGCCCTCAAGACACAAAAAAGAGCCTACATGTCTCTATGAAGACCTAGAACAGTGAAAATACAGACATAAAATAAAATAAATGGATGCTCAGATCTATTTGAAAAGGGGAAGTTCAAAGTACCATAATACCAGATACAAGCACTTCTAACATTATTTTAAACATATAGTATCATATGCTACTTATAGTTTTGCAGTGACTTTTACTCACTTCCCTATATCTAGTAACTTTATTTCTGTATAGAGCTACTTCATTCTAAATGGCTCATTTATTGTAAAGCTGCATAACGTTTCATCAATTTTCTGTCAAATAGCCTTTTCCATTAGATAATGGTGCTACTAATATCTTAAACATGTATGACTGTATTGTGTATCTACCATATCCAATGGAACCCCCTGTTTCACTGAAGTATAAATTTAAAATTATTTGTTCAATATAGAATTTCTCTCAAAAATGTTACACAAATTTATACTCTAGCCACAGTGTTCGAGAATAACATGCAACATTTTGTCATTGAAAATGTAGACATCTTGAACTACATTTGGTGGGTATAGCATAATAATTTCAGTTATACAAAACAGTTTGAAAACTAGAAAATGCTTCAAAAATCTATAAAAGCAAGCTATGAAGCATATTGACTTTAATAAGGATTACCAATTTGAAAAGGCAGATGAGACCTGGGCAAATGCTTCTACTTGCTGGCCTTTAAATGTATCTAACAGTACTATATGCAGAGTACATCATGAGAAATGTTGGACTGGATGAAGCACAAGCTGGAATCAAGATTGCCAGGAAAAACATCAATAACCTCAGATATGCAGATGACACCACCCTTATGGCAGAATGTGAAGAAGGACTAAAGAGCCTTTTGATGAAAGGGAAAGAAGAGAGTGAAAAAGTTGGCTTAAAACTCAACATTCAAAAAACGAAAATCATGACATCTGGTCCCATCACTTCACAGGGAATAGAGGGGGAAACAGTGGAATCAGTGAGAGATTTTATTTTGGAGGGCTCCAAAATCACTGCAGATGGTGACTGTAGCCATGAAATTAAAAGATGCTTGCTCCTTGGAAGAAAAGTTATGACCATCCTCGACAGCTTATTAAAAAGCAGAGACATTACTTTGCCAACAAAGGTTCATCTAGTCAAAGCTATGCTTTTTCCAGTAGTCATGTAGGGATGTGGGAGTTGGACTGTAAAGAAAGCTGAGCACTGAAGAATTGATACTTTTGAACTGTGGTGTTGGAGAAGACTCTTGAGAGTCCCTTGGACAGCAAGGAGATCCAACCAGTCCATCCTAAAGGAAATCAGTCCTGAATATTCATTGGAAGGACTGATGCTGAAACTCCAATATTTTGGCCATCTGATGTGAAGAACTGACTCATTTGAAAAGCCCCTGATGCTGGGAAAGATTGAAGGTGGGAGGAGAAGGGGACAACAGAGGATGAGATATTTGGATGGCATCACCGACTCAATGGACATGAGTTTGAGTAAACTCTGCGAGTTGGTGATGGACAGGGAAGCCTGGCATGCGGCAGTCCATGGGGTCACAAAGAGTTAAACATGACTGAACAACTGAACTGAAACTGAACTAAACAGTGCTAGAATTTGTTGGGACTATCTTTTTTGTTTTTAATTTTTAAAAGTGTTTTATTTATTTGTTTAGTTTGGCTCTGCTGGGTCTTCCCTGCTGCACAGGCTTTCTCCACTTGTGGGAGCAGGGCCTACTCTTTGTTGCTATCTGTGGGCTTCTTGTTGTAACAGCTTCTTTTTGCTGAGCACATCTCCAGGGTGCATAGACTTCAGTAGTTGTGGCACACAAACTTAGTTGCCCTGTGGCATGTGGGATCTTCCCAAACCAGGGATGGAATCCGTATCTCCTGGATTGGCAGGTAACTGTTTACCACTGAGCCACCAGGGAAGCCCCCTGGAGTACCTGGATGAAACATTTTGCTTGTTTGTTTTGCTATGTTTTTGCTCTTTTAGAAAAAAGACATTGTGGTGTGGACAAATTTTATAAAAAATTTTTTTAATGGAAAGAAAGATTGTGAGCTTATGGAAAGGAAATTTTGGTTGGTAACAATAGCTGAGCCGAAAGTCAACCAGGAGAATGAGATATACATGCCCTGGAAGTTAAGTAGCTGTTGTTTGCTAGAATAGAAACTGATTGTGAATCACCAGACAAAGAAAACTTTTGTCTTGGTAGGTGGTTTTGAATTTTTCCAAACCTTGTAGCAAATATTTAGAAGTTCATATTTGGAACAAAAAGAAGTTGAAAGCCCCTGTAGTTTTTTAAGAGAGGGAATGATGTTATCCAAACAACATTTATGTAAGATTATTCCAGCAGCTGTGTTGGACTTCTTTAGTTCCCTTTCAGTTTATTGCCTGATTGCAAGTAGCATTTCAAAATATGGCAGAAGAAACATTTGAGAAGTTCATCTAAAATGTCTCAGCTGTAAAAAAAAATCTATAACATACTGGTAAAGTATATTGTATACATATACAATATAAGATAAAGTAATATTAAACTTTTAGATAATGTGATTATAATCCATGTCCCTCAGAATAGAGAAATAATCCAGATGGTATTTCTGCAGGAGCTCTTACTGAATTACATATATGATAAATTAATTCTCAATATGCTCCAAACATTAAGATGCTGCCTGATACAGATGTCTTCTCCAATTTCAAATGGAATTACTTTCCATGTATACCTTTGGAGGGAAATACTATAGGAATAACTTTTGCTGTATATGAGTCCTCCGTATGCTCTTGGAAAAGATTATCCTGAATCTGGACAGAAATGCAATTTATTGTGGCCTGTTTGATTAAAAGTATTCATATCTTTAAATAATGTTTAAACATTTAACAAATGTTCAGTGCCATTTGTTACAAAGTAAGTTGTGTATTCTCAAAAAATTCAGAAGTTGATGTTCTAACTTTTAGTACCTCAGAATGTGACTGTATTTGGACATAAGATTTTTTTTTTTTAATTATTGTTTTAGCCATACATTGTTATGATATCACCATGGGTTTACATATGCTTCCCCTCCGGGTCCCCCCTCCCTCCTCCCTCCCCCCCGGGAAATCTCGCTGCACCAGTCCCGAGCATCAATCCTGGGCTGGCGATTGATTAGACACATGACAATTAACATGCTTCAGTGCCCTTCTCCCATCTCATAAGATTTTAAAAGAGGGTTGAAGTTAAAATGAGGTAATTAAGGTGTGCCCTAATCCAATATGATTGATGTCTTTACAAGAAGAAGAAATTTGGACACAGACACTTACAGGGAGAAGAAAATCTGAAGACACAGGGAGGATATGGCCCTCTATTAATAATCCAAGGCAAGAGACCCAAAAGAGATCCTTCTTTTGTGGCCCTCAAAAGGATCAGTCCTGCTGACACTTTGATATCAGACATCCAGCTTCCCAAACTGTGAGATAATACTGCTGTTTAAGAAACTCAATTTGTGTTATTTTGTTGTAGTAGTCCTAGCAAACTAGTACAGTTATATAAATAATTTCAATTCTAAGTTTTCTAAATAAGAAGGAATTCAGGCACATTCGTGTGCAATGAAATATACTACAGTGATATTTGCCATATTGAAAAATGAAAATTCATTGTTCAACAATAGAAGAATAGATTTGTAATTTCTAATACAGATATAAAAGCAATTAAAATTATATTTTAAAAGACTGCTTAATGACAGGAAAATGATCATGAAAAAATGTTAAATGAAAAAGCAGTTGGGACTTCCCTAGTGGTCCAGTGGTTAAGACTGCACTCCTAATGCAAGAGGACATGGGTCCGATCCCTGGTCAGAGTACTAGCATCCTGCTTGTCGCAGTTAATAAAAAAGAAATGAAAGAAAGAAAAAGCAGCCAATAACATTATTTACATAAAGATCTAGTTTAGTAAAAATAATATGTTTATATTTGCTTAGGCAAAAATAGAAATAATAGAAATAAGTCTATTAAAATATAATATGCTAATTGGCATGGTCTCTTGGTGATATATATTTTCTTATTTTTACTTTTCTGCATTTTCTACATTTTTAATGTGCATTTTATCTATCAACACATTGAAAAAACATTTTTGACATTATAAGATGTTCTTTTATTTAAAACTGGAGGAAAATTACTTTACAATGTTGTGTTAATTTCTGCCATACAACAATATGTATCAGCCATAACTATAGCTATATATATCCTAAGATATTTTTATTTAGATGAAATAAACAGAAATGAATGAACTCAACAGACCTAAGTTTTAATTTTAATAATAAAACATATTTTTACTCTTTGAGTGTATGTTTATATATGTGTGTGTTTATGTAGGCATGTGTAAAATAACAACTGCTTCCGTTTTTTTTTTTTTTCAATAGGTTATCTCTGTTTGCTTCAAAGCTTACATGATAGAGAAAAAATATCTTTTAGGACACAAGCACCATTAAGATGGAAATAATTACTATTGCTTTGTTTTAAAGTTCAGTGAAACTCTCTTTTGCCACCTACAATCTTTGACTCCATATAGGGGATTTTTAATTTCAGACTATACTGTTAGTTTTGGAATTCTCATTTCTCATAGTTTCTATTTTCAGCTGAGATTCTCCATCCATTCACTTATAACCAAATTTTCCTTTAAATTTTTAAGAATTTTAAAATTTTCCCTTAAATTCTTGAAATGATTAACAATAGCTGCTTCAAAATCATCATTTACTGATTCCAGTGTCTGATTCTCTTTGGACTCTGGTTCTATTTACTGGGCTTCCCTGATGGCTCAGATGGTAAAGAATCCACCTACAATGCAAGAGATCCAGGTTCAATCTATAGCTTGGGAAGATTCATTGGAGAAGAAAATGGCTTACCCACTCCAGTATTCTTGCCTGAAGAATTCCACAGACAGAGGAGCCTGGCAGGCTACAGTCCATGGGCTTGCAAATAGTTGGACACAACTGAGCAACTAACATTTTTCTATTGACTAGTTTCATCATTCACTTTTGACCATTTAAAAATACCTACTTAAATAGATGGAAATTAAGAGACACCAACTTTAGCTATAAAATAAGTCTCAGTGATGCAATGGTGATGGATGGTAACTGATCTTATTGAGGTATTCACTTCATTATGTCTAAAAATATTGAATCACTATGTTGGACATCTGAAACTAACATAATATTGTATTAACTATAACTCAAAAAAAAGATACAGTCATAAATGTCTCTAAGAAAACAGGCATTAAAATTTCAAAAAATATCTACTATTTAAAAAATATGTTTCATATTGTGGCTGATACGTTGTAGAAACTAGATTCTGTTGTCTTCCACTGAGGAAATAATTCTAGCAATGTGTGTAAATGACTGTACAGAGGAGAAAGGGGGACCAGCAGACCTCTTACTTCTAATTTTGAGGAATATTAGACCCAGAGTTTGTGTTGACATCTATATGCGGAAATACACGGTTTCATCAACATTCCCCTTTTAGAATGGAGACTTAAGGGTGGTGTGTAATAAGTGGAATCCTGGCTTAGAGGCCAGCTCAGAGTATTTCCACTATATTTGTGGATCCATCCAGTATTCATTTTCTGAGTGTCTGAATGTGTAATTTGAATCAATATACTTGCAGTTGGAGTAATCACTGTATTTGTTCTTTGGCCTTTGGGGCAAGTGCTGTAAAAGCAGAGAAGTCCAAGTGAAAACATCTGAAACATTCCATGCCTTCCAGTCTTCCCCATCAAGATAATAAAAATGATATAATATTCTATAAGAGATGGTGGAGATTAAGACAATATTTAAAGACCTAAGGGATGCAGGTGTGGCTGCCCCTATCAGTACCTATTTAGTTAGTCAGATTGGTCTTATGGTGACTGGATGGGTGCTGGAGAATGACTGCAGATGATTTCAGATACCATACTGGAGTTGGTATCACTGTCAGAACAGATGAACAATGCCTCAGACATATGGGATGTAGTTAAAAATTAAGCAAATACATTATTTGCTCTTCTAATTTACAAAGAAAATCATATACAGTTTGCATTCACATGTTAAAGACAAAAAATATCAGTTTAAAGTATTGACTCAGTGCTATATTAATTCTCTAACCCACTGTCATCATATTGCCAAAAAATATCTATCTATACTGCACTGACATCTCACAGAACATCAGGTTGAAAAATTATGTCAATACATCATGCTGACTGGTCCAGACAAACAAGAGATGGCTAATAACAAGAGACTTTGGTGAGACATTTATGTTCCAGAGGGTGATATATAAACACCAAGAAGATTCAGGGACTATGCCAGTGAAGATTTCAGGTAAACAGTAGCCAGGAGAAACCCACAATTTCCCTCCAAGAAGAAATGTTCCTTAATAGTGTCTCCCTTACCAAAAAGTAAATCAAATACTTTGGTTCTGTAGGCAATAAATTATATATACATACATACATATATACATATATATATGTATGTATAATCCTCTGGTCTATATACTGGATGACACAAAAGGCTGCCAACTTTGAGTGAGGTCCAGAGTACTAAACATCTAACTGTAAGACCTGACATCATTCAGTCAGTTGCTCAGTTGTGTCCGACTCTTTGTGACCCCAGGGACTGCAGCACGCAAGACCTCCCTGTACATCACCTACTCCCAGGATTTATTCAAACCCATGTCCACTGACTCAGTGATGCCATCCAACCATTTCATCTTCTGTTGTCCCCTTCTTCTCTCGCTTTCAATCTTTTCCAGCATCAGGGTCTTTTCAAATGAGTCAGTTCTTCACATCAGGTGGCCAAAGTATTGGAGTTTCAGCATCAGCATCACTCCTTCCAATGAATCTTCAGGACTGATTTCCTTTAGGATGGACTGGTTGGGTCTCCTTGCAGTCCAAGGGACTCTCAAGAGTCTTCTCCAACACCACAGTTCAAAAGCATCAATTCCTCAGTACTCAGCTTTCTTTACAGTCCAACTCTCACATCCATAAATGACTACTGGAGAAACCATAGCCTTGACTAGACGGACCTTTGTTGGCAAAGTAATGTCTCTGCTTTTCAATAAGCTGTCTAGGTTGGTTATAACCTTATTTCCAAGAAGCAAGCATCTTTTAATTTCATGGCTACAGTCACCATCTGCAGTGATTTTGGAGTCCCCCCAAAATCAAGTATCTCACTGTTTCCCCCTCTATTCCCTGTGAATTGATGGGAGAAGATGCCATGATCTTAGTTTTCTGAATGTCAAGCTCAAAGCCAACTTTTTCATTCTCCTCTTTCGCTTTCATCAAGAGGTTCTTTAGTCCTTCTTTGCTTTCTGCCATAAGCATGGTGTCATCTGAATATCTGAGGTTATTAATATTTCTCCAGGCAATCTTGATTTCAGCTTGTGCTTCATCCAGTCCAGTGTTTCTCATGATGTACTCTGCATATAAGTTAAATAAGCAGGGTGACAATATACAGTCTTGACATACTCTTTTCCCGATTTGGAACCAGTCTGTTGTTCCATGTCCAGTTCTAACTGTTGCTTCTTGACCTGCATACAGATTTCTCAAGAGGCAGGTCAGGTGGTCTGGTAGTCCCATCTTTTGAAGAATTTTCTAGTTTGTTGTGATCCACATAGTCAAAGGCTTTGCCATAGTCAATAAAGCAGAAGTAGATGTTTTCTGGAACCTTCTTGCTTTTTCAATGATCCAATGATGTTGGCAGTTTTATCTTTTGTTCCTCTGCCTTTTATAAATCCAGCTTGAACATCTGGATGTTCATGGTTCATGTACTGTTGAAGCCTGGCCTGGAGAATTTTGAGCATTACTTTCTAGCAATGAGATGAGTGTGCAGTAGTTTGAACATTCTTTGGCATTGCCTTTCTTTGGGACTGGAATGAAAACTGACCTTTTCCAGTCCTGCGGCCACTGCTGTGTTTTCCAAATTTGCTGGCATATGGTGTGCACCACTTTCACAGCATCATCTTTTAGGATTTGAAATAGCTCAACTGGAATTCCATCACCTCCACTAGCTTTGTTTATAGTGATGCTTCATAAGGCCCACTTGACTTTGAGTTCCAGGATGTTACATTACACTTACCTAGAATGCAATGTGAGACCTGAGATCATTAAAAATGTAAGACCTGAGATCATTAAAAACACCTAAAAGAGAACATAGGCAGAACACTCATATATACTGTAGCAATATTTTTCTTAAATCAGTATCCTAAGATAAAATAAATAAAAGCAAAAATAAACAAATGGAGACTAATTAAACTTAAAACCTTTGGCACAGCTAAGGAAACCATCAATAAGATAAAATGACGACCTACTAAATGGGAGAAAATATTTGCAAATGATATGGCCCATAAGCCGTTAATATCCAAAATATAAAAACAGCTCATATAACTCAATATAAAAAAACAAAAACAAACAAAAAACACTGATTAAAAATGGGAAGAAGACCTGAACAGACATTTTTTTCTAAAGAAGGCATGCAGATAGCCAATGGGCACGTGAAAAGATGCTCAACATCATTATCATCAGAAAAAATGCAAATTAAAACCACAATGAGATAGCACCTTGCATCTGTGAGAGAGGCTATTATTAAAAAGAACACAAAAAAATGTTGGCAAGGATATGGAGAAAAAGGAACCCTTCTACACTGTCGGTAGGAATGCAAATTGGTGTAGCCACTATGGAAAATATTATGAAGCCTTCTTAAAAACTAAGAATAGAACTATCATGTGATCCAGCAATTTCACTTCTAGATATATATCTGGAAAAAATGAAAACACTAATTTAAAAAGCTATGCTCTCCCTAGTGTTCATAGCAACACTATTTACAATAAGCAAGACATGGAAGCAACCCAAGTGTCCATCAACAGATGACTGGATTAAGAAAATGTGGTATATATAAAAAATGAAATATCACTCAGTCATGGCAAAGAACGAAATTTTACCATTTGCAACAACCTGGACAGGCTTGAGAGTATTATGTTAAGTAAAATTAGTCATACAGAAATGATATCACTTATATGTAGAATCTAAAATATAAACTATAACTATAAACTAAACTACAAACTATATAACTAATGAAACAGAAACAAAAATGAAACAGACTAACAGATGCTGAGAACAACTTAATGAGGAAAAGTGGAGAACCAAGATAGGGGTCATGGAATAAAGTTCAGCAAACAGATATTTCCCCACTGTAGGGGATGCCTTTAGCATTTCCCTTACTTCCTGTGACCTCAGCAATGTATAGAAACCTGTTCTATCAAATACTTGGTTGTTCTGTATCAGGAAGATCCTTTGGACTATTTTGGGTCATAATGCAGCACATCGACTTGAAATGTGTGTTTGTATTTTTCATTATTTAATTTTTTAAAACAGAACACAAATAATTTATTAAATCAGGATGAGGCCAGATATCCCAACTTGTATCCAAATTTTATATTATTTCATTGAATTTTTGCCATTTTTCACTATTAAGTTATTCTTGACATGCAATATTACATTAGTTTTAGGTATACAACATAGTGATTTGACATTTTTATCAATATCAAATAATCACCACAGTAAATCCAGTTACCATCTGTCACCACACAAAATTGCCACAATATTATTGACTTTATTTCCTATGCTGTACATTGTATCCTTGTGACATTTATGTTATGACTGGATGTGTGTACACCAATCTCTTTTGCCTATTTTCTCCCTTCCCCTGAACCCCTCCTCTCTGGCAACCACCAATTATTTCTATCTATGAAACTGTTTCTGTTTTGTTGAAATGTGCATTTTAACCTTTTTCCTTTGAAACGTTCATTTTTCATAAGCCCTTTCCCATACTCTACTTATGCTCACCAAAGTATGAGAATCAATGGTATAGGCTAGGCATGAAAATAAATGGTATGTTTCAGTAATGATAAATGCTCTAGTCTCATTGAACTTAAGACTGTGTACGAGGACATATGAAACTAAAAATGTTGATTATATTCAGAGGTTTGAAGGACTTTAGTGCAATTCTAAGAAATCTGGAATTTTTCTGGCTATGGAAAGCTAATAGAAGTGTTTTAAACAGAATAATTATACTTAAAAATCTGCCTACTACAAAGACATATCAGTATCGTTAAAGAAGGGTTAAGAAGAGAGACCAGAGATAGAGAATTTAATTAAAACATTGTTTCTCAGCTCTGGATGCAGAGGAATTACCTTGGGAACTTTAAAAATACTGTTGTGTGGGCACATCACTGAATCAACGATTCAATTCTGCAAGTGTTGTGAACCACTGAGCTCAAAGGCTCTAGTCCACGTGAAATTTGAAGAGGAGATGGCAGTGAGACTTAAGAGGAGAGGCAAACTGAGAAAACAGGAATGGGATTTTGTGCCTAATTATACATGAGAGGTGTAGGAGTCAATGATCATACATGTATGATTTCAAGGTTATATGCTGACACTATTATTGAGATTCTCTTGTGCTTGGCCTATGTTCAACATTTCATTTGTCATGATTTGATTATCTTGAGGAGAATTTTGTAATTTTCTCCTTCTCTCTGTCTCTGTCTCTCTCTTTATGTATATATATATAATGAGTTATTCAAGCTCAAGTCACCTGAAATCTTCACCAACTCTTCTAACAAATTCTGCAATATTATATTTACATTCACTGTCTCAGCCACCATAATTTTTTTTATGAATGTACATAACCAGGTGCATATTTAATTTTTTAAAGGAACATATTTAAGTTTACAGAAAAGCCACTCCTGAAGTAGAGAGAACTTCAGATACCCCATAATTCCAGCTCAAGACCTACCCCTAGTTTCCTCTTAACTTTGTGCCCTGTGTTGTTAACACTGATGAAACAGGGGACAGATCAGGATGGCAGGAAGATTCTGAGCTTACTTCCTCCTGTGAGCACTCCAAAATTATAACTACTTATACAGCAACTATCTCTGAGAGAAATCTGAATACTAGCAGAAAAGGTTTTTCAAAACTAAAGGTCTAAATAACAAATGGGTAGGAGGATGTGGAGATGAGGTCTGGTCAGAACCCATACCTATGGTCACTTAATTTTCAGCAAAGGAAGCAAGAATATACAATAGAGAAAAGATAGTCTCTTCCACAAGTTGTATTGGGAAAGGTGGACAACCTCATTTAAATCAATGAAATTAGAAAACTCCCTTATACCATATACAAATATAAACTCAAAATAGTTTAAAGACCTAAATATAAGACATATACCACAAAACTCCTAGAAGAGAACATAGGCAAAATATTCTTAGGCACAATCTATAGCAAGATTTTCTTAGATTAGCTGTCCAGGCAGAAGATATAACAGCAAAAAAATAAACTAATGGAACCTAATCAAACTTAAAAGTGTTTGCACAACAAAGAAAACCATCAACAAAATGAAAAGACAACCTATGGATGGAGAAAATTTTTGCAAAGGAGGAGAACAAGGGGTTAATTTTCAAAATATACAAACAGTTCATACAACTGAATATTAAAAAAAAAAATCAAGAAATGGGCAGAGGATCTAAGCAGATATTTTCTCCAAAGACATAGAGATGGACAACAGGCACATGAAAAGATGTTAAACATCACTATCATTAGAAAAATGTAAATCAAAACTACAGTGAGGTGTCATTTCACACCAGTAAGAATAGCTATCATCAAAAAGTCTACAAATAATAAATACTGGAGAGGATATGAAGAAAGAGGAAGCTTCCTACACTGTTGATAGGAATATAAACCCACACAACTATTACAGAGAACAGTATGGAGATTCCTTAAACATATATATATAGACCTACTACATGATCTAGCCCTGCTAGGTATATATATATATGTGTGTGTGTGTGTGTGTGTATATATATATATGTATATGACAAAAGAAAAAACTAATTTGAAGAGATACATGCATCCCAATGTCCATAGCAGCATTATTTATAATGGGCAAGATATGAAAGCCATCTGAATGTCCAACAGATGAATGGATAAAGAAGATGCAGTATATATATAGATGTGAAATATTACTCAGTCATAAAAAGAATGAAATATTGCCATTTGTGGCAATGTGGATGGACCTAGAGAATATCATACTACTAAAAGTAAAAAACAAGTACTATATAACATCATTTATATGTGGAATCTAAAAACTAATACAAATGAATCTATATACAAAATAGAAACAAACTCATAGACATAGAAAGCAAACTTATGGTTACCAAAAGGCAATGCAAAGGAGGGAACATTGTAAATAACACTGCTAAGAACATTGGGATGCATGTATATTTTAAGATTAGTGTTTTCTTTTCTTTCATATATATATATATATATATATATATATATATATATATACACACACACACACTCAGCAGTGCTAGGTCATGTTGTAGCTCTATATTTAGTTTTGTAAGGAACCCCCATATTTTATATATATATATATATGTATGTATAACATATAGTTTAACATATATGTATAACACATATTCATATATATGTATAACAAGCACTTTGCTATGCATCTGAAGCAAACACAGCACTGTAATTCAAATATCCTTCATTAAAAAAGAAAGTGGCCATACTGAACAACAGATTTACTTTTACGTATGTAATACAAAATCACTGCAAATGGTGATTGCAGCCATGAAATTAAAAGACACTTACTCCTTAAAAGGAAAGTTATGACCAACCTAGACAGCATATTTAAAAGCAGAGACATTATTTTGCCAACAAAGGTCTGTCTAGTCAAGGCTATGGTTTTTCCAGTGGTCATGTATGGATGTGAGAGTTGGACTATAAAGAAAGCTGAGTGCCGAAAAATTGATGCTTTTGAACTGTGGTGTTGAAGAAGACTCTTGAGAGTCCCTAGGACAACAAGGAGATTCAGCTAGTCCATCCTAAAGGAGATCAGTACTGAGTGTTCATTGGAAGGACTGATGTTGAAGCTGAAACTCCAACACTTTGGCCACCTGATGCAAAGAGCTGACTCACTGGAAAAGACCCTGATGCTGGGAAAGATTGAGGGCAGGAGAAGAAAGAGACAATAGAGGATGAGATGGTTGGATGGCATCACTGACTCAATGGACGTGGGTTTGGGTGGAGTCAGGGAGTTGGTGACGGACAGGGAGGCCTGGCATGCTGAGGTTCATGGGGTCACAAACAGTAAGACACGACTGAGCGACTGAACTGAATTGAACTCTTTTTCCTTCCAGTTTTATTGAGACATGATTGACATACAGCATGAAATATGTTTAAGATATACAGCATGATTCAATTAGCTATATCATGAAATGACTATCACAATATGATTTTTACCACAATATATTTAATGAACATTCATCATCTCATAAAGATACAAAATTAAAGAAATAGAAAAAAAATTTTTTTTGTGATGAGCATTCTTAGGATTTATTTTTTTTTTTCAGTTTTCTTTTTTTCTTTTATTGGTTTTGCCATACAATGACATGATATCGCCATGGGTGTACATATGTTTCCCCTCCAGAACCCCGCTCCCTCCTCCCTCCCGACTCCCTCCCCCCGGGAAATCTCGGTGCAGCAGCCCCGAGCAACAGTCCTGGGCTGGCGATTGATTTCACAGATGATAATTAACATGTTTCAATGCCATTCTCCCAAATCATCCCACCCCTGCCCTCATCCACAGAGTTCACGAGTCTGT
>SRVM01004641.1:0-15185 GCA_007570785.1 Antilocapra americana | reverse complement strand
ACCCTTTTTTGGAGGGGAGGATTTGGGTGTCAACCTCCATGCAAGCTGGCTTACCTCGCAGGAGGCTCGAGAGTGGCCTCTTTAGTGGAGGCCCCTCCTTGCGGTACTTTGTTGCACACCTAGTGGTGTCCATTGCAGCAACTGGACCGCAATGCAGACTCTCGAGAATCATTCAGCTCCCGTGGGAGAGGGCCTTGATAATTTTCATGGTCGAGCATTTCCAACTGGTGATAGTGAATCTGAATGAGTCTCCCTAGTATGTCGTTAAGCTGGTCTTTGACAAGTGTCGTGACACGCCTCAGAACCCAGGGGGCAAAGGTGAGAAGCAGGAGGACAGTGATCAGGGGCCCAAGAAGGGAAAGGAGATAGGGGAGTAGTCCATTAAGGCCTGTCAGAAAGGGACTTTCTATTAGCGTTTTTCTTCTTTTTTCTAGATCTTCTTGTAGCCTTTTAATTTTATCTCGGACAACGCCGGATTTGTTGGCGTAGAAGCAGCAGCGTTCCTGTAAGGCAAGGCAGATACCTCCTTGTTCTGCAGTGAGAAGATCTAAGCCTCGTCTGTTTCGAAGGACTACTTCTGCTAGGGAGTCTAGTTGATCTTGGATATCACTAATGGTGCTGGTTATGGCCTGGACATCATCAATGAGCTGCTTAGAGAGCTGTGCATATGAATGAACTGCATATCCTAGGCCTGCAGATCCCGTAGCTATCGCTTCAGAGATTCCTAACCCAGCAAGCAAGGGGATAATGGCTAGGGCTCTTGTGTGCCATCCTGCAAGGTGGTCAAAAGCAGGAACGGGAACGGGCTCATTTCTTGGAATGATATCTATGTCTGGTAGCAGGGTGGTTAGGGCGCACAGCCCTGTCCATGAGGGGGGTATGGCGGTATAGGCTTGATTGTTTCCTCAAACGAATGCCTTTCCTGGTCCAGGGCATAGGAGGGTGGTGTAGCTAGAGGTATAGTTAAACACAGAGCTACAGTTGGTAAAGGCAGCGAAGCCAACGGGGACATCTGTGGAATCATTGTGCGGGTGTTTGTAGATGCAGGGGGAGAATGAAAACAGTGTAGGTTGGACCCTGAAGGGAAGGCCGAGAGTGCAGTTTTGGTCAATGGTGTTGAGGTCTGATGTATTAACGGAGACAGCCAGGGGCATGGGCGTGCCTTGGCTGAGACATAGCCAGCAGTCTTGGGCTAAATTGGGGTTAGAGGTGTTAAGCGCCCGGTGGGTGGCTGTCAAAATGTCTATTGTTTGGGGGTCTAGGTCTGTTCCCCGTGATTTGGGGAGTGCTATAGGCTGGTAGGAAAGCTTTGAAAATTGTCTATCAATGAGATGTTCTATCTTTTTTTGAACGATAATCCCTCTCACTCTGTCCTGGGGTCCACCTCCATCAGAGATGTGAATAGGAGCAACCTGTTCCCAGCATATCGGATGTCCCTTTGTGCCCTTGCACCCGGCCTCTAGGTATGGGCTGAAGCCAATGGGTGAGGTACGGGTGATTCCCCCCGTTTTAGTTTTTTGGAGTATGGCAGTGAAAAAGATTTGATTGTCATATGTGCACTCTTGAGTCTCATGATAACAGGAAGAGTGCATTGTCTCTTGAAATCCATCGGTTTCGCGTTTTTTGGGGCAAGGACCTGGCCTGCCATTGATGGCAGATATAACAGGGGGTTTTGATACACAGCACCAGTGAACCTTACCACTTCCAGTCCTAGTCACCTCATGTGTCAGAAAGGCCGTTTTGGTGTCACAATCAACTTTTAAGGTCCAAAATGATGGATCTGCGTAATGGTCGACGTCGATTCCTCCACGGCATTCGCATGGTGGTCCAAAAAGGGTGAGGTATAGTTGTGGCTTGGGAGGTGGTGGCCGGAGTCCTCCATCTATTGTTTGGCATAGCAGTATTTGTAACAGTAGTGGGAAAAGCCAATGAGGATGCATATGGTCTGAAAGAGAAAAGAGGAAAAGGGGTTTTGCTCAGGGCGCATCATTGTTTCCTGGGATGTGATTAAAGTTAGTTTGGGGGGCCCGATGGTTGATGTGTCATATTAGCCTTTCAGGTAACCACCGTGGGCCATCTTCTTTTTGGTCATAAATGCAGGCTGAGCCTCTTCCCCAAATGAGGACGGGGTCTGGGCCCTTCCAGGCGCGAGTGAGGGAGTCGCGCCACATGACTGTGGCCTGTTGGCTAGAAGTTTGTGGATGCCAGTGGCGGTCAGCCGCGGAGTGTCCCTGAGATTCTAGGGTGAGGAAATTGAATTGGAAGAGTGCATGGTTTAGGAGGTTACGAGGATGTTGTTTTGGGAACCTGAGGGGCGAATGTGTCAGGCGGTTGATGGAATTTTTTAAAGTCTGATGAGCTCTCTGTATAATGCCTTGTCCCTGGGGATTGTAAGGGATGCCTGTGATATGTTTGATCTGAAGCCGTTGGCAAAAAGTCTGAAAATTTTTTCCAGTATATCCTGGGCCATTGTCTGTCTTGATAGTCTGAGGTTTGCCCAAGACGGATAGGCAATGGATCATGGGAGAGATGACATTTTTTGATGCCTCACCTGTTTGTAGAGAGGCAGCTATGAACCCGCTAAAGGTGTCAATAGTAACATGAATGAACTTAAGTTTTCCAAAGGCCATGAGGTGAATTATGTCCATCTGCCAGATAGAATTTGGGGTGAGTCCCCAGGGATTTACTCCCAGGTGAGGCACAGGCGCCGAGGGGACGCAATGGGGACAGGCCTTGACAATTTCTCTAGCTTGGTCTCTTGTGATTTTGTAAAGCAGGCGAAGGGTATGGGCATTTAAATGGTGTAAGGTGTGGGCTTATGTTGCCTCCGGGTTAAGGTCTGTGAGGACAGGAGAGACAGTTTGTGTGGCGGCATCTGCTAGGGTGTTGCCCTCAGTCAGGGGCCCGGGAAGGTCAAGGTGGGCACGAAGGTGTCCAATGAAAAAGGGGTGTTGTCTTTGTAAAATAAGAGCTTGTAACTTAGCAAATAGGGGAGTGACATTTGTGGAAGGTTTGATGAAGGGGACGGTTTCTAACAGGGGGACTGACTGAGCTATGTAGGCACTGTCGGTGTAGAGGTTGAACGGTTGGTTGGCAAGCGAGGTCAAGACTTTGAGGATAGCAAACAGTTCTACAAGTTGTGCAGAGGTATAGGGAGATTTTGTTGTGAAGGTTTGTCCATTGAGAACATAGGCAGCCATGCCATTTGAAGATCCGTCAGTAAAGACGAGGGCGGCTTTGGGGAGCGGAGTTGTTTTAGTGATTTTAGGGAAGACAAATGGATGGGTCTTAGCGAATTGAATAAGGGGATTGCTAGGGTAATGGTTGTCAAGGTCTCCTGTGAAGGAGGACAGTTCGATAGCCCATTCATCGGAGGTTTGTAAAAGCCAATTTGATTGGTCTTGTGTGTAAGGGATAATTATTGATTCTGAGTCTTTACCAAACAGCTGGCGACTGGTGGAGTGCCCCATTATAATTAGCGTGGCAAGAAGGGAAGGGTAAGGCAATAGGACTCGAGAGGGGGAAGCTGGGAGGTGGACCCAAAGGAGGGGGTGACCGTTTTTTGAGGGATCTGTGGTCTTTGGTTGCCAGAAAACTCCGGTACGGGTATGTGTTGTAGGGAGTAAGAGGTATATTAGAGGCAGGCTATAAGAGACCTGTTGAGCAGTTTGGTTTTGGATAGCCTTGTTGATAATGTCTAGAGAGTGTTTCGCCTCAGGCGTCAAGACACGAGGAGACAGGGATTCTGAATCTCCTTTTAGGATATTATTAAGTGGGAGGAGGGCCTCTGTGGGCAGTTTTAGGTACGGCCGAAGCCACTGAATGTCTCCAAGAAGTTTTTGGAAGTCATTAAGCGTTTCTAGCCTGTATGTTCTAAGGCGGATACGAGGGGTAAATATATGTTGATGGCAAAGTTCAAATCCTAGATAAAAGTATGGGTCGGATGTTTCTATTTTATCGGGGGCGATTTGTAGCCCTTGTCTTGTAAGGCAGGCGATCAGGTGGGCGTGACAGGTCCTGACAGTGTCTTCGTCAGGACATGCCACAAGGATATCGTCCATATAATGGAGAATGTATGCCTGAGGCCACTGTGCCCTGACTGGGGCAATAGCTGCTGCAACAAATTTGTGACTTAGGGTGGGACTATTGGCCATGCCCTGTGGCAGCACTTTCCAATGGTAACGAGGCATGGGGCCTTGGAAGTTGGTTTGTGGGACACTGAAGGCGAAATAGGACCTGTCGTCGGGGTGGAGGGGGATGGTAAAGAAGCAATCTTTTAGGTCTATGACGATCTTATGGTAACTGGCAGGAATGGCAACTGGCGAAAGGAGGGCAGGCTGTAAGGCCCCCATGGGGATCATTGTTTTATTAATGGCCCTAAGATCCTGTAGGAGGCGCCATTTGCCAGATTTCTTTTTTATTACGAATATGGGTGTATTCCAGGGGGAATTAGTGGGCTCAATATGTCCTGCTGCAAGCTGTTCCTGTACTAACTCTATCGCAGCTAAGGTTTTTTCGTGGGTAAGGGGCCACTGATCGACCCAAACAGGATCCACTGTCTTCCAAAGGATCTTGTCTGCGTGGGGTACAGGACTATCAGTGGCCACTAGGGAAAATTTTGGGGGTATCCTAAACCTGCTTTGTCTGTTTTAGGAGGGATCGTAATGGGCTTAGTGATACCTTGACCTCTTTTCCCTAGTCCCAGACCTGGCAGGAAGCCTTGATTAAGCATTTGGGTCATAACTATGTCATTGGGGCTGCACATGATCACCTTCATTTGGGAGAGGATATCTCTCCCCCACAGGTTAACAGGCAGATTGGGGAGAACAAAGGGAGTGACAGAGCCACTATTTCCCTCAGCATCTTCCCACATCATGGTTTGAGAGCTTTGTTGGGTGTTAGCAGCTTGTCCAATGCCGTGCCGATGGGTGGCAACAGGTGTTAATGGCCAAGACTTTGGCCAGTGGGATTGGGATATGACAGTCGCGTCTGCTCCTGTGTCTAAGATGCCTGTAAAGACCTTGCCATTAAGTTTGAGATTGAGTGAGGGGCGGTGGTGAGAGATTTGTTGAACCCAGTATGTGTCTGATGAGCCAGGGGTGCTGGGGCCCCGAGAAGTCCTTTTGAAATTTGAGTTAATATATTGTAAGGGGAGAACAATGATCTGTGCTAGCCTGGTGCCTTTTGGGATTGAGATTAGATCATGAGTGGTGGAGACAATGATATGAATTTCTCCCTCAAAGTCATTGTCAAGAATGCCAGGGAACACTAGGATCCCTTTAAGTGTAGAGCTAATACGGCCAAGAATAAGGCCGAATGTGTTAGGTGGTAAGGTGCCATATACGCTGACAGGGAGCATCAAAGGGCTATTATTTGGAGTTAATATTGTGTCGGCGGCGGTACAGAGGTCCAGTCCTGAGCTGCCTGCAGTTGCCCTCCAAAGATCTGAGATGAGGAGGCGTGGTTGATTATGGGGAGGGCCGGAATTGTAGGGTTGGGGATTTGAGGGTTGAACTGTGAAGCCCTTGAGTTCATCCCTGGGCTGGGGCCCTGGGGCTGGCCCCTGTTGGAGTTTCCCTGTTTTGGGGGGAGGGCTTGTCCATTAATGTCTGTCTTGGAGCGGCATTCTGAGGACCAGTGAAACCCCTTTTTACAACGGGGACATATTGTCGAGGGAGGGGGTCTTTGAATATTGGGAGTGCCAGTATTAGAGTCATAAGGGGTCTTGGGGTGGGGGTTAGATAAGGCGTGGGCTCGTTGTGGGCAAGCCCACGAAAAATGTCCGGGCTGTTTGCAGTGAAGCAAAGGCCATCACGATCATGATATCTCTGGTTTGGAGCAAAGCTTTCTAAGGCGGCCCCAATAAGGAGCCCCAGAGCGTGAGCAGACCCGATGCCTGAGCAAAGGCTGACATACTCTGAGAGGTCTTTTTCACAAAGAGGTCGAATAGCATTTTGGCAGGCAGGCTTAGCATTTTCAAAAGCAAGGTGTTTAAGGAAGGCGCTTTCGCTTTCTCCAGAGCCAAAAAGCCATTCAGCCAGTTCTTGTAAGCGACTAATGAAATCACTATATAGCTCATCAGGGCCCTGTCTGATCTTTGCAAGGGAGGTGGTGGCAGCGCCTTTCTGGGGAAGGCGCTTAAACGCTTTAACACCTGCTGACTGAATTTGTGTTAGTAACCCGGGGGGAAATTGAGCCTGTTTTTCTTTACGTTGGTAGGGGTTAGAGCCAAGGAACTGTTTGAGAGTCCAACCTTTTGAGGAGGGCTTACGCGAATTGCGTTCAGCAAACTGTTTGGAAGCCTCTTCATATTCACTTTTCCAGAGTATAAAATCACCGCCGCTTAGGGCAGCCTTGGCTAGGAAGAACCAATCATTGGGTGTAATCCATCGATCACTAAGGTTTTCAATCAGGACAACAGCGAAGGGGGCAGTGGGGCCTTAGTTGGCCACTGCCGCTTTTACCTTTTCTAGCGTTTTTAAGCTGAGCTTTTTGTAAGTATGGGGGGATGGTGGGACCGGGGGCTCATCATCGTCAGAAGCCGAGTGTTCTGACTCTTCTTCATCATGATCACTAAGTGAGGGGTCGTGAGCACTGGGCTCAGGGCTTTGAGAGTCTGTCGCCTCGTGAGGCGGAGGCTGAGCCTGACTCCTAGTTACTGGGAAGGCTAAGAGCCCATGGGGGGCAGAGACAGTCAGGTCGGCGAGTTCTTTGGCTACCGCTTTAACCTCTTGGATGAAAATCAGGGCTTCTTGAAGGGAAGTTGTTTGTGGGAGAGGAGTTTGGTTGATGGGTGGTGGCTCAGTGTTATGCAGAATAGGAGCTGGAAGGCCGGCTGTGTTGGGAGCGGCAGGCGAAACTGGGTGGGTGGGAAAATATGGCGGTGGCACAAAGGGCGGGAGCACAGAGCTGTGTAAGATGGCGGCTGAAGAGGGCAGAGGCTCAGAAGTGGGCAGCGGCGGAGAGGCCTTAAGCGCGGACTTGTTTAAAAAGGCGGATGTGGTGGGAGCGGCAGAGGCAGAACAGGAGGGAGGCAAGTCATGGCCTTATAGTGGGATGCCTCATCTTCTAATTTAGCTTGGTCAGCAGGGGGCAGCTGATCGTCTGTGCCTGTGCTAGCTATCTCTCTTAAGTCTTTAAGATCGGGGTATATAGCAGTAGGATTTGGATTTGTTTCAATATTGATAGAAATCGAGGGACAGTTTGAGAGGGCCCGTGAGGGGTGGTGAGTAACGGTAGCGGCGCTGGAGTTATTTGGGTGTATGGGGTCGCTTTGTATAAGATCTTGGGTAGAGGGCGCTCTAGAGGGGGGATGGGAGTGGCGGGAAAGGATTCTTTGTCCTTCCTGACAAAGGTGCTGAATGTCTGGGGTATGGCCCCGGTTGGTGAGAATGTATTTTATAAGTTTGTAGTAGTTAAAGGAGGTAATAGGCACAGTCTGGGGACCAAAGACACGGTAATAGTCATTACGGCAATCTCCGACACGATTCCACATGCAAGTGTCGATAGTACCCTCTTGAGGAAACCAGGGGCAGGTCTTAAAAATAAAATGAAAACACGAAACTATATCTTTTTAATGAACCCAAATTCTTCGCACCTTGAGGGATTTTTTAAGCTGGCTAATAAAAACATCATCTTTTGAACATTCTTGTCCCATGATTAATTCTTACCTGACCGAATGCCGCCGTCGAGGGGGGGGCTCTCTCCGGAGTCGTCTCGCGAGTGGGTGATCGCGGTGCTCCCTGCGGGGTCTGGTCAATGGGGACGGAGGTCCGTCCAATCGGTTTTCGGACCCCACGTTGGGAGTCACTTGCTCCGGCCGCAAGCTGGGGGCAGTGGCTCTGGCCCGTAGAGCAATCAACGGGTGTTCCGAATACACCTGAAAATGGATGAAAGGGGTGGGACAAGGGGTGCAAAGAACGGCAGCAAGACAAAGCTTCTGATCAAGCTGCAAAACTTTATTGAGCACAAGTCGCTTATATATGGGGAGGAGGGGAGGGAGTGGGAAAAGAAAGGGGGGAGTGCTGACGGGCATGTAAGGAATACGTGTCTTATGGCGATTGGCCTGTCGGATATATGTTTGCCGATGAACCTTTTGGTGACTTGCCAGCAGAATGTATAGCTGGCACGTAATCAGCGCCTTATATAGCAGCAGGATTGCAGTGTTTCAACCGTAATGGCTCAGGATGATAGCATCAGCCGGTCGGGCCCCAAGATAAGAGTGGTGGTGATATCATGAATACACCTGATTTGATGTTTGAAACACTGGGGTGTGATGTCATAAAGAGGGGATATGAGGTCGTACAGTGGATAAAGTGGATGAGACATCATATAGAGTGGTTGTGACGTCATGATTCCAGTGAATATGATGTCATACAATGGACATGGAGTCGTAAGAGTGAGTGTGATATCATGGATACACCTGATTTGAACTTTGAAACATTGGGGTGTGATGTCATAAAGAGGGGATATGAGGTCATACAGAGCGTAGGATGTCACACAGGTACTGGGTGTGATGGGCATATAGTGGGTGTGATATCAACTGTACAGTGGGTGGAATAACAATGATACAGTGGAAGCGATGTCAGATATAGTGTGTGTGATCTCCAAGAGAATGGGTAGGGAAAACCATATACTGCAAATGATGTGATACATATATTGGATATGATATGAAAACATGCAATGTGTGTGATTTCATCGAGAGAGTGGTTGTGATCATGCAGTCGAGTGGGTGCAATGTCATACATACTGTTTTTGATGTTATAAATAGTGAATGTGATGTCGAGTCTAGTGCATGTGATGTCATACATATGCCGAGTGTGATGACACAGGTATGGGATGTACTGTTATTTGTATAGAAGATGTGATGTCATATACAGTTGATGGGACTTCACCTATAGTGGGTGTGATGGCATGAATACAGTGCAAGTGATGTCATAAATACAGTGGTGTAATGTGAGGATGAGTGGATATGATGTCATAAATAGCCCATATGACGGCATAGATACATTCGACACGATGTCATACATAAAGAACTTGTCATCTAACCTATACAGTGGGTTTGATGGCTCAGATTGATGCAGTATCACAAGTACTGATGAAGTGATTTCATATAGCTTTGATGTGACTTCATATAATTGGGGGTGACGTCATGAGTACATTGGATATGATGTCATAAATATAGTGGTGTGACGTCATAAAGAGGGGGATGTGATGGCATACAGAGTACGTATGACGTCATACACATAGAGGGTGTGATGGCAAACGTATAGCCGTTTTGATGAAGGGGTAGAGTGGAGATCATGTCAGATAGAGTGGGTTTGATGTCAGATAGAGTGGTTTTGCTGTCATCCCCAAAGGGCTCCTGATGTCTCATTAGTGGATATAACGTCATAGATATTTTGAGTGTGATGTCACAGATAAATTGCCTGTGATTTCACACACAGCGTTGATGTGATGTCATAAAGTGGATGAGACATCATATGGAGTGGGTGTGACGTCACGACCACAGTGGATGTGATGTTATACCGTGGACATGGAGTCCTAGGAGTGGGTGTGATATCATAAATACACCAAACTTGATGTTTGAAACACTGGGGTGTGATGTCATAAAGAGGGGATATGATGTCATAGAGAACATATGATGTTATACAGTTACTGGGTGTAATGGGCATAGAGTGGGTGTGATCTCATCTGTAGAGTGGGTGGAATGACACTGATATATTTGAAGCCATGTCAGATATAGTGTGTGTGATGTCCAGGAGAATGGGTAGGGAAACCCATATACTGCGTATGATGTCATACCTGTGATGTATATGATATGCATACATGCAATGTGTCTGATATCATCGAGAGAATGGTTGTGATGATGCAGTCGAGTGGGTGCAATGTCATAAATACTGTGATTCAATGTCATAAATAGTGAATGTGATGTCGAGTCTAGTGCATGTGATGTCATACATATGCCCAGTGTGATGACAAAGGTATGGGATGTGCTGTTATTTGTATAGAAGATGTGATGTCATATACAGTTGATGGGACTTCACATATATTGTGTGTCATGGCATGAATACAGTGCAAGTGATGTCATAAATACAGTGGTGTGATTTCAGAATGAGTGGGTACGATGTCATAAAGAGCCCATATGACAGCATAGAAACATTGGGCACAATGTCATACATAAGGTACATGTCATCTAACCCATACAGTGGGTTTGATGGCTCAGATGGATGCAGTATCACAAGTACAGAAGGTGTGATTTCCTATAGCTTTGATTTGACTTCATATACATTTGAGGTGACGTCATGAGTACATTGGGTGTGATGTCATAAATATAGTGATGTGACATCATAAAAAGGGGATGTGATGGCATATAGAGTACGTATGACATTGTACACATAGAGGGTCTGATGTCATACGTATAGTGGTTTTGAAGAAAGGATACAGTGAAGATCATATCAGATAGAGTGGGTGTGATGTCAGATCGAGTGGTTGTGCTGTCATCCACACCGGGCTCCTGATGTCTCATTAGTGGATATAACATCATAGAGATAGTGAGTGTGATGTTGCAAATAAATTGCCTGTGATTTCACATGCAGCATGGATGTGATGTCATAAAGTGAATGAGACATCATATACAGTGGGTGTGGCATCATGATTACAGTGGACGTGTTGTCATACCATGGACATGGAGTCCTAAGAGTGGGTGTGATATCATGAATACACCTGATTTGATGTTTGAAACACTGAGGTGTGATGTCATAAAGAGTGGATATGACGTCATAGCGAGCATATGACGTCATACAGGTACTGGGTGTAATGGGCATAGATTGCGTGTGATATCATTTGGGCAATGGGTGGAATGGCACTGATAGAGTGAAAGAGATGTCAGATATAGTGTGTGTGATGTCCAAGAGAATGTGTAGGGAAACCCATATACTGCGTATGATGTCATACCTATGTTGGATATGATATGCATACATGCAATGTGTGTGATATCATCGAGAGAATGGTTGTGATGATGCAGGCGAGTGGGTGCAATGTCATAAATACTGTGATTGTCATATACATTTGATGGGACTTGATATATAGTGGGTGTGATGACATGAATACAGTGCAAGTGATGTCATAAATACAGCGGTGTGATACGAGAATGAGTGAATATGATGTCATAAAGAGCCTATATGATGGAATAGATATATTGGGCACGATGCCATACATAAGATATTTGTCATCTAACCTATACATTGGGTTTGATGGCTCAGATTGATGCAGTATCACAAGTACAGAAGATGAGACTTCATAGAGCTTTGATGTGACTTCATATACATTGGGGGTGACCTCATGAGTACATTGGATGTGATGTCATAAATATAGTGGTGCGACGTCATAAAGAGTGAATGAGATGGCATATAGAGTACGTATGACATCATAAACATAGAGGGTGTGATGTCATACGTATAGTGGTTTTGATGAAAGGATACAGTGGAGATCATGTCAGATAGAGTGTGTGTGATGTCAGATAGAGTGGTTGTGCTGTCATCCCCACAGGGCTCCTGATGTGTCATTGGTGGATATAATGTCATAGACATAGTGAGTTTGATGTTACAGGTAAATTGCCTGTGATTTCACATGCAGCGTGGATGTGATGTCATAAAGTGGATGAGACATCATATAGAGTGGGTGTGACGTCATGATTACAGTGGATGTGATGTCATACCAAGGACATGGAATCCTAAGAGTGCTCCGGCCGCTAGCTGGGTGCAGTCGCTCTGGCCCGCAGAGCAATCAACGGGGGTTCCGAATCCACCTGAATACGGATAAAAGGGGTGGAACAAGACGTGCAAAGAATGGCAGCAAGACAATGGTTCTGATCAAGCTGCAAAACTTTATTGAGTGCAAGGCGATTAAATATGGGGAGGAGGGGAAGGAGTGGGAAAAAGATGGGGGGAGTTCTGACGGGTATGTATGAAATACGTGTCTTGTGGGTTATTGGCCTGTCGGATATATGTTTGGCGCACGATCCTTTTGGTGATTTGCCAGCCGAATGTTTAGATTGCACATAATCAGCGCCTTATATGGCAGCAGGCTTGCAGTGTTCCAACCGTAATGGCTCTGGCTGATCGCATCAGCCGGCCGGGCCCCAACATCTCCTCCCTTTTTGTTTTTTAAGGCGAGGAGTCTGGTTTTGTTTGGACATTGACCGACTATTGGAGCCAGTGGCCAAGCTCCTCCTGCGCTCTGCATAGAGCTTAATGGGTACCCTTTTTTGGAGGGGAGGATTTGGGTGTCAACCTCCATGCAAGCTGGCTTACCTCGCAGGAGGCTCGAGAGTGGCCTCTTTAGTGGAGGCCCCTCCTTGCGGTACTTTGTTGCACACCTAGTGGTGTCCATTGCAGCAACTGGACCGCAATGCAGACTCTCGAGAATCATTCAGCTCCCGTGGGAGAGGGCCTTGATAATTTTCATGGTCGAGCATTTCCAACTGGTGATAGTGAATCTGAATGAGTCTCCCTAGTATGTCGTTAAGCTGGTCTTTGACAAGTGTCGTGACACGCCTCAGAACCCAGGGGGCAAAGGTGAGAAGCAGGAGGACAGTGATCAGGGGCCCAAGAAGGGAAAGGAGATAGGGGAGTAGTCCATTAAGGCCTGTCAGAAAGGGACTTTCTATTAGCGTTTTTCTTCTTTTTTCTAGATCTTCTTGTAGCCTTTTAATTTTATCTCGGACAACGCCGGATTTGTTGGCGTAGAAGCAGCAGCGTTCCTGTAAGGCAAGGCAGATACCTCCTTGTTCTGCAGTGAGAAGATCTAAGCCTCGTCTGTTTCGAAGGACTACTTCTGCTAGGGAGTCTAGTTGATCTTGGATATCACTAATGGTGCTGGTTATGGCCTGGACATCATCAATGAGCTGCTTAGAGAGCTGTGCATATGAATGAACTGCATATCCTAGGCCTGCAGATCCCGTAGCTATCGCTTCAGAGATTCCTAACCCAGCAAGCAAGGGGATAATGGCTAGGGCTCTTGTGTGCCATCCTGCAAGGTGGTCAAAAGCAGGAACGGGAACGGGCTCATTTCTTGGAATGATATCTATGTCTGGTAGCAGGGTGGTTAGGGCGCACAGCCCTGTCCATGAGGGGGGTATGGCGGTATAGGCTTGATTGTTTCCTCAAACGAATGCCTTTCCTGGTCCAGGGCATAGGAGGGTGGTGTAGCTAGAGGTATAGTTAAACACAGAGCTACAGTTGGTAAAGGCAGCGAAGCCAACGGGGACATCTGTGGAATCATTGTGCGGGTGTTTGTAGATGCAGGGGGAGAATGAAAACAGTGTAGGTTGGACCCTGAAGGGAAGGCCGAGAGTGCAGTTTTGGTCAATGGTGTTGAGGTCTGATGTATTAACGGAGACAGCCAGGGGCATGGGCGTGCCTTGGCTGAGACATAGCCAGCAGTCTTGGGCTAAATTGGGGTTAGAGGTGTTAAGCGCCCGGTGGGTGGCTGTCAAAATGTCTATTGTTTGGGGGTCTAGGTCTGTTCCCCGTGATTTGGGGAGTGCTATAGGCTGGTAGGAAAGCTTTGAAAATTGTCTATCAATGAGATGTTCTATCTTTTTTTGAACGATAATCCCTCTCACTCTGTCCTGGGGTCCACCTCCATCAGAGATGTGAATAGGAGCAACCTGTTCCCAGCATATCGGATGTCCCTTTGTGCCCTTGCACCCGGCCTCTAGGTATGGGCTGAAGCCAATGGGTGAGGTACGGGTGATTCCCCCCGTTTTAGTTTTTTGGAGTATGGCAGTGAAAAAGATTTGATTGTCATATGTGCACTCTTGAGTCTCATGATAACAGGAAGAGTGCATTGTCTCTTGAAATCCATCGGTTTCGCGTTTTTTGGGGCAAGGACCTGGCCTGCCATTGATGGCAGATATAACAGGGGGTTTTGATACACAGCACCAGTGAACCTTACCACTTCCAGTCCTAGTCACCTCATGTGTCAGAAAGGCCGTTTTGGTGTCACAATCAACTTTTAAGGTCCAAAATGATGGATCTGCGTAATGGTCGACGTCGATTCCTCCACGGCATTCGCATGGTGGTCCAAAAAGGGTGAGGTATAGTTGTGGCTTGGGAGGTGGTGGCCGGAGTCCTCCATCTATTGTTTGGCATAGCAGTATTTGTAACAGTAGTGGGAAAAGCCAATGAGGATGCATATGGTCTGAAAGAGAAAAGAGGAAAAGGGGTTTTGCTCAGGGCGCATCATTGTTTCCTGGGATGTGATTAAAGTTAGTTTGGGGGGCCCGATGGTTGATGTGTCATATTAGCCTTTCAGGTAACCACCGTGGGCCATCTTCTTTTTGGTCATAAATGCAGGCTGAGCCTCTTCCCCAAATGAGGACGGGGTCTGGGCCCTTCCAGGCGCGAGTGAGGGAGTCGCGCCACATGACTGTGGCCTGTTGGCTAGAAGTTTGTGGATGCCAGTGGCGGTCAGCCGCGGAGTGTCCCTGAGATTCTAGGGTGAGGAAATTGAATTGGAAGAGTGCATGGTTTAGGAGGTTACGAGGATGTTGTTTTGGGAACCTGAGGGGCGAATGTGTCAGGCGGTTGATGGAATTTTTTAAAGTCTGATGAGCTCTCTGTATAATGCCTTGTCCCTGGGGATTGTAAGGGATGCCTGTGATATGTTTGATCTGAAGCCGTTGGCAAAAAGTCTGAAAATTTTTTCCAGTATATCCTGGGCCATTGTCTGTCTTGATAGTCTGAGGTTTGCCCAAGACGGATAGGCAATGGATCATGGGAGAGATGACATTTTTTGATGCCTCACCTGTTTGTAGAGAGGCAGCTATGAACCCGCTAAAGGTGTCAATAGTAACATGAATGAACTTAAGTTTTCCAAAGGCCATGAGGTGAATTATGTCCATCTGCCAGATAGAATTTGGGGTGAGTCCCCAGGGATTTACTCCCAGGTGAGGCACAGGCGCCGAGGGGACGCAATGGGGACAGGCCTTGACAATTTCTCTAGCTTGGTCTCTTGTGATTTTGTAAAGCAGGCGAAGGGTATGGGCATTTAAATGGTGTAAGGTGTGGGCTTATGTTGCCTCCGGGTTAAGGTCTGTGAGGACAGGAGAGACAGTTTGTGTGGCGGCATCTGCTAGGGTGTTGCCCTCAGTCAGGGGCCCGGGAAGGTCAAGGTGGGCA